>OX596076.1:75132031-75389531 GCA_951394005.1 Protophormia terraenovae | reverse complement strand
ATTGGAAATTTTTTTCTTTCTAGTTTTGTTTTTGAACAAATATAGACATATTTTTGCCATAATAATAACTACAATAGCAACAAAAAATATATGCTAATCAACTAGGAACTTAGTAACTTGCCACAATAATATATAATTTTATATTTTGTTGTTTTCCTAGTAATAATATTTAATGAAAACATCAAATGTGTTTTAGTGGGCAATTTAATTCAATGTAAATTTAATTTTGTTCAAAATAAAATAACAGGAAGACTGATTTAAATGCCTTTAAAGTAAAATAATAAATATTATAATTAATTTTCAAGAAATAAAACAAAAAATCAGTTTGAAATTGATATGTCCTCCGATAAATGTTTAAAGCTAAGAAGGACCTTAAAGAAAAAATAAAAGAGCGACAAAATTAAGCAAAAAAGAGACAAATATTTTAAAATCTTGTAAAAAAAACAAACTCTGAAGTTTATGGGATTATTTTTAAATGAATATAAACAGAAAATTTTCTTAAATTTTAAATTGAAGGATAATTTTTAAAAGTTTACAAAATTCGAAAGAAAAATATTTAGCACTACTTAAAATTAACAGAGAACAGAAGAGTTACAATACAAATCAAAAAGGGAACAAAGAATGCCAATAAAACTCTGAAGTTTAAGAGAAAAAACAAAATATTCTTTTAGATTATAAAGCGAAAGATAATTTAATAAAAAAAAATTACAAAGAAAATTTTACTTTCTAATTTATTTGTTCCTATTAAAATTATTGTATTTCTATAATAATTGTACTAGCCTGATTAAACTCCTTTCTAAATATAATTTGACATACTATAATTTCCTAAGACTTTCATGTACATTATTAATCTCCCTTTACAATTATGCTCCAAATATGCCAATTGCCATTAATTTGTCTAATATTTAATTTATTCATAGAATTAAGTTTACATTTAGTTATTTTTTCTATCTAACAATTTCACATTTTTAACCTAATTTTTTTTTTCTCTCTTTCTAGGTAACTAACTATACTATCCCTTGCCAAAACTTTTATGTTTTAAAGGAAAATGAAAAGCCACAACAACATAGTATGTATGTTTGTTTGTAACTATATTATTTTGTTTTTCCACAAAAATGTTTAACCCAAATAAGCCAGTATGTAGACACGTTTTCTATGTCAATCATGTTTTAATACCAACTAAAAAATTTATATACATATATAAATAAAAAAAAAAGCCAATTTTATCAAAATTAAATTGGTCGCTGTTTATTTTATACGGTCTTTGGATACCACCGTCTGTCCAACTGTCAGTTGATTGGTCTTAGTTACCACTTTTTTTGTGGCCAAAGAAAGAAAAACAAAAACACTTTCAACCTTTGTATGTCTAGTTACCAATATGAAATGAAAAGAAAAACTTTTTGAAAAAAAAAAGAGTTTAAAAGAAAATGACAAATGCATTAGAAAAATCGAAAATAAAGCAGAGGTGCAAGTGAGAAAAAACACTTTTAATGGAAAATAAATAAAAAGAAAATTATTTAACTGCTCATTAAAATATATTGTTACATAAATTGTTTGGTTTTTTTATAAAATTGAAATTAAAATTTTTTATTAAAAAATTTTAAAACCTAATTTCATTCGTTATTCACTTTTATCGCAAATATTAATAGATTTCCAGTCATAATATGATTTACAAACAAAATGAATAAAGTTTAATACAAATTTATATGAAAATACATCAAAAAGCTATTTAATTGGTAATATTTATATAAAAATCGCTATTTTGTAAACATTTGTCGACTCTGTTTGTTTTTTATTTTATAATGTTTTGTTGGGCAACATTGTTTTTATTTTAATATCCCTCTCCCTACAATGATTTCGCTCTTTGAAAGTTCACCTTTTGTTTGTTTATTTTTTACTTTTATAACCATTTAATTTAATTGGCTTTTCATACATTTTATTTTTTTGTTATTTATTATATTTATAAAAAAAACTGCATTTTTTAATTTTCCTTAAAATTTGTATTCCTCTTTTTATTTTTTATTTATTAAATGCTTGTTAAATCCGACATGTTTATTTTTTATTTTATTTTGTTTATGAATGTTTAGGGAAAAAGAGAACCAATTATTGAGTGAGAAAAATTATTATAGAGGGTGGGAGAGAAGACGAAGGTTGTGTTATTTGTTTTTATTATAACTTCAAATTTGTTTGAATTAAAAAAAAAAAAATTGGACATTTTTTACGAAATTTATTTAATTATTTCACAAAATATACTTCATTCTATAACTGTTGAGTATAACTTAAAGGCAATTTTAATTTGGATTTTTTTTTCTTATATTTCACTGAACCAACATGGAATTCCTTGCTCTGCAGAATCAGTTTTGCCTTGTGAAATCAAAAGTCTAGTCTTAATTTTTAAAGAGACCTTAATACTTTTTTTGCAATTATTAAAGACATTTATAAATTTTTGATCGAGGTTCATAACAATAAAAATTCCATAACCTCTAATTTAATTTACCAGTTTTATATTTTGCGATTTAGATGCCGAAATATTGATTCCAATAAAAATGTTCCAATAGTTTTATTTATTATACCCACCATCAAAAAGATGGAGGGTATATTGATTTTGTCATTCCGTATGTAACATGTCGAAGGAATCATTTAAGAGCCCAAAAAGTATATATTTTCTGGGTCCTGGTTAGATTCGGAGTCGATCTAGCTATGTCCGTCCGTCTGTTGAAAGCAGGATAAGGCTCGAACGGGACAACGTAGAAGGACGAAATTTGGCACAAATATTTGTCTTATATAAGGTTTGTTTGGGATAGAAAATGGAACAAAAAAGTTATGGGCTAAACACTAGAAACACAGGGTGTCCGTTTCATACTTTTCTGCTGATATCTCTTAAACAAAAGCATGTACGACAACGAAATTTTGTATAAATAGTTTGTGGTCCGCCCACTTTACCGCCCACCTCCCATATAACGTAAAATTTGAAAAAGTTGATGGTGGGTATATAGATTCGGCCGAGCCGAATATAACATTCGCACTTGTTTTTTATATTTTTTAATGTTAGAGTTGGCATCACTGTTTTGGTAGAAGAGAGTGATTTATTTTTATTACAAAAAATTACAAATTACTTTAAAAAATATGTTAAATATATTTCATATCTGAATAAAATTGGATCTGTGACATTTAATATTTACTAAGAATAAGAAACGAAAATGTATTTTTTTTTTTTTTTTTTTATTTATTAATGTTTATAAAGAAAGAGAGTAATTTAAAGGGGAAAATTGTTAGAAACATTTGTGAAATGAAGGCGGTCTGAAAATGCGGTTTTAAGACATAAAACATTTCTGCAAAATATGTAAGAAAAAAAATTTCCTTTTCCCTATTGTTAAGTTTAGTTATGCATGTTTAGGGAGAAATAGCGTTTATAATCACCTCTTATTCGCAATAATACGATATGAGAATTTCGCCGTATAAACGGTGTGTTAATATTTTATTTGTAAGTTAGTAACTCACGAAAACTAATCGTGATTACTGAACGTAATTGCAAATAAAGCGTACGGAGTTACCACTTCCTTTTGAGTTCATAGAATTTTCGATGATAATAGTTGTATTTTACAGTTCCGCAATTTTCGTATTAACAGTGAGTTATTTATTAGCAATTTATTTTAATTTGCAATAGTCGTGCATATAAACATGAAAGAGGAAAAAAGGTGACAGATTTGTTTTTAATAGCATTAATGCATAATTATTTTAAAGTAAAGAATTCATTTTCCATTTTTTCTTAATCTTCAAAATAATTATAAGTTTTATTGAAAACTATAGGAGATTAGGGCTCTCTTTTAACGACTTCTGTAGGAGTTGCCATGATGATGAGCATTTTCTATGCCACTGTCCAACTCTTACTGGAATAAGGACCGCCAAATTTGGTAGTCCGTACGAGTTATTGACATCAGAGCGATCAATTCCTTCATACATGCATCAGGTTGGTTCGACTCGAACGTAGTTTCGGACATGTAAGATAATATAATATGATCCCTCAGGGTATCACAACGGGGCCAAACTGGACCCAAGTGAGCTGTCTTGTATTATCCAGACAGCTGCCTATTGAACCTAACCTTTATTGAAAACTATTTATTTAATATCCAAGAAGGCGCCACCATTTTTTCAAGCATTTATTTCTCATTATCCAAGCATTAGTTTCTTGTTTCCATAAGCAGCTTACAAAGACCCTGCAATTAAAATTTATATATATATTTTTTTTTATAAAACCGGATTGTATTTATCATACTGCATAAAAAATTAAAATTGTCTGCTGCACAAGTTTTCTAACCAAGATTTGTTTAAAAAGTTAATGTAAAGGGGCCAGTAGTGCCAAGTGCAGGTTATTACTTTTTATACATATATTTATAAATTTATTTTTCATGGAAATTATTGCTTTCAAAATTATATTAATAAAAATATAACTTTTCTTTTTTTGCTTTCATTTAATAAAACATTTTTCTTTTTTTATTTATTTTTTTAAGGATTTTGTTCTGTAACAAAAATTAAAGTTTTTTTTCCAAAACTAATTTTGTTCATATTTATTTTTCTTCTGAACTTTATATTTTCTTTTTAATTTCCTGTCTATTTGAATGCTGCTGTTGATGATGTTGCTTTCAAAGCCGGAAAAATAAACATTCTGTTGCAGTTAATTTAACATTTTTGTAGCATTAAGCTAAAAAAAAAAAAAAAAAAAAAAAAACATATGTACATACTACTAAAATCAGCTACAAATCTGACTTCCAAAAAAAAGTAAAAATAAAAGTGTAAACAAATAGCAGACAGAGCATCTGGCAATACTCCATTATAAATGAATAAATACACAGAGAAAAATAGAGAAAAAAAGAACAAAACGAACAAGTATGTAAAATAAATAAACAATAAAATGTGACTTAATAAAATTAAAAAAGAAATGCAACAATGATTGTAAAAAAAAAAAAAACAACAAACAAATAAATAAATTGACATGTAAAACAAGGTGGAAAACTAAAAGAGTAACATTAATGCTCAAATATACTGACAGAAAAAAATATCTATTAAATATATTTGAATACCTTTTTTGCTTTTAAAATTTCGCCTAGTTTATTTATTTTTTTAAAGGAATTTTATTTTTTCTTATTTTAAACAATCCTGGGAATAAAAAACCAAGCAAATTAAAGCCAATATTTAAATTGAAAAAGGGGTGAAATCTATAATTGTCTTTATGCAATCATTGTGTCATATATAAAGGGCTAAAGTGCTTGATTTCCATACTCTCTATATCTGTGTTACAAAAACAAAAAAGCAAGTATCAAATGATCGATGGATTCATTAAAACTAGTATTGCTGTTTATTAAAGTAAATATACGTTGCATCAAAGTGCAAATGAATTTAAGGTCAATTTTCTTATAAATGAATACAAGAACAAACGAATTTAGTAACAAAGATAAAATTAACAGAATAATACCAATAAAATAAAGAAGAAAAATCACACGATAGTCATGCTAAATGCAAACAAGAAAAATAATAAGAGAAAAAATTCTTAGTGTTTAATATTAAATAAGCTGGGAGGGGAATACGATAGAAATGAAAGAATAGCATTTTATGCTAATTTTTTAAATAAATTAAACATTTTAGAGAAAACTTAAGTTTAGTTTGAGGGGAATTTCTAAACACACTTTTTTAAATAAAAATTTTAGTTGAATAAAGCAAAACTAATCAATAGACTAGATTACATATAAGTCAATAGACTAGACTACAGATTAGTCAATACACTAGACTATAGACTAGTAATGAATTGGACTATAGACTACGATATACTGTAGACTATAGACTTGGCTATAGACCAGTCAATAGACTAAGCTATAGAATAGTCAATAAAGTAGACTATGGAATATTCAATAGACTTCACTACAGACTAGTCAATGGACTTGACTACAGACTAGTCAATAGACTTGACTATAGACTAGTCAATAGACTTGATAATGGACTAGGGTATAGACTAGTCAATAGTCTAGACTATAGCTTGTTCAATAGACTATTGGCTGATGAATTGACTACATAATAGACTATTCAATAGATTGGACTATAGACTTGACTATATATTAGACTATAGACTGGTCAATAGACTAGACTATGGAATAGTCAATAGCCTAAACTATAGAATTTTTTATACCCTGGACTATAGTCAATAGAGCAGATTAGAATATTCAATAACTAGACTATAGACTATAGACCAGATTATAGAATAGTCAATAGACTAGACTATAGACTAGTCAATAGACTTGTTAACGGACTAGAGTATAGACTAGTCAATCAATAGCCTTCTATCAACAAAATGGTCCTGCGAACCTGATTTAACAGTGTTGACAACATACAAACAGTAATAATAATATTAAAGAAGAAATGAAGCAGTTATCTTAAATTATATTTTTTCCACCTAAATAATTGATTTTTTCAAAATCATCATTAATCACCCTGTAACTTCAAGTAGGGTGATCACAAGAATAGTTGAAGTAAATTAAAAAAAAAAATCATTTATTTGATTTTCAAATTAAAGCCAACGAGAAAAAAATCCAACAGCTTTTCACACATGACTGCTAGAAGTAAAAGCCAAGCGTCTCTTTAATATTCTCAGGCTATAAAAAAATACCCATAGTCGTCAGTTATAATAGGGCGACGAGTGATGATGATATTTTCATTATTTACAACTTCTTTCTTTCTCCTCCCCCCTCTCAATTGCTTCACACACTTCTTTATTTTCATCTTTGGCAGCTTTTAGCTGCTTTTTTTTAAATCTTAATTAGAAACATTAGCACGGGTATGTTTAAAAATTTGTTTAAAGGAAATGGTGCGGGTGCAGAAAAATATAAGCATAATTTTTTTTTAACCAACAACTATTTACTGTATAACTTTATAATACTCTAAGTAAAGTTTTGTATTTTTCCACTTCAATCCATTGCATTTTTTATTTTTTTTATTTTTTTTAAGAGAAGAAAAAATGAAATGTGCATTGGGTCAGTTTGTTTGTTGCATGGCAGTAAACGTTGTAACATTAAGTAAATACAGAGCTCTAGAGCTGCTATAAAACCATTCATTCATTCATCCATTTATTCCACATTGCTCACTCGTTTCGCGTTTTTCAGACTGCATGTGTAATAAACATTTAGATTTAAAGTGTGGGAAAGTTTTTTTTTTTTTTTTTTCTTTTATATTTAGCTTTAACTCCCTCATTACTCCTCTTCCTATATTTTGCAGCTTTAGCTTATTTTTTTTTTATATGTACTCGGTCTAAAAAATTCATTTTCCTAAATAAAAGAAAATCATTTAGAATTTATTAGACTCTATTTATTTTTTTCCTCGTTTCCTTAAGTTAGAAAAGAAAAAAAATTTGTTGTTTTCCGCATAAAGATTTTTTTTTTTTTCTCTATTTTCATGGGGAAAAGTCATGTTTTGGAATTTCTGTTAGTTTTTTTTTATTTTTTTAATTTTGAGGAATTTGCATTTTAGCATAATTATTTGGCAGTATAAATCCATAATGGCAGGAAAAATGTTAAAAGGAATGAATAATATTTAGAAGTTTTCTAGCATTCGTGTTTAAAACTTTTTTCCCAAAACTTAAAATTTAATTGAAAGAGTTAAGTAAGTAAGTAAGTAAGTATTTCTCAAAGAATTTAAGTATCGCCATTTTGTGTTTATATACTATTCAGCGAGACAGAGCTGCCAGATATATGGTAATAAAGAATGTTGCCAAATTTAAAGAAATTTAATTAAAAGCTAATAAGTTTGATTAATTAATTATATTTTTAATATTAGCTTTTTGTAAAAATAAATATGGCAGCATTGTTTCAAGATTTTTGGTAATAAATATAACCATTTTTATTGGAATTTAATAAAGTTTACCCTTTTTTTAATTTAAA
Organism: Protophormia terraenovae; assembly: GCA_951394005.1. Taxonomy (NCBI): domain Eukaryota; kingdom Metazoa; phylum Arthropoda; class Insecta; order Diptera; family Calliphoridae; genus Protophormia; species Protophormia terraenovae. The sequence continues at coordinate 75,381,606 of OX596076.1, read as the reverse complement.
TTTTTAAATAAGAAAAATTATTTTGAATCTTATATTACTCTACTATTTTTTATTTTATTAATTTAATATTTGAAATTATTTTACATTAATATTAGTATTAAAAATCTTAACTTTTAATGAAATATTTACTACAAGATTTATTATATTTTTATTTAAAAAATATTGATAAAAATATTGATGTATATATAATCCATTTAATTAAGTTAATATAAAAATCTCAATTTTGTAAACATACTTTTAGATGGGCAACACTTATTTCATTTAAATAAATCTCTTCTCAAAGTTTTTCCTTTGTCAAAGGCAGTATTTAAATAAAATGGCTAAAAATATCCAAATAAAAAAATAAATCTATTGTTATATATTTCTTATATTCTAATTTTAAACCTAATTTATTTTAAAGGAAATGACCCAATTAAATGTCATCTTTCTGTCTCTTTATAAATAACAGTTATTTTTTCTATTCATAAAAATTTCCAGATAACTTTATACAAAACCAAATCAATGTCAGTCAATTTAGATTTTGACAGTTTTTCTTAAAGAAAAATCCCAACAAAAATTGAAATATGATCGTGCAATAAACAAAAAAAATATATTTAAAAATAAAACTATTTTAACGCTTCATTTAATTTCACATATGCAAATCTTTGACAGCAGTTTGGTGGTTACTACCTTAACTTTATAAAACCAAATTGAAAAAAAAAGACAATTTTTTTAATTCAAAAGTAGTAACTATAAAGCCAGCCCCTGAGTATAGTGTCCTAATTCTGTCAATCATATTAAAAATAAAAAACAAAATAAAAAAAATAAAAATATTTTATTTGATATTTTTTCTATAATTTGTGGGTGTGTTTAGTTTAAGGTGGCAGATTAGTTAAATTTCGAGGCATCCATATGACGATCACACAATCATCTATCAATTTAGCCTTTATTTGTTATAAGTAATCTTTTTATTGCAATAAAATATTTATTAAGTTATACTTTAATAAAAAGAGAGAGAAACCAAATAGAAAATATTCATAGAGACAAAAACAAAATATGTATATTTATTAAAGGTTGCCCTGACGACAAACTGGCGACAATCATGTAATTATACAATGTGGATGATTGTGTCTAACTGACTGACACAACTGCTTTTGTGGTGGTGTAGGGCTTTTTTTTTCATATTTATGCATGTGAGCTTATAGTCTTTATGGGAGTCTTTTTAGTTATACTGCAAAACATTTTAATAAAGATTAGTATTAGAAATAAAATTTTATGGAAAAAAAATATTTTTAATAGTTATTAAAAAAAGAAAATGAATTACACAAATAATTGTTTAAGTGCTTATACATTTTAAATAAACTGCAATTAACTTAAAGTTTATCAGTGACAAACACGCTAAATCTGGCATCTCTATTTAGAGGCTCATTACCAAAGACAGACATGTTATAAAAAGAAACACCAAAAGACACTCTATCTTAGTATTATGTTTATTTTTAGAAAATTAAAAGTTTAAATGAAAACATCTTTACTTTATTCAATTCTCCTAAAGTATAACTCAATTTATATTCATAATTATTGAAATTCAATAAAAAAAATTAAAAAAAAAAAAAAAAACTATAGAAAAATATGCATCAAATTGCATATATATATTTTTTTTTAATTCTCCAATATTATCTATAATTGCATAGAAAGAGGTAATAAGGGGAAACAGAGGAAATCAAACAATTCAATATGTTTTCCATAATATTTATGAGTACTAGTAGAAAATGACGCCTTTGTGGTACTTACATTATGATGTTGCTGATGATTATGGTGACGATGACTATGATGACGACTATTGGCGTTAACATTGATGCTTGACTTTGAATAAAAATAATGACAATAAAAAAAATAAACACACACATATCATGGATAATCATGGCTGATGACACCGAAAAATAAAACTGTAATTATTGTAAAGAGGGAATCCAAAAAAAAAAACACATGAAGACGTTTCATTTTCTTCTCTTACCCTCTCTGTATTAAAAAAGCATTTGCATTTTGTCTGTCATTGATAAGGTATTGATGACGTTTAAGTTTTTTTTTTTTTTTCGCTTTGTTTTGGCCCTCATCTGCATAAATTTTTCTTTAAATCATTTTTATGAAGTGTTTTATTTTTTTATATCTTATAAATGTAAGAGGTCAAGGTTTCCCGCTGGCTTTTATTACCATCATAATTACTCTGACACTTTATGTGTCTGTCTAGCCAACAGCCATAAGTTTTGTGTCATTTTTTATTTCGTTTTTTTTTCTATATCTTTATCATTTATGTAATACAATTATAATTATTTTATATTTCTCCTCTGGTTTTGTTTTAATATTTTTGACAATTAAAAATTCCATTTTATGGGGTTAGACTCCCCTGGGGGGTTGTTGTGAATTTATTAAAGGATTTTTTTTTTTTTTTTACAGCTTTTTTGCTTAACATTTATACGTTTGCCTTTTTATACAAAAAAGAGAAAAATATGAAAATGAAAGGAGTTTCTGTTGATCAAAAGAGAATATTTAAATTAATGTTGAAGAAAATGAAAGGAATTATTTGAGGTAATTAAAAACGAAACAAAAAAACAAATTATGGTTAAAATTTAAAAATAACCATAAAAAAGACTATATATGAGGTTGCAGTTTTATTTTTTAACTATAAAAAATCGCTTTTACGAGCTATACAATTGTTTAAAGATGACACATGATTTTGCTTAGGGATTCTGGCAAACTTGAACTAATGTATTCTTATTTTAAAAGGTTTAAATATTGCTTAAAATTTAAAGGAATATTTTTTTAAGAAAAATATGATAAAATATAATTAAAAGAATCGCTTTTACAAAAACAACAATATGGCGAATTCATTATTGTTTTTTATATATGCATTTTGACAGCTGTAACAAAAAAATAATCAGCTGTTTCGCTAAGGTTACTTGTATAGATTCGCACTGATTATATTCATAACAATTTGTCTAATGTAGACACTATATAAAAACTACTAAAATAATGAGATGTAAACATAATGGTAAATAAATTTCATAAGATTTCTCTACCTTGACCTTGTAAAAAAAAGTAAAAAACTGTGGTAATTTTATTCGTCAAAAATCGGTACAAATAATTACTTATAAGTTTGCTAAGAATTCTGGCTACCTTGACATAACGCGTTCTTGTACATAACTTTGAGTCTACATTAGACAAATTTTTATCAAGACAAACGTCAAAATTTTATCAAGATAAAGATTTGTCTAATGTAGACTGAATTTGTCAGTATTATTGCAGTGTTAAAAGAAAATTGTCTTGATAATGCTTGGTAAAAGACGCCATCTTGATTGTTGTTGGTACTTTTTGCATGGTTTATTATGACATACGTTTTCCCCTATAATTGAAAGAGATAAAAAATTATCTGCAACTCAAACAAAAATTTGACGTTTGTCTTGATACAAATTTCTCTAATGTAGACTCAAAGTTAAGGCTAACATATTGCTTAAAAAGCTATGTCGTAATAGAAAAATATTAAAAATAATATTTTTGCCAAATAAATATATTAAAAATCGCTCCTACAAGCTATAAAATCGCAAAAAGAAAAATGCCATATGAGTTAACAAAGAATTCTGGCCACCTTGATACAATATTTTTTTTAAAGCCTGCCATATTGCTCAAAATAAAAAGGACATATCTTAATAGAAAATAAAAAGCTCTGGTAATATTTTTGCTAAAAAAATTACGAAAAATTTGTTTAAAATGACCAAAAAATAAATGTTAAGAACTCTGGCAACCTTGACATATTAAATAAACTGTTAAAAACTGTTATAGTGCCTAAAATAAAAAGGTATGGCTTTGTTAAAAAAGATGGGGCTCTAATTTAATGTTTGCATTAATTTTATTAAATAATAAAAAATCGCTTTTTCCAGCCATAAAATTGTTAAGAAAAGTGATGCAAGAGTTTGCGTAGGCTTTCTGGCAACCTTCTAAAATTATGTAATTTTGGTTAAAATTAATAATAAGTCTTCTAGAAAGTCATATATTTAAAAAACCCTTTGGGAATGATGTCAGTTTTAAAAATATGCAAATAATTACAATATTTTTTTATTTGTTTGGAATTCAAATTTATGTGAATTTTTATTTTATTTATTTTTTTTTATTGTTTTCCAAACAAACTTTATCTTTTTTACCATCAACCTCCAATTAACAATGTATTGATTACATATCTTTACAAAACCACAACAACAATACAAAAAAATGTTTAATTAAAATTTAATTTAACACCTTCACATACATACAAACAACACTTACACTTCCAAAGTGAAGTGTTAACAAATTTGCAAAAATAAAAAGTTAAAAAAAAGCAAAATATTGATATTAAATGACACAACAAATATAGAAAATGGCCTTTAAATAAAAAAATGATTAAAACAAAATCAGATTAAATTAAATATGATTAAAAACAAATTAAATGTAACACTTTTATGTTAATAATAAAAGTGAATGTCCTCTTCAAAAAAATAAAAACAAAAAATGTTCACACAGTTTTTGTTTTAAAAAAGTAAATAGTGTAAATTTACAACTGGTATTGACTTTTTATTAAATAATAAAAAAACACACAATTTAATAAATAAACCGTAGCTAAAGATATCAGTTTTATTAAAGTTTTTTTCTTTAAAAAAATGCGGCTTCATTTACTTTTCATGACCATTTGAGGAGACGTCCACCATGTGCTTCACATAATTATACAAAAAGCATTGCAACTGAAACTCATTGGCCAACGAGGAATGCCAGGCCAGCCAGGCACACTTAACAATTTTGCATCACTTTCACCCTTTTTTTCGTTTGCAGCGATTTTTAAGCTGATGCTGCAAATTGTTGACTGCGTTTTTTGTAGAGATGATTTTGGTTTTTTCCTTTAGTCTTTCAAAAATAATCAAGAAATTTTTTATTTTTTTTTGTTAAAGTTGACCAAATTATCGCTTTATAACGTTGTTAATGATAATGACGACAATGATTTTGAAAGTCATAACAGGTCATAATTTTTTATATACTTTATGTATGATTTTTTACTAAAAAAATTATGTCAAATTTTTATTGGCGTAAAGAAAATATGAAAAAAAATTAAATTGGTTTTGAAAAACAGTGACTAGCAAATATAAAGGAAAATTAAAAAAAAGTAGCTTTGAAATTTTATAATTTTTTTTTTTTTTTCCTTTCAAATATTATATTAATTTCACCATTAACCTATATTAACAGCGATTTTTGTTATAAAAAAAAAAAATCCGGCAACAATATTTTAAAATTGCCATTATAATAAGGGGAGCTGCCAGATAATTTTTGAAAATACATCACTAAGATTAATTGTTTCATGTAAAAAATACTTTCTTCTACTAAAGTTAAATTTAAAAAAGTAAACTATTTTTTTGTTTTTGTTATAAATAATAAACCTGCTGCTATATATTATAGTCTCAATTGTGATGAGAAAGCAAATCTGCGCGCTTCCGCCGTTTCCGTCGGCTCAAAATCAGCCACCGGAAAATTCAAAATTTTATTAAAAATTTGCCGCCGGCGCACAGTGTCACATTTATCAAAATTAGAACGACAAAAATACTAAAATAAAAGTATATATTTTGGAAAAAATACTTGAAGTATTGGAAAGTGTCCATAGCGCGAATTATATATTTTCAAAGTTGCAACTTTTAAAAATATTTGAATTTTATTTACAACTTTTGTAAAGAAGTATGTTAACTTTAACTTCATATATCTCACTAAATACTGCAGATATTGATATGATTTTTTTGGTATGTAATAAAATGTATCCAAATTATTCTATTATAATTTCCTAAGAACTTAATATATTGTTTTTCATTTAAAAGAAATCATAATATTAAAAAATATATTTTTTGTGAAATTCTATATTTAATGAACTGGAATTAAAAAGTTCCAACGAGTTCCAATCTAAAAATACGATTGTTGTTTAAAAGAACATCTATAAAATTATATTTGAGAATATTGGCTGCGACTTTTTGCGATCTTTTAAAATATTAGCAATTTTTTAAGAATTGTTTAAACATTTGAAGGTAATGGCTGAAAATTTGTTATGAAAATATACACTAAGAATGGTGTGATTAGATCTTGCCACGCCTACTTTTAAAATATCTTTTATTTCAATAAAATTTACAAAAATATGTCCGAAATTCATATAAATAATGTAATATTTTTCCAGTATGGGAGTGGCAGTGATTCTTCCCGCCCATTTTTAGTGGGAATGTTTATGGCCTTATCTACTAACAGAATATACAATTTCAGACCAATATCTCCAAAACTGGATTTTTGTAATTCTAAAACTACCAAATGTGACACTGCGACGTACTGGTTTAATTTGCCCTGATGCCGCCAAGTAAAAAGTACAGCGCCGCCACCGAAAATTTTGCCTCGCCTTGTTTCTCTTTCCTGCAACTCTAAGCTGCCAGATGTTTTTTAAAGGAAATCGTCCATTTTGACGTTTTTCTTTAAATAATAATAGAAGAACATGAATAGCAATTAATTTTGAAATTATAAATTTAATGTTTTTATTTAAAAGATTTCTTTCTTAATAGAATCAAAAGTAATAAATATCTTCCATTATTTGCTCTCTACTGTTTAGTGAAAATGAAATGCTTCATATTTAATATTTAAAATTTTTTATTTTTTTTTTTTCTTTTATACATCCAGATGTTCACTCTCTCCCTCATAGTTTGTCAGCTTCAAAAGGGCATTTCATATGTAAAATCCTTTTAAAGAGATTTTCTTTTATTAAGCCGATTATTTTTGTAATTCAGCGCATTGATAATTCAAGGTTTCTCTCAAAAGAAACCATGAAATTTACAAAAATTAATAATAAAAAATAAGCAAATTACGTAGGTTTAAATCCTTTAAAGAAGATGACCTAATGCAATTTTAAATGATTTATTTTATTGTTTGCATTTAATATTTAATAATAGTTTTTATTCAAGGATTAAAAAAAATACATAGTTATTATTTTTTTTTACATGATCTAAAGTCATACATTTTTTACGATAAAATGTTCAATTCTAACCAAAAAATATAGCTTTTTTCCTAAAAAAAAAAAAACGTCAATCTACAGCGAAGTCCCCGCCTACATAAATAAAGATATAAATTTTCAATTATCTGCAGATTATCTTAAAATTATTTTGTAATATTTTTAAATACAAAAATCTTTATTTTTTTACCAAACATAATTGAATTGTAAGCTTTTTTAAAGCGATTTTTTTTTCTTTTAACTTCAAAGATTACATCATATAAAAAATATTTGTTATTCCTTTAAAACGACCAGAAAAACCTCTAATTGAATACCAAAGAATTCTTAGAATTCTTTCACAAATCACAAGCATAAAAATCATAACTTTGGCCAAGAAACATACATACGAGCGTAAAAGTATTGGTTTTAAAATCATGAATTAAACATAAACCATAAATGTATAAGGAAAATACAAAATTTAACAAAATAAATTCCTAAGGAAAGATATAAAAAACAAGACATTGATTTTCAAAAAGAAAACGGGGAAGGAATGCTTATATTTTGTCTTAAATATAATTTAAAACTTAAAAAAATACGTTCAGACTAGACAATTTTTAATGTTCTCTATGGAATTTACTCCAAAGTTCTCGTGAAAGAAGCAATACACATTTCGAATCACAAAATTTTTTTTTATATTCACTTTTATTTTATATTTTCTTTGAACTCAGAATTTCGGCAAGAGTAATAGTCTTGTGTGAACGCAAACATAGCAAAATCCAAGTTCTCACTAGGCGACATGTCTCAGCAACAGTTGTTGTAACAACAACAATAATAAAAAGTTTGGCTTCCATTATTTATAAAAAATATTTTCGCATCATAATTTTTGATTAGAATAAAATATAGCAAATTTCAACCATTATTATTGTTGCTGTTTATTCGCTTTACGATAATAAAGTTGCCATATTTTATTGTAATCAAATACTATGATGCCATAATATAATTTGTTTCTTAACAAAGGAAACTAAACTTTTTTAGAGATTTGAAACCCTTTAACCATTTTTGATCTTGATTTTATAACAAAACACAATTTATTTCTCTTTTTTTAGAAATTCTAGTGGGGATACTTTCCTAAACATATGTATTTACCATAAGTTTTATATTGCTATGCTTGCTCTTATAATTTATGCTAACGGCTTAAAGGCACTTGCCTAAATCGGCCATTATATACAGGCACCAAACATCACCATTATTATTCTCTCATAAACCAGGGCAAACTTGCATAAATTTCCAAAAATATATAAAAATAATACTCCTCGTACACTTTAAATTGACTTACTGACTGTTTTATAAATATTTTTTGTCCTCTTCTTTGCATGTCAAATAATAACTGTTAGCCAAGGGCGTGTCCTTTTTGTGTTATATTATTGTTTGCTTCCAGCATTTTGAATACTAAATAATTATCCAGGTATCCTATTTACCTGGAAACTTAATAAAACTTGAAACCGTTTTCAATATATCATTTTCAAAGACAGAAAATGATACCAACTATACACACCAACACACACACTCCCTGCAAACTTAAATTTTATTATTTTTTTTTTATTCTTTATTAAAAAGCTGATCATCCATTGCCATCATCATTATCATAATTTTTAGAGTCATGTTTATCTTTTTCATCGTCATCATCATCTTCACTTGATGTGAACAACATGGTCAACAACTTGTTATTGTCTTAAAAACCAGAACATTTCTTCAACTTTTTTCTACATGTGTATTAAACGTTCTTTTTGTAGTTTTGCTTTTAAGCTTAAAAATCACAAAAAGATGACTCATTATCTTGGTATTACATTTTGTTTTGTTCAAGCTGCTGGGGCTTTGGCTAAAGATTTCCTTAAAAAAAAAAAAAAAAAAAACGAAACACATTTACACATAACGTGTAAAAAATATGTTACCATCATTTGATCTTTGATATTTCTAAAAAAGAAAGATAAAAATTACAGTTTTTTTCAAAGGCTAATGTAGCGTGAAAATGTTTAAACTCTGGCAACACAAATGTTTACAAATGTAAATACAGGGAAGGGAAGTTGATATTAATAAAAAATATTAAAGAATTTAGCAAAAGGGGTTATTGAACGTTAGATTTAGATAAAACAAAAAATAAAAAAAATTTCAAATTAATTTGCTAAATTTTGTTTTCCTATAACAAATTAAGATTTTTTTAAAATAAAACAAATTAAAGGAAAATATTTGTAATATATTTCTTCCACTTTTAATTTAATATTGTACTTTTTTATATCAATATAAACTAAGCTAGAGATTTAATTTTGTTATTATTTTCCTAGCTGTTTTTTTTTCAAATGTTACTTACACGTTTTTATTATTGTCTGTCCCCTCTATCGTACTACTGGTGCATAACTTGTATTGTGAAAAAAGTGACGTTTTTTTGAGCTTTGTTTTTGTTGTATATTTTAGTATTTTATCATTTTGTTAAAGTCAACATTCTCTTCGTATGACTAATCATTTTGTAATGAAAAAAATTTTTTATAAATAAAAACAAACAAATACTGAATGAAAATCATTCAAACGTTACAATTTTGGGAAGAGATTCAATACAGTTTTTAGGTTGGTTGAAAAAAAATTAATATATATTTTAAATATTAATAGAAATTTTCTTAGAATTTTAAAATTTTAACAAAACTTTAAAAATATTTGGGGAATTCTAGGCTATAGCACTAAGCAAAGTGTGGAATTGAGAGCAAATTGTTTGTGTCATTAAATCAGTGCTGCCAAATCATTTAATTATATTAAAAGACATAAAATGGAAAATAGTTAATAAATTTTTAATTAATTACAAGAAATATTCTGGTTAAATTAAAAACAAAAATACTTTGGATGGACTTATGTTATATTTTATTGAAATTGAACCTTAATTTATTTCTTTATTTATTTGTTATTTAATTAATTGTTTACTACTTTTAAATTGTGTCACTACTTAACATCTGGCAACTTTAAGAATCCTTGATTAATAAATCAGTGCTACCAAATCATTTAATTAAAAATAACTTTCAAAAAAATAGCAAATTATGCATTTAGTTCTATTTCTAAAATAATGAGAATGTTATACCTTTAAAGCTCAAATTATATTAACGTATAATCAGTAACAGTTTCAGCAAAAATTATCAGCTGTCCACTGTCAGAATAACATGTTGCTGCCGTTATAATTACGTTTAAGCAATATAATTTTAGAAATTTATTTATTAGGGTTCCATTGTGAACTCTCCAAACTAGACTTCTTATGTAGTGGAATACGTTTGCAATTCTATAATTATCCATAATGACCACCAATCACACATCCAGAATAGCAAATTTTTTATCAAAAAAGTCTAGAAAATTCAAGAAAAGTATGTTGTTTGTCTTGACAAAAAAATGTTGCTTGTCTAAACAATCTCTGCTATAATGACATCTCTGTCTTTTTTCTAGTGTTGTTTTTTGATGCTGCCATATTAATCAAAACAATTATTTTGTTTTATTTTTATGACAATAAACCACATTGTGTTAATTAATTATTAAGTTACGATTAATTTGGTAAAAAACTCATAAAATCACTGATTGCGTCTTTAAATTAATGGCTTTTTATAGAATATTTTAAACACGTTTGTTTTTAAAAATTTGTACATATTATTTCATTTTACAAAAATGGTTAAATAATAATTTTATAAAATTGAATAAATACAATTTTATTGACAATTTATGTAAATTACTTTTAAAATGCTAAATAATCACTCTTAAAGAATATTTAATTTAAAATAATTACACAGAATTGTATTAAGACAATAATAAAAATATAGCTGAGAACCCTACAAAGAAAATAAAGAAATTGGTAGGAAATCATTTATTCCTTTTTCTCAAGAAAGATCTACTTGTAGTTTTAGTAAAAGTTAACTACAAATCAGTTAAATTGTTTAAAAATTCCATGAAATTTCTTTTTTTTTTATTTTTTAATCTTATAGGGTAGTTTTAATATTCTCTTATTATCCATTAATAAATAAATATTTAAGCCTCTACCTTCCAATATTTTTATGGCAATAATAAAAAAAAAAAAAGTATGATGAAATGTCTGTCTGTGCTGGTGGTAGCCAGTCTTAAACAAACACAATAATCATCTGAAAAAATAACAATTTTGCCAAATTTGTAAATAATCAACAATTTGAATAAATAAATTGAAATTAAAGCTGCGAAATATAAAACAAGTGTGACTTGAAATTTTTAATTAGATATGTGGGTTTCTAAAAATAAAATTACCAAAAAACAAACAAAAAAACACGCAAATATAAATTTTTGAGTCATTAAAAAAAATAAATAAATTTTATAATTAAAAATTATAAATTAAGTTTATAATTGAGATAAAAGAAATATTTTTATAATATTTCGTTTAATCTTTAAATATTTAAAACAAAGAATAAAGACAAAAAAGGTGTGAAAAATTAAGACTGCCAGAATATCTATGTTTATAAATTATAATATAATAATTTTAAATTTATTTTATTTAAGTTAAAATGTGATAAACAATTATATTTACTAATTAAATGTTATAAGTTAATGTAGCCCTCCAAAAAAGGGGAATATAAGACAAAGCTTGAACAATGTTTAAATATTTTTTTACTACAAAAACAATATGGCATCTTCAATGAAAATAACTGGAATTTTGCTTCTTAGTTGATCACTACTGTTTGCAGACTCATTTTGTTTATTTTGAGGTTATTTCCTTTTTTAAAAAATATTTATGTTTGACTAATTAATGCTTTGTTTTTTACATTTTTATAAACAAAATAAAGACAAATATTCTGTCATATTTTCAAAGCTGTTTACGTCTAAAGATTTTTGAACTTTTAATCCTTACATAGAAGCATTTTGCGCATTTCAAATTAATTTGACAATATTTTGAAAGTTTTAAACAAAAATGATTTTTTAAAAATTACCAAAAAATTAAAAAAAAGTTAAGCTACATAAGTTATTACGTATTTATTTAAAGTTTTAAAAATAATTGTTAAGTTATTTAAAAAAAAAACATTAATCTTAAAATGTAATAAATTTTCAAATGAAATACTTTTTTATTCTTACAAATTATGCCGTCAATAATCCTTTGTTTTATTTTTTTTTTTTTTTTTGGACAATTTCTTGTCATTATTATTGTCATCAATTAATTTATCATTATTTTGTTGATAAAATATTGATTCCTATTAAAAATAAATAAATATACGTTTATCATTTAATTTCAAGGTCTTCAATATATTATTATTCTTTACTCAATTGTTTTTCAATAAGACTGACAATTTTATTGTTTTATTGTAATAAAATTAAGTAGTCTCGTCTTAAATTTTGTTATGCTTATAATATGAAATTTATGATTTTGTTTAGGCCATTAAATGTTTAAGTAAAAAAATAAAAAAAGTGTAAATATACAGTTAGGGACAAAACTATTTGTACACCCATGCATTTCGTATGTCTTCAATAATTTATAAAGAATAAAAAATTATTATATGTAGTTTTAATTCAGGTCCATTTTTATTGAATTATTTGATAAAAAATAAATTAATATATAACACATTGTTAAAAAAAGTACAATTTAAGTAAAAATCTTTGGGACAAAAGTATTTGTACATCAGTACTTTGTACAATTATTTGTACGTTGGACTCTTGTATGATGATTTTTTTAAATACCGTTATATTTTCTTCGTTAATCGAGTTTTATTTTACAAAATAAGAAGTTGGTTTTAACGTTTTGAATAATAAGCACATCAAAACTGGGAGAGCGAAAAGAGTTGAGTTTGGATATTAAAAATTTAATTATTGATGAACATAAAAAAGGAAAATCTCTCCGGAATATAAGTAATTTAGTAAATTTGCAACATTCCACAGTACAATACATTGTAAGCAAGTATAAAAACAGCGGATCTGTTGAAAATGTGCGTGAAGGTATACGAAATATATGAGGTGTACAAATAGTTTTGTCCCTAACTGTATATGGTTTTTAGAATTCATTTATAAAGAATTTTAGTATGAAAATTAATTTTACATAAGATTTTGTTTATGTTCTCTTTGTTTTAACTATCTTTCCTTTACGCGATTTCTATTTAAAAGTTAATTCTTTTTTTCATAATTTTTAAGCACTTTGCTTTTGGTAGGACACTGGTAACAATGTGTTTTTTTTTTTTTAATTCTTTTATTTACATCTTATCGTCAATGCTGCCAGATGGTTTTAAAGAATATTCTTTTTATTTTCTGATTAAATTATTTATAAAATTTTTTTATTGTAAAATAAGTTCTGTTTTAAATCAATTTAAACTCTTTTTAATTATTTTAAATGAAGAGAATTAAATTTTAATTAAGAAATATAAAATATAAAATTTATTAAAATATTTAGTTGAAACCTCACTTTTCTTTATTATATGATCCGTTAATTTTGAAAGTGGTCTAAGTTCATCTAGAAAAATACTGAAAATAAGTATGAAAATATTTAATTTTTTCTTTAACTATTCGATTTTTATTAAACTTCTTTCTTTTATATTGAAAAGAAGAACTTAAATTAGAAAAAAAGGGAACTTAAATTAAAATTGGTTAAATGATTAAGGCCAGCTTCAAAATAAATAGCTCATATGTATTATCTGTTAATGTTCATTATTGTTATACCCACCATCAAAAAGATGGGGGTATATTGATTTTGTCATTCCGTGTGTAACATGTTGAAGGAATCATCTAAGACCCCACAAAGTATATATTTTCTGGGTCCTGGTTAGATTTTGAGTCGATCTAGCTATGTCCGTCCGTCTATCCGTCTAAACTTGGAAACCAAAAATGGGCCTGGTCCATTCACTTTACCATCCAACTCCCATATAAAAGTTGATGGTGGGTATATAGTAGGGTGATCGATACGGTTTTCCAACCGGTTTTTAAACCGTTTTTTTTTTTTTTTTTTTTTTTTGTCAATGTGCTGTCGGTTTTTTCAAAATGTTAATTTTTCGAATGTCGAATAGACCGGTTTTTTTTAACACAAAAAACCGGTTTTAAAAATAGCTTTTTATTTCAAAAAACATGTACTAAGTACTGATATTTGAATCGAAATTTATAAATATATTTTAGAGTATTATTTGTAATGTTTTAAAAATATAGTTTAAGGTTAAAACGAAATTAATTACTGTAATATTAAATAAATAAATTAGTAATAATTACTTCAATTGTAACACCTGTAATATTTTTACACATTTGAATGTTTTAGTCTTTTTTTATTCAATATTTTCTTAATTTTTCAAAGATTTTGTTTTAAAAAAGTTTCTCCTACAGAATAGTTTCAATAAAATTGATTCTGGATCTTATCATATTAACCCATGGTTTCTGTTTTGTTTGTTTTGATGATTATTTTCTTAAAATTTTTATATTATATTATTCGTTCGTTCATATGCTTTGTAACACCCAAAAATATTGGTTTAAGACCCGCCTTAATTTGTACCAATCGTCTTTAAGTCGATTTGATGATGTTCGTCCGTCCGTCTGTTCATAAAAAAAATAATTAATTAATTAAAATACAGGTCACAATTTTGAACATGTGTTAAATTTGAAATTTAGCACACAGGTTTCTTATAGTCTAAGAACGAAGCGTGTTGAAATTGGTTATGATCGTTCCATTATTTAAACTAGCGCCATGCAAATATCCTCCCGGAAAAGGGGTTTAACGATCATAAATCCCTTAAATGTAGTAAGAATTTCTTTTACACATGTAAGTTCCATATAAGTTAAAAACTGTGTTCCGAATTTCATGAAGATCGGTCCATAATTGAACATAGTATTGGCCCACAATTCCACAGGTTTAGAAAAGAAGACACTTCCACGAATTTGGTGCACATCATTGAGTAGGGTATTGTCGGACTTGACCGACTATTTCTTTCTCGTTCTTATTGGATTAATAGTTATTTCCAAAAATAATTATGTGTAATATATTCTTACTTGAACAACATAATATTTATTGATTTTTCTTTAAGAAATGTAGTCTTTTAGTAGAAATATTAACTTCTGCAAAAAAAACCGGTTAACCGGTTTTTTCTGAATTTAAAAAAGTGCAACCGGTTTTTTCAAAAAACCAACTATTCGAACTATTCGAAAACCGGTTTCTCCAAAAAGTCGAATAATCGATCACCCTAGTATATAGATTCGGCCGAGCCGAAAATAACATTCGCGCTTGTTTTCCAATAATTTTAGTTGTTTATGATTTTACTTTATTTATTATCCCTTTTACGCATTTTATTTTTGTTAGAAACTGGCAACACATTGTTGTTTATTCTTTTATTTGTTTTCAACAAAGAGTAACAAGAGACGAAACTAATTGTCAAAAACCTAACTCATGCAACAACAAAATACATGTAATCAAATACATTTTGTTGTTGCCAAAAGAAATTAAAAACACATTTTTGTTTACAAAACAACAATTTTGTTTAAATGTCAATCGAGAATTTCGTCTCTATATGCTACTCTATGGTTTACAATACATCATCAGTGCTGCCAAATTATTTTTTTTTTTTTTTAAAGGAGTCATTTCTTTTCGAATTAAAAAGGTTTATAGTAATTTTTATTTTAAAATATATTGATTTGATCTAGATCATTCAATTTTATATGAAAGAATTAAAATATAAAAGTAAAAAAATGGCTTTAGAATTATTTTATGATAAATTTTAATAAAAAAAAAAAAAAAAAAAACAAGAACACATCTAATTTATTTTACATTTATTGATATTATACATTTGTTTATCACATGTTTTAAATTTTTTCTTAAAAAATTGTTTTTTTTTACTATTGTCCTTTTTCATAGTTTTTTTCGCTTTTTCCGATTACTACGCTTTTTCCGATTAACGAGAACATATATATTTTTATTCTCTCATTTATTTATATAGTGTCTACATTAGACAATTTTTTTATTAAGACAAACGTCAGCATTAACGCAAATTTGTGGAAGGTGACAACAGTTGCAGAAAAACAATAATATGGCGAATTCATTATTGTTTTTTATATATGCATTTTGACAGCTGTTACAACCAAACATAATAATCAGATGTTTAACTAAGGTTATCTTGTATAGACTGATTTCGACGTTTGTCCTGATAAAAATTTGTAATTTTAGAATTTTAAATAAATAACAATTTTTAAATAAATTCAGTTTTAAATTAATTAAGAATAATCTTACTCAACTCTGCAATAACATTTCTTTGTAAAATACAATTTTTATTCAAAATGAAATCATTTAAATATCTTTTTTTATTAACCTCATATAATCATTAATTATTTAGATTACGAAAGCAACCTTGAAATGCTGCTTAAAATTAATAACAATTTTAAAGCAAGTTATTTTTTTATCATTTTTATAATTCTTTTCTTAACAATTTAAAGAGTTATAAATCCCTCTTGAAACAAATAAATCAACACAAAATTCTTTAGATAAATAATAATACTTTAGATGAAAAATTAAATAACAAAAAATAAAAATTGTAATACTTAAATAAATGTATGTTTGCTAACTGGTCGCTCATAAAGTATGCGGACTTAAAATCTTGTCATGAACCAACATTATTTGTTTGTTCATTTTGTTGTTGCAAACAACTTAGCTTTTAAATCAGGGAGTGCTACGTTAAAAGAATTCTTAGCATGCTGAAGAAAAAATAAAAAAGAAACGCTCTAAAAACTAGACAAACTGCAACAATTTTACTTTTTTATGATTTTATATATATATATTTTGTTTTAAAGACATAAAAACCTTGATTCCAGGGATTAAGTATCAATCATATATGCACACTTATTTATAAAAGAAAACATGCCACACATACTTAAGAACACACTGCTGTGACACAGATTGTAGTTTGTTTAGTTTAAAGTACGGATATCTAGAATAAGTTTAGATTTGTTGGTTTGGTTGAAATGAAAATATATTGAAATATGTTGTACACACATGAACCCTATAAATTTGTTAATTTTATTGGAATGCAGTCGTCACACTGGTAGCAATATGAATGAATCATTTTTGAAAATGTTTTTAACTAACTTGGCTTTTTAATTTTTATCTACAGAGAAAAAATAAGTAAATTTTTTACAAATTAATTTTTTTAAAGAATAATCTTACTCCATATTTTTTTCAAAATTTTCTTGCATTTAAAAAAATAATAATCTGCAAAAACATGGCAACACGGATTATAACAGTTATCGGTTGTTGAACAGTAATGTCAACTAAGCTGATTTTCTTAATTTACTTCCAGATTTCTTCAATAGCTATTTCTTTTGCAATTAACTTCCAGAATTTCTTTCGAAAAAATCCTCCATGTTTCGGAAAAGAAATACGTATTTAAATCCGATTTTACAGTTTATAACTAAAATCTTTCTTTAGTGTAAACACTCCTCTTAAACGATAAATGTTCTATATCAGCAATTATGTTGTAAAATCTATAAGAACTTTAGGGAATTTTTTTACAAGCTTTTATTTATTTTAAATTTAGTTTGTTTCTCCTATGTCTAGTTTAAACATAAAATTCAAAGTGACAGGGTATTTATGTTTTACAAACGACTCTACCACCAACGTTTTATAAAGTTTCAGTAACAAATTACAAAATTGAGAGAAAAAAACTTTTACAGAAATTTATTATTATTTGGATTTTGTTCAATGTTCAATTTGTAAAACAACAAAGTTAAACTGCAAAAAATGTATATTTATGAGCTACAAAACTAAAATAACAAATACGAAATGACAGACCCAGTCAACAGTTACAAACAAAGTAAAATAGAAAATAAGGATTTTTGAAATGAATTAAATTACATAACTTAAGTTATTAGAAAAAAAATCAAGAATTTAAAATGAAAATAAGAATGAAATTCTATTATTGAACATAAATTGATAAATTTTGTTTTAGATATAGAATGTTAAGTGAAGAAATATATTATTTATTAGAATTAATTTACGATGGATTTTAATAAAACAAATTAATTTTGTATTAATTCTGTTTTTTTTTTTTTTATTAAATTTTTTTCCATAATTTTTACGCTTTCCGATTTTAGTATAGGGTGGCAACACTGCGATTTGTATTGTACAGTTTTTAATAAAATTTGATCCGTTTATATAATTTCTACGCTTTTTACGTTTAGTAGGAATTGTCAATATTTTGTTTTTATTCATAAGTCATCATCGAAGCTGCCAGAATGTTTAAAGTAAAATATTTCCTATTTCATAAAGTCTATACTAGAAAAATTTTTATCAAGACAATGTTATTTTTCATAACGTCTAGTCCATACTAGAGTAGTTTTCAACATTTTGTTTTTATTTACAAGTCATCATCAGAGCTGCCAAAATGTTTTAATTAAAATATATCCTTATTTTTAACGTTTGTGTAGACTGAATTTGCTATTTTTGTTGCTGATGGTACCTTTTACATGGTTTATTATGACATACGTCTTTCCCTATAATTGATAAAGATAAAAAATTTTACACTTATCTTGTTAAAAAAAATTTTTCTCTTAACATATTTCAAGAATAGAAATTTTTGTTCTCACAACTTTCCCCCGCAATTGATAAAGATAAAAAGCTATCTAAAATACAGACAAAAATTTGATGTTTGTCTAGATTAAAAAAATTATTGCTTGTCTTGACTAAGAATAATTTTTAAACGGTTTAATTTTGGTAGAAGGTAGAAACACTGTGTTTTTATGATATCATTTAAGACAAAATTACATTAGCACGTAGTCAGTAACAGTATCAGTAAAAAAATCGCCTATTCACTGTCAGAATAACATTTTGCTGCCGTTATAATTACATTTCAACGTACACAGCAACAATTTATAACAACTATCTTGTTTTATTCTACTTGTGTATTTGAGTCTCCCATTTCTTTGCTCACTCCCTTTCTCTCGCTCTCAATCTGAAAGCAGCAAACAGAATTTAGAAACAGGGCTAAATAAAACAGCACTGCAAACTGCTGCTGACCAAATGTAATCAATTCCATAACAGTGTGTTCTAAATTATCAGCTGATTATGGCAGCACACACTGCTGCTGACTACGCGCTAATGTTAGGCCCAATTTTGACGATGATGGTTTTGCATTTGATGGTTTTAGTTTGTAGGCAAGAGGTGTAAAGAAGCAAGAGGGGTAAGAAAACAAGCACGAATCGTGATTTCGTGTGTGTTTTTTATGTTTCTTATTTACAGCATTCGCACTTTTCTCATGTTGCTTTATTTATTTTCGCTTTTCAGAGTGTAAAGATCGTCGCTATGATGCTTAAACTTATATAAGTGTTACCATATGGAAAAATTGTGATATACAAAATTTAACAAGTAAAATTTCTATTTTATACACAAAATTAAAAAAATGTGTAATTTTGTTTTTTTAAATCATTCATAAAGGCAATAAAAAGAAATAATTATTGAAATAAAAGTAATTTTATCCCAAATATGAAGGAAAATAATTTTTATTTTATAATTTATATGAAGAAATATACATATAAATTTTGTTGTATAGTTAAATTATTTTATTGTTAACATTAATTAATTCATTAATAAATGATGTAATTAATATGCTTTCTTAGTAAAATGGAATAATTATTGAATTAAAAATACTTTTTTCCTCTTAAATAAAATTCTATTGACAACGGCAACACTAACATAAAATTTCAAACAATCATGCTCAAAATCATCGTCAAAACGTACGAGATTTTACAAAGATTGCTTAAAAGAAAATAAAAGAAAACATCATGACTGGACAATCATAGTGAAAAACCCCACTTATTTGGGCTTTAATTTTACTCATCACCAAGGTTACCAAATAGCTCTAAAAAGAAATTGAAAATGTTGACGTATTTTTATGAAATTAAATTTTTATATATTTTTGTTGTTTAAAAATGTACAATTTAATTAAAGTTCTATATATAAAGATAATATAATAAAAATTGTAAAGAAATAAAATCCTTCATTTTAATGATTTTTTGTTTCATTCTTTGTAAATCAAAATGGCTTGATGACATACTTTAGATTTTTTTTATTTTTTTATTTTTTTTTTTTTTTTTGTTTTTCTCCCTCTATTAAGTCTTGCAATATTTATATGAATACGTTATTTTTGTTGCTCTACAAATTGCACAAATATAAAATGTCATATTCATCTAAAGAATTTCTCTATTTGTAAACATACATTCATTCTATTTCTTTATATACTTACATATTTACTTTTCAAAAAGGTGTAAATGTGTTTTTATATGTATGTTGCTGTCATTTTGGCGTATATTTCCTGGTGGGTGGGCGTTTTACTTTTGTTGTTATGTCTATGTTATAAGACTTTTTAACCCATTTTTCAGTTACTGACATCATACAAATGATGAAGGGTTTACAAAAGCTTTTACAAAAGAAAAAAGAGAAAAAAAAAAACAAATATAAACCTGCTGCTTTGAGGTTTAACTCTTAATGATGTCTTTTTTAAATAAAAATCCTTTAAATAAGAATAAATTCTATTAAATGTAAAAGTTCTATAGAAAGACAGGAAGGATAAAAGGATATAGAGTTATAACATGTTATTTATATATTTTTAAGTAGGTGGTATGGAAATGTCAAGTGTTTAATAAGAGTTTTTATGGTTGAGTTTAAAAGGATATTAAGGTTTAACAAATGTTTTACAATATTAAGTAAAAATGTTTTTTGCTAAAGTGATAATCTCATAAATTATGGATGATGTTTGCTTAAAAATTATGGATATTTAGGAAAAAATGTTAAGAAAAGAGTTTTTCTAGGAAGTTTAAATTTTTAAAGTATTTTGTGCAAAAGATTTAAGTTTATTAAAGATGTAAAGACTTAATAAATTGAAAATTTTATTTCATATACTAAAAAACATTTTCTAATTTTTTATAGTTTTAAATTAATCTTTTACTTTCTTTTCTTTTTAGGTAATTTATTCCTATCCTATCTCTTAATCAATAATTTAATAGTAAGTACAAAGTAATGTAAAAAATTTATATGAAACACTTTTTGTCTAAACAAATTCAAGCTTTAATTTAAAAAATACATAAAAATTTAAAGTTAATTAAATTTAAGCTACTATTATTGCTAAAATAATGACTATATATAATAGTACAATATAAAGAAAATAATATATTAACTTGGCACCACTTTTTGAGTATGTCATTCTTAGCAAGTGTTGCCAATTTGCTCAGTTCGTAATATGGTAAACTCAAAGGAGATTAATTAGTTTATTTGTCTATTTAATTATATAATCAATAGATTACTAACCTGTAAAGACCTATTAAATTTGAGTTAAATGAAATCCTTAATGAACTAAAACTTTTTTATATATCAAGGTAGTTAAATCATTTTTTTTTAATCTTTAAAAGAGAATGAATAAATTAAATAAAAAAAGAAAGCAAAAATTATTAGAGTATTAAAAAACTAATTAAATTTGTTATATTTTAAGTAAATATTAAATAAATTTTAATAATTTATATTAATTCCATTTAAATCACTCAAATTTTTTAATATATGGAAACTAGCCCTCCTTTTCTTGATTTCAACGGTAAATAACCGTCCTTAACATTTAACTCTTTTTACATTTCACTTTGAACTTAAATTCAAGAAACTTTTATTGATTTATTATTACTTTTTTTATAATTTAAGCGGTTTTCTTCAAAAGACTCGAAAAAAGTGGCTATAAACATTTTAACACGTTATAAAAAGTGAATTGTTTTTTAATTTATGCTTTTATTTATTTATTATTTCACATTGACCTTGTTAACAATTATCAGGCAGCATCATCAGTGGCATTTCGAAAATGACATACACAAAAAATGTAAACAAAATTTATGCAACTTTTTTTGCAACAAAAATATTTCTTACAAAAAGCATTAAAAATCAAAACAAGATCAATGGAACTATAATCAAAATGACCTTTTTTTACAAATTTACACCCGCAAGTCATTACGACAGTTGGTTGATGGTCGATATTGAGCAAGGAATCCCAGTTACAAATATAAATAATAAAATTGTTTGTTACTGCGGAGATAAAATAAAATAATTTTAATTTGCCAACAATTTACACCTTGTTTTTGCAATATAGAGATAAACAAAAAAAAAAAATGTTTAAAATAAAAACTACTGCCACTATTTGTAACCACATTTTTAAAACTTAAGGAAGTGACATTGAGAAATCATAAAAATCGCAAAATAAATTGTAATTGAAAATCGTTTTAAAATAGCTTTTTTTTCTCATTTATTTGTATTTTATTGAATATCTAAAAAAAACAATTTGCTTGAAATTAGTAATGGTTTAAATGATTTTGAAATTAACTGTGGGGGTGCTTAAAGTTAAGCTTTCAAAATTCTATTTAAACAAAAACATAAATAAATGACTAAATATGAGGCTTAAATTTTTATTTACTACTAAAGCTACTGAATATAACAACAATTACAAATTACCACATCTAATTGTAAATTGTATTTTTTTTAATTTATTTCAAATAAAATCTTTTTGAATGTCAATAACCGTTTTGTATTAACCTAGTAATTAATCTAGTCAAGTCATTTTTTATTTAAAATTTATATTGTTGTTATTATTGTTTTAATTTATAATTATGAGTATTTGTTTAATTTTTAAACTTACTAATTAGATGTTTGTATTTGTTTTGCGTTTTATTTTTTGGCATGAGGTGTATTTTTTTAATTAATTGTTTTGAATACTTTTTGCATGGGTGTAGAATTTGAACTACTGTAGCGGTTTTTGTTGTCATTGTTGTTAAACATTTGCAATTAACCAATTTTGGCTAACGAGACAAGGAAATTACAGACATAATAAAAAAACGCATAGTAATTACAAAAACTAAAATTGAAAGTTATTTAATTATATTACCTAGTTCTCAGTGATTTTAATTAAGTCATTAATTTGGGAATTTAATTATAAAGAAAATAATTAAATTCGTTAAGGTTAGATTTGATTTAAAGTGGAAATTTATGTATATTTTTAGACAAATTTAAGTTGAGGAAATTATAAAATAAATTTTATTTTTAGGTTACCGAAAATTCATATTTTTTAATAAAAACATTGAATTATGGTGAATTATAAGTTTTTGGTTTAATATTGTCATTGGCATCACTGAAAAATAATAATTTTCTTTTTAAACCATCTGGCAGCTTTAGTTTTCTACTTCATCATTATTTTAAAGCTTATTGCAATATTTTAATGATTACATGGATAAAACACATTAGGTTATGCCAAAAAATCTACAGCAAACAAAAACAACAACAAATAATAATGAAAACATAATCAAAATGATAATTTCATTTCATTCATTGTAAACAAACAATAACAACACGACATGTAATAAAACATAATGTTATTGCATTATGCATAAGTAACAACAACATCAAAATACAATATGGTATGTAAAAGAGAGAAGGAGACAAACTTATAAAGAAATAAAGATTTTAGGAAAAGAAGAGTAATAAAGATAAACAAACAATCCTATAATATAACATATACTTCCGCTTTTTGTTATTGTTTGCTACCTTAAAAAAAAAACAACTCCTGTTAGGACCCTAAACAGTCACCACAATTACTGCAACATATACAGTACTATTAAGATTACATATGAGAAACTTAAACCAAATTGTAAAGTTTTTATTTAATGATTTCTATAGTTCTGCAAAAAAAAATGTACTGACTAAAACAACAAAAAATCTTCAAGTTGAATGAACTTTTTATTATTGGAAAACATCAGCAACCAACAACAACAAATACAAGATACAACAAACAAACAGAAAACATAACAGTAGAACAAGCTAAAAGAAGTAAGTAAACTTCTTTCATTATTATTTTTTTTAGGTTTCTTTTGTGCTTTTTATTCCACTCATTCTGTGTTTTTTATAAAAGACAGATGTATTTTTAAGTTTTTTTTTTTTTTTTTCAAGATGTTAAAAAGTATTTTTTTATTTTTTTTAATAGAAAAAACATTACTTTTAACAACAACAATGCTTAGGTACTTATAATGTTGCTGTAATGTATTAAGAGTAGGGAAAATCGTCATCAACATTGTTGCCTTTGAAATAAAACAAAACAAAGAGTTTAGCAGCAGCAACAATTATATCATAGGTGCTGTTTATTTGTTTTTGTAGTTGAAATACAGCCGTATTTCACGGAAGCATTTATTTTTAGTGTTATTTTATCGTAGTTATTGTATTCGTTCCTTTTTCCTTAGGGGAAATGTATGTTTTTTAAGGTAAAATACCAAGTATTAATGTTACCTGTTATATTTACTGGTCAAAAATCTATCAAGTTATAAAAGCTTTAGCTCTTGAGACAGTTACGAAAAAGGTTTTGTTAAAGGATATGTACTTTGTTGCTAAAAAAAAATCCGTCCACACTTTAAGGCTTATAACTTTTATTATACGTTATTATTCTCTGCAACTATTATAGCATTAATATGCACCTCTTCCTCGTAACTAAAAAAATTGCGATATGAAATTTTAGCGTAAAACGTTGAGTTAATATTTTATTTTCGAGTTAATAATTCACGAAAACTAATGGTGATTAGGAAAAGTGCAAAAAGTGCATACCACGCTGAAAGCTTCCTTTACGTCTATAGATTTTTTCTAAACAAATATTTGTATTATTCTTTTTTGGCCCAACAGAAAGGAAAATATATATCTTTATGCAATTTGGATATAAACAATTCTGTACCCGTGTTCTGTAACTTGTGAAAAGTTTTTGAAACGAAAGTAATTTTAAAATTCTAGTAGCAATCCAGTTGTTAGGAGAATGATTCATATAATATTTTAATTAAATACATTTAATGTCAACAAAACAGACGATTTATTACTAATCACCCTATTTTAAACAAGACGACTATAAATTTCTCGAAATAAAATTTGCTCACAAAGTTACAGAATACGGGTACTGGCTCCTAATAGGTACACTAGAAAAAATATAAAGGTAAAAAAGTAGAAGAAAATTACTGAGACTATTTTTTTTTTTAATGTGAATGCTGCCAAAGAGTCATAAAAAATACGTACTGGCGGACTTTTACAACATTAGGTCGAGAATTCCGTATCACAGATGTTGTGGGAAATGCCGCGTAAAAAAAATCGAAATTGGCGAATAAATTTTTGAACGGGCAAAACATTTATACATGTGGGAAAAAAAAGCACTTCAATCATAACAGATTATACTTTAGCTGAGAATTGTATGCAAATGAGTCCCGCCAGAAAATATTCTATCCTATCATTAGAAAACAACGAGTTCTAATTTATTAGGCCTCTCTTCTCATTTTAAAACAAAAAAGTAACTCTTAAATTTGAAACTCGAATATAACAGCCTGCTACAAAATCAAAATTTCAAAGATTTGACATTGGTTCCATTTTTATAAGCTGATTTGTCTTGATTTTTAATTCTAAATAAAAGTTCTTCAACAAAACTTTTCTTCTTACAAATTAATACGATTCATTTCTCATTTGAAATTATATTATTTGTAATTTCCAACTGATTATTTTATTCCAATTGCATCGTAAAAAAAATACAATGAAATCAAACTTAAACGTAAGTAGAGCAATAAAAGTATTTAATTGAACATTTCAAAAGTCATTCAATCTAAGGCATTGTTGTGTGGCAAGGCCTCCCACTAAATTTAACAATTGTGAATTTAATTGAGTTTCAAAACATTATTAAAATAAAAAATAAAAGAAAAAACTCAAATCAAAGCCGGGCAGTAAGAATGCACGTGTTCTCTCTTACACTCTCTTAAGACCTTTTGTAAACAAACATAACACAAAATAAAATAAAAATTAACACAGACTGTCAAAGAAACGTCATCTACAAATGTCATATTTAAGTCATTGTTTAAAATGAATTAAAAAAAGGATAGATAGATAAATAAAAATAAATTAACTTTGTATTTTAAAATTCATTGAACTTTAGAAATAAAAATAAATTTGAAAACAAATGCTAGTTTGTTTAATTGTATAAACAAATTTTCTAAGTTTAATGGGTTTTTCATCTAAATTTCAGTAGCCAACAACAGGCAAAGTTTAAAACATGTGTAATTTAAAGGTTTTTATTCAATATTCTACAGGTGGTTAAAGGGGCGGCTAAGAGTTACACAGAAACATAACTTTAATTTAATTCTTAAAATTATTTAATGTTTTAAGCCAATGAACCTTGACCAAATGTAAAAACAAATCAAATTGAATTTTAATTTATTACAAACAAACAATAGTAAATCTTTTTTGACAAAATGTTTTTGTTCGCTTGTTAAGCGGAAATGGTAGTATTTTTAAGGGAAACCTTTTTACAATAATAAATGAGTTTTAGAAAATGAGATGAATTTTAAATAAAAAATTATTAATTTATTCCAAAGAAATTTACTTCAAAAATTAGAATATTTCATTTAAAAATCAAAAAAATATATTTTACATAATTGCCTTATATCACTTTTTTAAACACATGGCATTATGATAAATAAAGTTCTTTTGGCTGGCATCACCTGCTTTTAAATTAACGGAAGTAAGATTGTTTTTTAATAGATAAAACTATAACCACATCAAAAGAAAACAAATTTTATAATTTCTATAGAATATACATACATAGTTTATTTTTATTAGTATTGTTTATTTAAATTTTTTAGGTGACATTATTTTCTTTATATCTTTTATACTTTTATAAGAAAAACATATTTGACCTAAATCATTTCCCTTGAGAAAATTGTCTTTATAAATTGGCCTAATTTTTTCAAAAAAAAAAAGAACTTATAATTGTAAAAGTAAAAATTTTTTACACCATCAAAAAACACATAAGTCGTAATTAGCTTTGAATTAAATTGTATTAACCAATTCATATTATCTATTTGTTTATTTAATATTAAGATCTCTATGATAATTGTTATTATCTAAAAATGAAACGATTGACATTAAAGCACGTTTATTTTTTATAACAAGACTATTTCATAAATAAAAATGTTTACAATTAAACTAGTTATTTTAACTAGAGATTTTCTTTTAATGTAGTGCACTTCAAACATTTTGTAAATTTTATTTATGTATATAGTAGGGAAGTTTATTTTTGTGATAATAATTTATGACGGGAAAAAAATGTTTAATATGTAGCCAGATAAGAAGAGCTGCAGCTTTTTTTTTTTTTTCTTATAATTTTTGTTACAAATATGAAGTAATAAAATATAAATAAAAAACAATACTTGTTTGTCATATCTGCCTGGTACGATTTTTCTAAACAAAAATTGTGTGAACAAAAGCTTAAGACATGAAATTGTTAAAAGTAAATTTTATAAGATAAAGGGTGCTTTAAAAATCAAAAACTCTAAATAAAGAAAAAGCTTATAAGCGGACTAGATTTTTATAAAGTTGTCTTAAGAATTCAATTATTTTAGTTAAAGAAAATATATAAATCTTTGTTATGTTATTATTTCCTTGATTTGTATAATAAATTACTAATTTTCTAGTTGAAATCGTTGTCTGTTACATTTTTTTAATCTGGCAACACTATTGAAATCAATTACTCCGCTTTCTTAACCCCTAGTTCTATCTGTCTCTTCAAAATGTTACGTGTGGTCCAATAAGAAATCTATTGCGCAATATATTTCGCAATAAATGTTTAAACACAATACTGAGCAATTAATGTTTAACATAAGCTGTCAAATTTATTGTTCTTTTTTAGAATTTTAATTTTTTTAACAAAACAAAGATGGAAAATGAATTAAATTTGTTTTAAAAAGACAAATAAAAAATAAAAACGGAGACAAATTAAAATTTCCCATGTACCCTTAACATAAAATTGGAAATAAATGCTTGTTCCCGTTATTCTGCTGACGTTATTTCTTATGTTCGGAAATAAAAATTTCTCGTGGAGAAATTTTTTCATGAAATTAATATAAACTAATTGAATTTATTAAAAAATATAATATTAAATATTTCCTTGCTGTTAATAAATTACTAATTTTTTATTAAAACTCGCCGCTTCTAATTTTTTTAGGCTGGTAAATTTTTATTAATTCAAGTCTACTAGATAAATTTTTATCAAAACTAAAAATTATATCAGTGAAGATTGATCTTAGCATTGATAAAAATAGTCATTTCGATTTTTTTGCTACTTTTACATGGTTTGTTATGACATTAGTTTTCCTCTTCAACTGATAAGGATAAAAAATTATGTGTAATTAAGTCAGAAATTTGACGTTCGTCTTGATACAAAAATTTCCTTTTACAGATTCAACGTAAAAATATTTTTAGGGTGGTAAGTTTTATTAAAATAAATTTTTCATATAAACTTGTCAGATTTGTCGAAATTTTGCATAATGCATATTTTAGCTTAAATAAATTGATTAAATCCAAATTTTTATATCAAATTTAAACCTTAAATTTATTAAATACATTTTTAAATAATTTAATTTGGAAATAAAAATTTAATTTGTATGAATTAATTATGTTATTTAAATTAAAATTGTTATAAGTAAATTATTTTTTTGATTTAGATTAAAAATCACAATTTTCTCTGTCTTAAAAAATCTGTTTAATCTGGTAACTTTTTTATTATTATTATGTTGCCATGTTTTCATGTAGCCTATTTTTTGCTCCAAAAACGGAAGGAATTGGTGGTAAGGAAATGTCTACTTATTCCTTCTGCTCTCATGGCGTCCACCTGGCACTGAATTACTTAAAAAAGGGAAAAATATATGTAATACAAAATCATAATAAAAAAAAAAAACATTCTTACGTAATAAAATAATTTTCAAATTTAAAAAATTTACTTAAAAAAACCTTCACTATTAGTAATACATATTTTTGTTAATTATTTATCATTTTATTTTATTTATAGTCAAAAATGTACCTACCGAAATGTCAAATTATGACAGCTGTCACATTGACAAATGGCATTATTGAAAAAGATTTCCATTTACAGCTCTTAAAACCAACACCCTGTCCATAAAAATATAAAATAAAAAAACTTGGTTGTGAACAACAACAAGTGGATTACAAATATTTAGAGGAGGTACTTTTTTAATACTTGAAATAAAAATTTTGTTAAATTTTCTTACACAAAAAAAAAGAAACTGAAATATGAAAAAATAAACAAAAATAACACTTTAGTCTTTGTATAGGTAAAGTACTCTAAAATATTAATTGCGTTATTGTTTTGTTTTAATAGGGATTATGTTTTTCAGTTTATCGACACCCATTATTTGATATTTATTTTTTATTTTAATTTTAAGTTTCATTTTCATTAATTTTATTTCTTTTACATTTCAAGTGATTGCAAAATATATTTCAAACAAATTGTTTAACATCATTGTGGCATTTTAAAGTAGTTTAACAAAAATAATAACAAATAAAACCACAAAAACTAAATTAAATCCGAAAAAATAACATTATTTTTGGGGTAACACACCCACTTTTTTCCAAAAAGATTTAATATATTGGTACTTTATCTATTTGGTATTTAGTGTAGTGATAGTTTTCAATATGGTTTATATAGAAAGAAGAAAAAAACAATCGTTTGTAACTAAATTATTTTGAAATTAATTCGGTATTTTTTTTTTTTTTTTTTTTTTTTTTTTTTTTTTTTTTGTTAAAACGTGATTTATTAACATTTTTGCACATAATTGGGTGCGAATTATTGCACAAACTATATATTGAATATTATATTACTTTATTTGAACTTAATTATATAAAAAAATATTATTTTAATTGAAACAATAACAATTTTAAATTAAACTCAATTTTATTTAATATAAATCTTAGCTATAATTCCCTGATTAAACTTGTTTTTATTTACATTATATTGAAGTCTACTTCTGGCATCTCTTTTACAGCAAATGTCAGCTGTTATGTGGCAGCACTTTTTTTTAAAGAATCCAGCAAAGAAAACTGAATAAAGACGTAGTGTTTTTATATATGTAGATTAAAGAAAAATTACATAAAAAATATGAAAAAAAATGCTCTTTTTAACTATTTTATTATTATTATTATTTTTCTTTTGAGAATATGCCAAATATTTAAATTGTAAATCCTTCAATAGATCTTAATTTAAGTTTCTTTTACAAAAATTTCCTTTATTTCGTTAAAAAAAAGGTCTGACGTTTTATTCATGATTTCAATTCTATCTCAGAAATATGTCAATAAATTCAATTCTGTTTAAACCAAAATAATATTATTAATCATAGTTGTAATTATTCTAATTTTATTTTAATTCTATTCTATTGTTCTTAAGCTTTTAGGAAAAGTTAGAAAAAAATCCTATTTATATTGCCAAATATGGTATAATTCAATGACACAAAGAACAATAAACATGTTATAGATTTGCAAATTTTGTTTGCCTTAAAATCAATCAAAAGAATCATGCAAAGATTAAAGCAACTTAAAACATTAAAAGAAATAATAAACAAATCTTGCCTTTTACAGTCAACATCATCAAGACTGTGGAATAGAGATCTATCAATAAAAAATGTATTTAAAATAAAACTTTAAAACAAAATCATTTGAAATATTTATACAATTCCATACATAAAGTGATTAAATCTTATTTTTAATAAAACAAGTGATAGTGAACGTTTTCTTGATTTTATATATATTTTTTTAATAACTTTATTTTTTTGCTGTTGAACTATATAAATGACATTTAAATCTAACCATTTATGGTTATATAAAATCAAGCTATTGTTACTGTTATTATAAATTTATTTAGTTTTAATGATTTCTTTTAATGGAGAAACGTGCTAAAATGTATTTCATTTAATCACCAGATGAAATTTGTGATTTTTTACAAAATTTAAATCTTAACAAGTGGGTGGAGTGTGGACAGCTAAAAAAAAAAAATTATAAACCTACATAATTTATTTAGAATTTATTTTTTAACATTTCACAGACCTTTTTTGACATTGGATTTTTTTCATTACGAAGAGTTCATTGTATTTTAAAAATTGTAAATTTTATGTAAAAAAAACAGTTGATTAATTTATAGCAAATAAATTAAAGTTTAAATGGTTATACCCAACAAACAATATTTTTGAATTTTAATATAATGATTCCAAAAGCAAAATATTGATTAAATATTAAAAAAAATACCTTTAGAATTATTTACTACTTTAAGTTAAGTATTATTGTAATTTTTTACTCTAACTTTCTCTTCCAGGTTTACTATATAACTTTTCTTATCTTTCACATATTTCTATACAACCTTAAATGCTTTTATTTTTATTTTTTAATTTTTACTGTCACTTTCGCCTCTAGGTTTACTCTATAGTTTTGCAATTCTTTTACATAATTCTATACAAATTATACTGCTTCCCAGACAACTTGTTAGTTTTGTTCCTTAAATTTATTTGTAAAAAATATTTATTTTTGAATTAGTTCGTGTTAATACTTTAAGAATAACATTTTTTACACCTACACACTTATAAATTTCATTAAATATTAACCAAGTTACGTAATTTCTTCAAAAAAAAATTAAAACTTTTAATTTTATAAAACTAGCAGAAAAAAACTTCATCATCATTATTATGTAGTGGCATTAATACTAGACCTTGTCCAATTAGTTAAAAAATAAAGAACAAGACTCACCTGAGACAAGCAAGAATCTTACAACAAAAACGGCTACAAATAAAAAAAAATATAAAAAAAAAACAACTCTATAGTCAGTCACCTTAATGTAAAGATGTCATTCATCTTGTGTTTGATTTGTATGACTGGCCTGGCTAACTAACTGTGTTGTATTATAAAGGCTGTTACCAACATTTCCCCCCTCCACCTTCATTGGCTCGTTAACTTTTCTCCTTATTTTTTTTTTTTTTTTTTTTCATCAAGTGGCCTTCTTGTTCTTGTCGAGTCATGTTTTATCAATCATTAATAAAAATGTTGAAGAGTCAACGATGTCTGCGACTGCGAGAAAAAAATAAATACAAGGATCTAAAACAGATTTGTGCAACCTTCGGTATAAACAAAACGACAGGTTGCAAAAATTCATTATGTTCATTTCAAATATAAATAAAATTGGAAACAAAATATTGCTGCAATTTCCAATAACTGTCAAAATTGACAGAACAAGTTGTTCATTTGGTTGACAGTAAATAAACAAATTTGTGACATTTTGTTATTTGTTTTGTTTACATTTATTTTTTGTCACAATTAAGAAAAATTGTAAAAAAGAAATATTTAAGTTTTTTGCAGAATTTTGGGTTGTAATATATTAAATTAAAGTTGTTTAAGGAAAAATGATTTGGAATTTGAATATTTACTTAAAATTAAATTTATAAAAATATAGAGTCTGGAAATATTAATTCTAGTTTGTTCGTAACTTATTATTCTTCAAGTTCTGCATATTATTATCAGATTTAAAAATATTAACCTTTGACCTTTACAATCTTGCTTTCTTTCTTATTTTTTACTAAAAATAAAATTTTCGCAAACACTAAGGGAAACAAATTTCATTCAAAATCCACCATGGCAGTGTTCACATTCACGGTTCGTTTACAAATTTTAACGCCATTTAATAATTCGATACTGAACCGGTGTCAAAATAATGCCAAATGGTATCAATTTAATGATTTGAACAATCATTGTTATTCAAATCATGCCATTCAATGTCATATTCACTATTAACACTTAATGGTATCGTTTGACACACGATTTTTCTCTGTGTGAAACTTGTTTTATATTAAAAATCAAAATTTGCAATTTCAAAAGTCTATCTGAAAATTATTTTTCCTTCCCCAGCAACATGAAGCTATTTATCAAAGATAAAACGATAAAACTGCGTCAGTTATTCAAGTAATCAAAATTTACATTTTCTTATATTTTTTAATAAAAAATAAAACAATTTATCGGCTTTTAATTATTTTTCTTATTGTATCAATTAGTAAGTTAATCAAATATTAATAAAAATAAAAAATATTTTAAATAATTGAATATATATATTTTTTTAATAGGTTGAATTCCAATTAATAAAATAATTGAATATATATTGTTCGTAATTGAAATTTGAGTTTTCTATGTAAAATTTTAATTTATTTTTTAAAATATGTACTTTAATTTTGAGTAATTTATTTAAAATTATTTTAAAATTCTGATAATTTAATTGAAATTTTTTCAAAAATATTTTTTCTCTGCTAAGCTTTTCAACTATGTATGTATATATATTCCTTCCAAACATTTCCATCAGCGCCTGCTAATAATACAGGTAATATACTGTCTGCTAATGACAGTCTGTAAAAATCAAAATCAATGTGTTTCATTTCCAAAAAATCAACAACTGTTTTGAATATTAATGTCACATGCATTTCTTCTTCTGGCTCTACTATAAAAAATACAAACGTGACAAATCAAAAGACATTTTTTAAAGAATTCATTTAACATGTAACTGCTGTTTTTGCTATTTTGGCATCTATTTAGCAAAACAAAAAATATGACCATCATCAGCGCAAATAAAGACAAAGCTATAAAGATGATCATCATCAGCGTCAACATTAAAAACCAGAAAGAAGAAAAAAAGTTGTGAAAAAATATTTGTTGACAAACGCAATTTTGCGTGGCCGATTGCGATGAAGACGACACAGACTTATGATAATATTTTTTTGTCTGTCCATCCGTCCGTTTCTGAGTCTGTTACGGCTTTGGCTGAGTTTGTTTTTACTAAAAACACAAAAAAAAACTTCTTAATTAACTTCTACCATAAATGTCATTTATATCATCATCTTCTTAAACATGCAATATACCGGAAAATTATTTCTTAGCTAGAGATTGCACTTGGTCTCCTTAATGCCAAAAAAAAAAAATAATTCTTCTTCTGACTTCATTTGGTTTAAAGAAAATGGTAATGAGATTTTTTTTTTAATTTTGCATAGTCTGGCATAGTGTTTTCTAAATGGCCAATTCAGTTTTGGTATTTATATCATTTAGAAAAAAAGTAAATAAAGTCACGCATTTCCTAGCTCCTTGAAATTTTCAAGTATTAAGAGGTTTTCTTGCGTTTTTCTTTACACCTATTATTTTGAAGATTTTTTTGTATTTAGATTTAAAGAGGTAAAGAAAATAAAAATAATTAACAATTTTTCTTAAAAACATTTTGTTACTGTAACTAAATTTCTTTTATGTTAAGAATAATGTATGGTTTAGTTGACTAATAAATTTTTTGACAGCATTAGGAAGAAAGGAAAATTATAAAAAGGAATTTGAAATCTTTAATAGCAAAAGTTTTGAATCTGTTGATATTAAATTTGAATTACAATTTAATTCTTTTGCTGTTTTGAGAGTTTTGGAGCAATAACTTAAATCTTTAATAATACAACATATATTTTATTAAAAAAAAAAAAAAAAATCATTTTCAATCAATTGCCACCACAGACGCAATATTTTAATAATTATTAACAAAAATTAACCTCAGAACCTTAAAGTATAGTCAATAATTATCAATGCATATTAAATTATCGTTTTAGAAATTTGTCAAACATATATATAAATAGCACCAAATTAAATTTAAATTGCTCAACAATTACTTAAATATTTATTTCTATTTATAAAAGATTTATAAACATCAAAGGTAGCTAGTAGAGTTAAAAAACTAGGAACTTTTTTAAGATTTTTTCCTTATTTCTATTTTATAAATTCTTCTGTTTAATATCATTTCAATTGCAAAATATTATTACTGTGAGAAGTTTTCTTTCTCAGCTATTTCGTCAAGTTAAACTTAACAATTTCTCTGAAAATGTTTAGTTTAATTTATATTTTTCATTCAAAAATTTTTTTATTATTGTAATATAATTAAGCTGTTTTTTTTTTTATTCTCACCGCTCAAACGCTTTTCCTCATTCATATGTACATTAATATTAAATAATAGTTTCCAAGAAATTGTTACTACTAATTCTTTGTTAATTCTTTAATATTTTTCCCGGTTTTCATAACCCTCTCCAACCAACTACCAACACACAAAAAAGTCTTTGTACTCAAAAATATTTCATTTGAAAACAGACTACAGCAAGCAATTGCATTAAAACTACGAACAAAAAAAGAATTACTGACAATTAACGTATGTAAGAAAAAGAAAAACAAAAATTAAAAGAATTAAATTAAATTGTTTAAAACAATAAAAGTTACGCGAGAATTTCTGTAATATTTTCACACACAAATAACGTTTCATTGAGAAGAAGTTGACGTGGAAAATGAGTGTTGCAGAAAAGAAAAACAAAATGAAAATGAAGAAGTCTTAAGAAAAATAGAAATAAAGACGGGTTTATTTTTATAATGAAATAATTAAATAAATGTTAATAAGACAACAATTAAACACTCAAAAAAATATGATTGCTAATATGCAATTTAGTAGGAAATTAATCTGATGTGAATTTCAAGCTTTTGTAGGATTTTGTAAAAATAAAAAAATGTCATTAAATTTATCAATATGGCAAAAATACGCATTCACAATAGCGAAGAGAAACATTCACAATAGTAAATAAATATATTAATTAATTTATTAATATATAAATTAAAATGATAAGTAAATAATAAATAAATAATAAATAAATAAAAACATAATTTCAACTGACACACTGAAGACGGAATGACGGACAACGTTAATTCGTCATACTTTTTAGGGGTTCAAAAAATTTACTAAACTATTATTTTCCATTATTTTGATCCAAATAAACTGTAAACTAGCGATTTTTTGCTCTAAATCATCTGGCTACTCTGTATATGGTCATGAGAATTCGCAATAGATTGAATATTATTTAAAGTGGAAATCGTCTTTTTCAATCCTTAAAATCTAAAACAACAATCATTGAAATTAGTGTTTACAATTTTCTTTGAGTGTAAATTATAGGTTTTTATTTCCAAAAGACTAACATTCATACATGCATACAAATACAAACATACGACCATTGAAATAGATCCCATTGCACTCACTAATGAATGACGCATCCATTGTAAATACATCGATATTTTTTAGCAAAAATACCACAACAACAACAACTACTTAAACTAACCAACAACAAACTAGCTGGCTAACTGGCTACAACAATAAAAAAAATACAATAAACCAACTAGTTTTTTTTTTTTTTTTCTTTTTTGCCACAAAACAAAACGACAAACGCGACGCCTTTGACAAAGTACGTGCCACCTTAATAAAGCGGCGACTAAGTGTTGAATGCTTCCGGCAAATAACAACAACTATTACTACTACCACAACAATAACAACAACAACTATCAGAATCATCTAAACAACTACAAATGTTCTAAGAACAAGAAAAAAAGATTCTTTCGAAAACTTACAACAGATACTGGTAGTTTGAAAACAATATTTCATTCTTTCTTTTGTAATATTAAAGTAGAGAAAAAATCTATATGCCAGGAAAGAAAAAAAGCAAATAAAATAAACATTGATCTGCCACAACAACAATAATAATGCATAGAGTACTCCACCTCCTCGTCAAAGTTGTTTTCAACTACTAAACTCGAAATTGTTAAGACAAATAGTTGTAAATGTAAAATGCCTAAGCAGCCAGCCAAACAGCCATCTAAACAAACACCAGTTGTTGTGGTTGTTGTTTGTATGAAGGAGTTAGTTGTTCTCACTCAACCGCCAGACGACGTAATTGTTTTAAAAGGAAACATTTTTAAGAGCCCATAAAATAATGGTTACACAAGTGTCTATTCGAAAAGAAAAAAAAAATAAAATAAAGAAATGGTCATTGCAATAGCACACTCCTTGAAAATATCTAGAAAGACGGACAGGCTCAAGCCTGAAGAACCATTTATTTAAACAAATGTTAGCTTAAACTTCTTGGGATCACCTGGTATAAAACCAAAGAATATAAATAATTATACTTTTCTTTTTTTTTTTAATCAGTTTGTTTTGTGGTTCTTCTTCTTGTTGCTTGTTGTCAAAGTCAGTCTTGTATTTTCTAATTGGTTTAAGTTCCTTGTGTAGTTGTTTTTCAATAATTTCAAACACCCCATTTATGATTATAAGGGGAATTTTAAAGGAATTAAATCTTATTATTAGGAAATTTAAACTTATTACACAATTTCGATTCGTTTAAACAAATATTTTAATCCATTTTTAATAGTAAAGTTTAATTCAAAAGAAGTACCATATTTACTTTATATAAAATTAAAAAAAAAAAATACCAGATACTGTATATATATATATATATATATATATATATATATATAAATAGTAAATATTTCAAAAATGTACAAATTGTTTAAAAGCGTTAAAATTAAAACAAACAAGAATTGAAAAAAATAGTATAAAAAGAAAAATTTTTCATATTCAAATTGTTGAAATTTAGTCTTAGAATAAATTAAATACATAAATTCATTAAAATTTACGACTTTTTTTATGTCAAAAAATGTAGAGCAGTAAAAAGTCTAGTAAATTTTCTAAAAATAGTGCTTTTAGGAATGGAAGTCGAAATAACGTTATCCGCTCTTCATTCCGCCTTCCGCGTGTCATTTGAAATTATGATAAAGATAAAGATTCCGAGAATTAATGTTGCAAAATTAATAGTTGATTTATGAGCAGTGTTGCCAGTTTAGCCTTTTTAAGGCTAGATCTAGTCTTTTTATTTTGATTTTAGCCTCAAAATTTTCGTTTTAGCTTCTAGCTTTTTTGTTAGCCTTTTTTATTTTTAACTTAAAAAGGCTAAAATTTTACAAATTTTATTTTTACAAAATCATCAATTTAAGCATTTGTGTATATTAATTCATACAAAAATATCGAAATTATTTATATTTAATGACAATTTTCGCCTGCGGCGCTTCATTCTACAAAAATATTACAATTATTTTTTGACAAACTTTATTACCTATATAAACTAATTACTTTATATTTACAAATTCACTAAAATATATTTAACAAATACCAAAATCTAATGAAAACAAAAAAATTAATGCTTTTTTAAATAAAAAAATATGTTAGCTTTTTTCTGGCTTTATTTTTTGGGGCATTTAGCCTTTTCTGACCTTTTTTAAGTACAATTTAGCTTCTTTTTTTCTCAAGTCCTGGCAACACTGCTTATGAGTACAGATATGATTTTTTAGACTTTTTAAAACTATCAGATAACATATCCAAATCGGTGAATAAATACCAGAGATAGAGATGAAAACCACCATATTGATTTATTTATTTTACTTATTTCTTCATTATTGTGAATGTTTTATTTGCCATTGTGAATGACTATTATTGCAACGTTGCCATATGGATAAATTTGTTGACAATATTTAAAAAAAAGTATAAATTTTCCAAAAAGAATATCTAATTTTTAAAGAAATTCCGCACAATAAATAAAAAAAAAAAATAAAAAAACAAATAAAAATAAATATATTTTTCGAAAGAACAAAAAAATTCAAAAATCACAAAAAATATAAAGATAATTTTGGTACTTAAAAATACTAATTATTTTTCAAAAAACGTAGTATTATTAAAAAAAAAACGTACCGCATTCTCTCAAAAGCTATTGAAAAACGTTAAAACTTTCAGAAATTTTATAAAAAATCACAAAAAATATAAAAAAATGTAGGTGCCAAGTACCAAAAATACTAATTATAAAAAATACAATATTTAACAAGCACGAATATAATCGGCCCGGCCGAATCTACATATATACCCACCATCAACTTTTTCAAATTTTACGTTATATGGGAGGGGGCGTTAAAGTGGGCAGTAAAGTGGGCGGACCACGCCCATTTTTTGTTTCTGACTTTACATTGGTCTTTGAACTATTTGAACACAATTTCGTTGATTTTCACCTTATATGGGAGGTGGACGGTAAAGTGAGCGGACCACGCCCATTTTTGGTTTCCGAGTTTATATCGACCCCCGATCTATACGTACAAAATTTTGTTGTCGTTATCATCAGAAAAGTATTTAACGGACACCCTGTGTTTCTAGTTTTTAGCCCATAACTTTTTTGTTTATTAACCGATTTTGCCCATTTTCAATCCCAAACAAACTTTATATAGGACAAACATTTGTGTTACACACGGAATGACAAAATCAATATACCCCCCATCTTTTTGATGGTGGGTATAAAGAATATAATACTAATAGCCTGTTTCTCTATGTCGAACGAAAGCTTTCTTTCGCCTTCTAAGCGAACGAAAACTGATTTGGGTTTCTCTAACTCACTTCTATGCGAACAATGAGTCGAACGACAAGTCGAAAGAAAACGTAAGTGTTTTCATATAAAATTGGATTTCTGTATTTCGAACGATAAGAACAAAAATGTCAAAATCAGTCACTTGCTATTTTGCTTTCGACTGGTTGAATTTTTGAAAGAAAAATAGGAAAAATTCTCAGAAGGACATTGCAAATGTTCCTTAATCATGTTTATTATTCATTTTGATGTATTTGGTATCCATTAATTACGATTTTGTGTCTAAAAAACAATTTCTAATAAATATCAAAGAAAATTTTTGTTTTTTAATTTTTTTAAATTATTTTATTTTTTCTTGTTTATTTACTTAGTTGTATCTGTGTTTTAACAATTTAGTAGTATTTTTAATATATTTACGAAAAAATGTTACTCTTAAATAGAAATAAAACAACAACAATACGAAAAGACGTAACTCCATGCGAACGAAAGCGTAGGAAATACAGAAACCCAAATTGATTCGAATTCGTTCGACTTGCTTTCGTTCGCTTAGATTTTCGTTCGACATAGAGAAACAGGCTATAAGTACACAGAATTACAAAATGAGAAAAAGTTTCTGAGGCACGGAATTTCTCAGTCAATTCGGATACACGGTATTAATAAGTACTAAGTCTCTAATCCATTTTTTGGAATTGACTGTAGTACTCGCGATAAATCAAAATTTGTAAAATTAAGGAGATTGCACCATATATTGAAGAATATCGCAAAAACGACACTTCTGATTTTGTTAAAAAACAATTCAAATTAAAATTCTCTTCAAGTCATTCCTTCATTACTTTTTAACCCAGTGCCGAAGAATTTGTGTTTCCCTGTGTTATTAAAAATAATACTGAAATCATTAAATCTCCTTTTGTGATTCTGAGTTTTAAAAATTTAATTTATTTATTCTTTCACACTTCTGCTGATTTCCTAATGATCTTCTTCATTCATGTTGTGCTTATATTTTTTTTTTATTTTTTAGTTAGAAAAAAAATTCAATTCATTTCATTTGTATCTCGTTCTATCAACAATTTATGGTTTCAATGCAAACTGTCTGACCATTTCATGTTCTTCCAAGTCCATAGATATTTAAACAACTATGGTAAGATTTTTTTCTCTCCTTTGATTTCCGAGACACCAAAAGATTTAGTATTCAAGCGGTATTGCACATAGAATTTGAAATATTTTTTTTTTTTTTTTTTTTTTTTTTTCGATAATTTATTGCTTGTTATGTGACAATTGTCGTGTGTTGTTCTTGTTTTTCTAGTTGTATTTTTGTTGTCATTTCCAACGTCAATCACAAATGAATTATAGAAAAATAATTTAATTAAGGATAAAGTTGAACAAAGTTTAATATTAATTAAAAGAAAATACGAAATTTTAGTTTAGTCAATTAAAGTCAAAGAAAGTTTTTGTTTTATATAAATAAGAAACATTATCAAATTTAAGAAAATTTTAATATTGATTTGAAATTTTTAATTTTTGTAATGTTGCTTTCTTAATCCGCCTTGAAGGACTTTAAACAAATTTCAATCGTTAATTTCATTTGATTCTGTTTAATATAAAGGAATAAGTATTTTCTGCAATGCAAAACACTTAATGAACATTTATGGGATTTTTCCATTGCTACAAATAGCTTGCTGCCCAACAAGTTATTTGTTGGGCGGTTTTATACCGCTAGTTAACTTGTTTAACATAATTTGGTAATTTCTAAAAATTTTATTTACATACATATTTTTATTATTTTTGATTTGATATATATATATATATATTTTTTTTTTTTTGCACATCATTCCTTTAAGTATGATGTAATTTATTTCATTATCACATTTTTAACATACTAAGTAATGTGCTATATT
Source organism: Protophormia terraenovae (assembly GCA_951394005.1). NCBI lineage: Eukaryota > Metazoa > Arthropoda > Insecta > Diptera > Calliphoridae > Protophormia > Protophormia terraenovae. The sequence continues at coordinate 75,340,560 of OX596076.1, read as the reverse complement.
ATTTGACCCTAGCATTTTAAAAATATTTCATAAATTTATACAGCCACTTTGTTTTTCAACATGTTGCTTTAATTTTACTTAATTTCTTATGTTTTTATATAACATGTTTCGCAACATACTTTAAATCAATTAATCAATCAATAATTTGAACAAAATTTTCTTAATAGTTTTGCTTACTAAATCAAATTATATAAATTTGTTTTCGTTTCATATTAAAATGCCTGCTTAATCAGCAAATAATATTAAACTATTCGGTAAAAATGTTTATAAACATGAACATATGTTTTTCTTGTTTTCTGTTAAAGAAAAATTTCAGATTTTTTTTTTTTTTTTTTTTTTTTTAACCATAAATTTGCATAAAATCACTTGAATAATTTTTAAACAAAATGTTTGTTTTTATATGTATGTGAATTAAGTTTATTAAATTTATGGTTAGCAAAGTAGAAAAAAAAAGCCAACGAGATAGCAGCCACATACAAACATATGAGTTTGTTTGTATAAACCAAATGTAGATTCTTTCATCACACATGTAAACAATTTTGAAAACATCCCAAACTGTCTGGTTTTCATGTTTTTGGTGCCCCAACTGACAAAATCAGAAAAAAAAATTAAAAATAAAATAAAGAAATAATGAATAACAACAAATAGTATTTATAAGCAACAACTTGTTGATTATTCCAAGCATGACGCCCAAATATTGTACACAAATTATTTAAACCAACACTGTTGTTGCCACTAACGGCCATAACTACTAACTCATACATAGTTTTTGTAAAATTATTTAAGCAAAAAAACACAAATTTTCATTCAACAACCAACCCAATGTCCAGCTGGTTAAATAGTTTTTAAACTAAACAAAAGAATAACGCAAAATTTTATTAAGAAAAAAATAAAAAACTTGGAAAACTTTGCCAAAAGAAACACATAAAAATTATGACAAAAATTGTACACTTAATAAATAATAATTACCGGTTTGTTTTGGCCGGTTTCTTAATCATCCTCAACATTTCAAGTAACCCAAAAATTAAACATTAAAAATTTTCTATAATTGTTTGAAAAAAATTTTATGAATGAATGAATATTTTTTTTAACATATAAATATTAGCACTGTTGCAGTACTAGTAAGAAAAAGTTTCCTTACGCAAATTACATTTTTTATATTATTGTATAAATAAAAGTAAATGATATTTTGAAGAATTAAATAAGCAATTTTTTAATGGGCTGAATTTTAATTAATAAAATAGTTTAATATAATAATGATACACATTTGTAATTGAAACTGGATCACAGAAAAATATGGTCTATTAAACGATTTATCAAAAATTAAAATTCCATTTTTTTTAATTGCGTCAATTATTCAATTTATAAAAATTCAGATTTTCTAATATTTTTTACTAAAAATAAAAAAATTATCGGCTTTCAATTAATTTTCTTATTGTATCAATTAATAAATTAATCAAATATTAATAAAAAATAAGTGTTAATTTGAATAATTGAATACACATTTAATTTCATAGGTTGATAGCCTGTTTCTCTATGTCGAACGAAAGCTTTCTTTCGCCTTCTAATCGAACGAAAACTGATTTGGGTTTCTCTAACTCACTTCTATGCGAACAATGAGTCGAACGACAAGTCGAAAGAAAACGTAAGTGTTTTCATATAAAATTGGGTTTCTGTATTTCGAACGATAAGAACAAAAATGTCAAAATCAGTCACTTGCTATTTTGCTTTCGACTGGTTGAATTTTTTAAAGAAAAATAGGAAAAATTCTCAGAAGGACATTGCAAATGTTCCTTAATCATGTTTATTATTCAATTTGATGTATTTGGTATCCATTAATTACGATTTTGTGTCTAAAAAACAATTTCTAAAAAAAATTAAAGAAAATTTTTGTTTTTTAATTTTTTTAAATTATTTTATTTTTTCTTGTTTATTTACTTAGTTGTATCTATGTTTAAACAATTTAGTAGTGTTTTTAATATATTTACGAAAAAATGTTACTCTTAAAGAGAATTAAAACAACAACAATACGAAAAGACGTAACTCCATGCGAACGAAAGCGTAGGAAATACAGAAACCCAAATTGATTCGAATTCGTTCGACTTGCTTTCGTTCGCTTAAACTTTCGTTCGACATAGAGAAACAGGCTATGAATTTCAATTAATAAAATAATTGAATACGTATTGCTCGTAATTGAATATTTTTTTTTTTTTTTTAGATTTTTCTATGTAAAATTTTAATTTATTTTGTTAGAATACTTTGATTTTGAGTAAATTATTTAATTATAAAAATATTTGAAATCGTAATCAGCCTGTTTATGAAATCTTCAAAGGAATTGTATTGAAAATGAAACTCAAATCCAATTTCAATTTTTAAAATTGAATTTCATAAACAAAAATCGAATAAATAATCCCAATTTATTGCTTTTGTTGAGGAAATGTAAAACCAATCCGTGTTTAATTATTTAATTCATTTATTCAAGTAGTTTAATTTAATTTTTTTTTTTTTTCGAAAATATTTTTTCTGTGTAGAAGTCATAATTATTTTTTTACAACAAAAATTTATATGTCATTTTTTATTTTTTTTTATTTCAGAGGCAAATTCGCTGCTGTACGCCGTGCTATACACAAACATTCGGGTACACATTTTGCAGCAAAATTTCTTAAACGTCGCCGTCGAGCCCAGTCTTCGGATAGAGAAATTAAACATGAAATTGCCGTATTGATGTTGTGTAATGAAGCTGATAATATTGTTAAATTGAATGCAGTTCATGAATCACGTTCAGATACAGCGCTATTATTGGAATTGTAAGTTCATTTTTTCTATTTTAAATTAATAAAAACAAGTCTCACTATTTTCCCACTATAACATAGTAAATAACTTGTAAATTTTTATTACACATATATAATTCTTCGATTTCATTTGTGTCAAATTTTTTATAAAAATCATTTGAAGAGATATCTGGTGAATTAAAAAAAAAAAAAACTTTAATTGTCAATATATTTCCAGCAACATTCTCTTAAAGAAAACAGAATTAGAATGCTGGCAATATGTTGCTAACGATTTCTCTAAAATCCTGTAGATAATAAAGGTATTCACCTCAGAAATTGCAACTTTGCTAGACCCTGCACATTTTACACCAACGTGCAGCGGGTCAATCTCTTTGAAATTTAGTTTATGTAAAAGAAAAAAAGTTATTCGTTATTAAATATTTTATATTTTCTGAAATACCCTCCATAAGAGCTTTATTGTTCGATAATTCGCTTACTTTTTCGTTGTAATGGATCCACTATTTAAACTATTTTATGTTTGAGTCAATACATTCAAGCTTTTTTACTTTTATAATTAGGGAAACAGATAAATTTAAAGAATGAGTCACTTTCGAACCAGAGAAGTTAAGATTTTCTCTTAAAATTGGTATTATTTTATCTGCGGCGCTACAGTCTGCAAATCAACTCTTTCTTCAGTTATCAGGTTTTCTTTCGATGATCATAACCCTTTGTATTATTTATAACTCAAGAAAATATGTTTTCCGACTTAATTGTAAGCAAAAATATTTTCCGAGCGTTATAAGTTTAAAAAAGAAATTATAACCGAAAAAAAACTGAACCCTACACAAAGAGTATGATTAATAAATTAAAAAAAAAATAAATAACCAAATGACAAAATGACAAAATCAGTAGTTTTGTTAAAAATTCTTATTTCCTAAAAAATAGAAAAATTTTTAACAAATTTCACATCATTTTAAATGTAAGCATTCCATAAGATTATCATAAATTTATAATCAAGATATTCAGGTCAGCAATGTTACCCTTAACACAAAAAAAGGCAAAATTATAAAGTTACACTTTTTTAACTCTCACAATAAGCTTTTTTAATAAAGCAAATTTTCTGACATGAATAGCTTTATATTTTTATAAATCTATCTATTATCAAAATTAAATTTGTTAACTATAAAATTTTTCTCATTTCCAGAGCGACTGGTGGTGAATTACAAACATTTTTGGATAATGAGGAATGTCTTACAGAGGCCCAGGCCCGCATTTGTATGCGTGAAGTACTTAAAGCATTACAATTTTTACACAAACGTTCTATAGTTCATTTAGATTTAAAACCACAAAATATTTTATTGGCCGGTGAACATATAGAAGGTAAGTATTTCTAAGATTTTTAACTGTCAATGTAACATACATATATATTTTTTTCTCTCTGTCTGTCTCTCTCTAACAGATGGTTTAAAATTGTGTGATTTTGGTATATCACGCGTAGTAGCCGAGGGTACCAATGTACGTGAAATTGTTGGTACACCCGACTATGTAGCACCCGAAGTTTTACAATATGAACCCTTGTCATTGTGTACGGATATATGGTCGGTTGGTGTATTGGCTTATGTTTTGTTATCGGGTTTCTCACCATTCGGTGGTGAAACGAAACAGGAAACTTTCCTTAATATATCACAATGTGCATTAACATTTCCGGATAAATTATTTGGAGGCGTCTCATCGGCAGCCATTGATTTTATACGTAAAGCATTGCGAATAAAGCCAAAGTAGGTTTTTTGTTATTACTTTTTAATTTAATAATTTTTTGTTTATTTGGAAAATGTTTTTGTTTTATTTTTTAGTGATCGCATGACTGCTGCAGGATGTCTCGAACACATTTGGCTTAAAGACGAATGTAACATCGATAGACATATTTTTAATGCGATAAACAATAAACAAAAATTGGAACAAGACGATGATGACGATGATGAGGAAGATGATCATAGCCAGCCTGAAGATGGTGATCATGTTGAAGAGGATGATGAAGATCATGAACAGGAAAATGAGGAAGCAGAACATCAAGTTAACAACGATGATGAGGTACAAGTTGTTAAAGATAAGCCACAAGCTATTAGTGTAGACAATTCGGAAGAGGAAGACAATACCTCAAATAATTCATATACTAAAACAACAACAGCAACAACAACACATAATACATTAAATAAATCAACAACAAATAGTCACACTAATGGTCACTCCAATGGTCATACAAATGGTCACTCAAATGGTCTTTCAAATGGTCATTCGAATGGTTTTACAAATGGCTATACGAATGGCTTTACTAATGGTCATACTAATGCTCTTACCAATGGTCATTCAAATGGTTTTCTAAATGGTCATTCGAATGGTCATATTTCGGTTTTAACCAGAGGTCATTCGGCAAACAGTTTTACCAAGTTGCGTGATGATTTTCACGACAAATCCACAAAGCTTTCCACAGTTAAACAGCCTGTTATAGCCAACACTAACGGTACAACAACAAAAACTACCGCTGTTCACAATGTACCAGCTACAAAAGCCATTACCATACCATTGTGCAGTGTACAGCCAACCTCATCATTACAGCAACAACAACAAACACCACCTCAAGAACAACAATTGTTGCACATTCCAGCCAGACGTCATTCATCCGAGTCCAATAAAGAAAATACATTTCTTACCACTAAGAAAATAACCGCCAATAATTGCAATGGTATGGGAACAGCTACCTTAAAGAAAACTTCTTCCTCCTCCTCATCAGCCACAGTCACACAATCGGCTACAGCCACTATACACATTACACCCACAGCCACCCTTAATGCTTCCAACATAGTGGCTACCATTACATTACCCACTTCTAGCGCTGTGAATGTATCAAATGATAAAGTGACCGTAAGCAATGGCAATCATCATTCTCTATTCCCAGATGCTCCTACTACACCCAAAGTTATACGCAAGGCACCAACTACTGATGCATCACCCACCTCAGTTAAGGCTTTAGTTAAAAAATTTCAACTTGAAGGCGGCGAACAACCCATAACACCACCAGAATTTGCCACCAACGGCAGTAAGATACACCATCATCCCCAGCAGCAGGCACAGCAACAGCACAATCAAAGTCAATTAAAAAATAGTAGACCTTCACTGTCCCCACCAACTTTAGCACATTCTTCAGCCATTACCATAGCAAATTCGTCACGAAGAGCTTCAGAACCTATTACCGCTATACACACAAACAAGAAATTAAGTACGACCTCCTCATCGGCTCCAGTATCTATACCAGCTTCAGCTCCACAACATAGTTACAAGACAACATGCGTATATTGTGTATCCTGTACAAATTCCTCAACAAATGGATGCAGGCATCCCAATTCCTCAACAAACAACATTAACACCTCCTTAGCTACCGTCGCCGTCAACAATGCAACAAAAAATTCTTCAAGCAGTAATAGCACAAAATCCTTAATCAATGGTAGTACCAGTAATGGCAGTCTTACTTCTTCAACCAGCAGTAATGGCTGCAACAATAATACATCATCAGCAGCTGCTGCTGCTTCGTCCACCTCATCATCAACAGCTTTATTATTTGGTCAACATCAGCATTCGCACTCTCAACATTTATTAAATTCCCACCAACAACAGCATTCATCATCACATCATTCTCATCATCATCCTCATCATCACCACCATCATCATCATTTACATCATCATGGTGTGGTTAAGAGTGCTGCCGCTTCAGCAAATGGTTTAAGTTTAGATCAGGGTATTATTTGTTAGCTAAGGGCCTCTAGGGCGCGAAGGAATGCCAAAAGTTTCTTTCATCGTTTCTTATGTTGTATGTAGTATAGGGTGAAAAATTATTCTAAACATATTAATAGTGGTAATAATATTAATAAACGTAGTACGAATAGTTATTTAACAAAAAAGAAAAAGTATTTCAATTACTTTTTATGTTGTTCAGATGGTGGTGTACAATATGAAGAATTTGTTTAAAAATTTAAAGAAAAAAGTTGTGTGTGTAAAAAATAAAAAACCAATAATAAAATATTTTATTGCTATTTTAAAACAACCACTTTTCATTAAATGCATTAAACCTTTTTTATAAGGAACTTTTAAGGAATTAAACTTTTGTCATTTCTGTTAACTTTAGGCCTTATGAAAATCTTCTTTGTTTAGCACTTGTCTATTTAAGAGGAATGACAAAATTTTAATTTCTGTCAAGAGAAACAAACTTTAAAGTTTTTTTTAATAAAATAATACGGTATTCAATATACAAATTTTAATTTATTTAAGGTGTATAAAAAACTTTTCAATGATTAGTTTTAATTAAATATGCGCACATATCTTACATTAAACATGTAAGATAAAATTGTGTTAAAAGCTTTTCTAAACTAAAAATTTGGGCGCTAAAACTTTTCTAAAAATATTAAACAAAATTAAATAATGCTATGTGAGGAGTATAATCAAGTTAAGGCACCTTAGAAGTTATACATATTCTAGATTTTAAGTACGTTTAATAGTATTTTAACTTTAAAGCTTATCAACGTATTTTTCCCTCAAAAATTTAAATCGGAAATGCTTTCAATATCTTCTATTTTAGAATTGATTAAATACAAACGGAAAAAAAAAACAAGAAAAAAATCCTTTTAATACCTCGAGCAAAATATTTTTGTTTTTAGAGTTTATGTCTGCAAAACTTTCTTACGACTTTTAAAATATGACTTTTTAGGGATTAGGGAAGTTCAAATCTGTATTACTTACAGATCTAAGATATATAAATAAGCTCTAATACACACACAATTTCACGTGTTTAAAAAGTTAAAAATCTTTTTTTAGCCAAAAATAGTAATAAACTAATTAATATGGTGTTAATAATAAAAAAATATTTAGTATTTTAATAGAAAAGAAGTGTAAAGTCCATAAGTTATACATGAATTTAAACCGAAAATTATTACAAAAAGGGATTTGTATAGATTTTACATTACTCAATTTCTGTTTTTATTAAAATAGGATGCCATATTTCAATTAATAATTGTTGTGAAAATATTTCTACTCCACTAAATGAAACTGGAGTAGAAATGAAATACTTAAAGCCCTGTTTTGCAAAGAAGAAACAAATAGAAGTGTTAAGAAGTTTACTTTGAATTTGAATATTTCACTTGAAATCAGAAATCTAAAAAGTTTTTAAATAAAATTTGTTTCTGAAAGGTTAAAATTTGACCTAAGATAGAAGAACATTAACAAATTTAGAAAACAAAGCTTTATAACAAAATAGTTCTTTAGCTAAAATAATTGTTCACTTAATATTAAAGCTTATTCTTTAATATAAATTTAGAAATAATAAAAACTTTAAGCATTATTAAGTTAGTTTTTAATTTAGGTAAAGATATCTAAACATGAGTTAGATTTAAAAAATTTATAATCTGAATTAAAATAAAAGCATTTAAGAATTTGGGAAAAAAAAGAAAACCTCATTTAAATTTAAAATAAATAACTTTAAAGTTTGTTTAAACCTAAAAGTTCCTTGAAAAAAATATTTGGAAATTTAACAGATGTGCAAATTTTACAGATCTGATATTGACTTTTTAGTTTTTTAAACATTATCTCATTTCTATGAAATAAAATAATCAATGTTTTTTTTTTTAATTTTTATACTTTAAAAAATAGTATTGAAAAATGTGTATTTTCCAAATAACACACAAAAAAAAAGTTGAACACAAAACTTTAGCTGGTTTACTAAAGTATTTGCTAACTTTATTACCTTAAAGTTAGCAAATAAGCAAACAAATAAAAATAAAGTTTTCCTTAAACAAAACTTCAAAACTTTGCACACAATTCTAAGTACACCATCAGTTTGTTAAGTTAATTAAAAGAAAAGTTAGAACGATATAATAATAAATGTTGCTATTACCAGCAGCAAACGTGTGTTTTTTATTATAATTTTGTTTACAAAAAATTTAAACCTTTAATATACGTCCTTTGTTTGAAACGTCCTTTGGTTATTCCTGCTTCTAATAAATAATTTGTATTTCCTAAAACAATATTTCCAAATCCTACCACTCTCCTTTAAAGGTCTCTATTTTGTGTGATTTTTGTTTATTATTATTTTTTTAACATTATTTTTATAATTTAAAATCTACTTTCGATTTCATTATTTTTTTTCTTTGCCTATGTGTTTAATTATTTAATTTCTTTAAAATGTCAAATTTAGCTAAAGCATTTACTTAAATTTTTGACCAGTTTATAATATTTTCATTTATTTTTGGTAAAGTCTTAAATTTTAAATATATTTTAAATTTAATAGATTTATATTAAATAAATTAAATAAAACTGCTTAATTTTTCTATACTATATACAAAAAAAGAAAAATAAATTTTCTTTAAATGGCATTAAAAAATGAAAAAAAAAAAAATATATTTTATTTTGGGTTTATTAGTAAAAGGTTTTTATAAAAATTGAAATTATTTTTTTTTTTTTGTTGCTTAGAAAAAAAAAGGAAAAATAAGTTTTAAAAAGAAACCTATAAAAAGTATAATTCACGTACTAAACAGTTTTTTTTATATATAAAAAATATATTTAAAATTAATTAAACAAAAAGAAATTTTTCGTTAACTAAAAAAAAGCTGTTAGTATGAAATAAATAAAAATTGTAATAAAAAATTTCTGTTTAAGTTTCCTTTTAATCTTAATTTTTTTCTTTTTGTTTTAATTTTAATTTTTTCTGTTTAATCTTAAATAATTTTTAGCTAAATGTTAAACTATAAAAACAAAAACAAACTGTTTTTAAAAATATTTAAATATAAAAATAATTAAAAATATTAAAACAACAAAAAAATATTAATTAATTTATAAAATATTAATGATATATATAAAAAAGGAAATTATAGTATTTAGTTTTCTTTTTTTGTTTTTAAGTTAAAAAATACCTACACTAATTAATTAAATAATTAATAGATATAATAATTAATTATTATAATTATTACTTTGCTGAAAAACTGAAGTTTAAAGAGAAAAATGTTATACAAATAAATATGTAATGAAAAATCAATAAAAAATATTAAAAATATATATATCTACACACACAAATTTATTAAGGAAGAAAAAATGGCACAAAGAAATTAATAACAATTTAATATTGTTAAAAGGAACATATGATGTAAAGATTGTAATGTAAAAAAAAAACAAATTTTATTTTTAAACTTTTTAAGATTTAAAATCATTTAAGCCATTAAGTGGTAAGTTACTCTTGCTTTTTTATGAACGATTTTGTTTCATATTTGAAATAATTTTGTTTAGAAAATTTCTTCGTATCTCCTAAACTACTGGACAAGTTTCAAAATATTGGGTACTTCTAAAAATTGTAAAGGTTTAAAAACTTTTGTAAAAAACTTGATGTGATGAAAAATAATTTATTTACTTACCTATGATATGCTTTATTTGCGCTTGTATTTGGAAATTTCGATTTATTGACTTTTTTGGTTTTTCTAAAAGTGAAAAATTGTTTAGATAGATATCGTAAATTAATGTAAATTTTTATATATTCAATTCGTGTAGCAATGAAAAATTACACAGGTCAACACTAAAAGAGAATCGTGAAAAAATTTGTCAAACCAATCCCCAGAAACATTTCGGTTTTTCTCCATTACAACACATTTTTAACCCATTGACGATCAGGAGTTTTTAGGTTACATAACTTTTTAGATAGTTATTCATGTTTCACAGACAAGAAATGGTGCTACAAAGTTATTGTAAAAGTCAGGTCTCCAACCTGCCACTCATAATCCCTTTAAAGTTGTCAAAATCAAGAATTTATCGATTAACTCTCATAAAGTCATAAAAAAATTTGGTGTAAGGATGGAGTGTAGAGGAAAAATTTGTTTTCGAAGTAACTAACAAATGACCATTAAAGCATAAGAAATTTTTATTTGATGGAGAGTTATACCCTACGTCTTGCATTGGTCGAAAATAGTAAGATTTTTTAAATTTAAAAAAATAATTTTAATATTTACATTATACTGATTGATTTCACACTAAATTGGTTCCCACCTGCTTAAAAATGTAGGCAGAAGACCATATTTTACGAAAATAATAAGAAGTGCACAAAAAACATAATAGAATTTATTTTTTTTTTTATTTTTTAATTTTTATTGTATTGTTTTAGAAAAATAACGATCTTTTAGTTTACAAAAAATCATTTTTGATAGCTTTAACGGGAAATTATTTTAAAAATTTTGAAATCTAAACAAATTTTTCTTAAAAGTTGTAATTAGAGACTAGATTTTAATACTAAAAGAAAGAACTTTTTATTTTTATTTCAACCAAAAAAACGATCTTTAGTGTTCAAAAAATAATAAAAATTCATTATATTTTTTATTTTTTTATTTTCATCAATAGTTTAATTTTGTTCATTATGATCGAAATAAAAATTATATGTAAATATGATTTCGAAAGAATTAATTCTTTAATTCACTTTTTAAAATTAAATCATATAGAGTTATAAATTCTTTCAAATAAATTCATTATAGTTAATTCTGTAGCTTAATTCCTAAAGCTTTTGATACAATGGAATTAATTCATTTATCAATCAATTCTTTGGGAATGCTTAATTCTTTTGATTTCATTAAATTATGTTTAAATTCAAACTATTACGAATTGAATTAAACAAATTTTAAACCATTCAATTTGTACTGGATTGAATTAAAATTTTATTGTTTAATTCTTTAGATTTTAAAAAATTTTATATAATTGCAAAAACGATTTATGGTAAGCCACGTTTATGTACACACATGTTTCGTGGCGTGCGTCACATTTAGTATGAGATTTCAATTATTTTTATTAGTTCTGTATTGAACGTGTACTAAATTTCATCTTTTATATGCACTTAGGTTATTCTGAATCATGGGATTTATCCCTAGATCTCACAGAAAACGTATTACAGGTATTATTTGTCTTTAAAACTGTGAAGTGCAGATTCTTTACATAGTTTATTTGGACACAATCATCTATTTTATGATGAGTTTAGCTAGATAGTAACATGTTGATTTTGTATAGATTTTAGCTAAATGCCGCTGATAGAATTAATAAAAAATGTAATTCAATGAGAGAATGAAAGAAAAAATATATCATTCAATTGAATTTAATTATAAGGAATTAATTCTACATACAATTTTTCATTCAAGAATGGAATTAAAAAAAAAAAAAAAAATAATAATCATTCAGATTGAATTTTCATTCTCAAAGGAATTTTATATATTCAATACAAAGAATTAAGCCTAAGAATTATTTTCTAAGGAATGATTTTAAAGAATGCTAAATTAAATTCATATAAGCTGAATTAAATTTATACCTGAATTAATTCTAAATAAAATTTTTTCTTTCGAAGCTCTGTTTTAAAGATATTTATTTTTTTCTTCATGATGGATATTTATATTAAAAAATAAAAATCCCTCACATATTTTTTTCAACAAGAAAATTCTTAGTAAGGGAACGATTTCTTGTAATTTCTGACAAAAATTTGGAAATCTGACAAGTACTGAAACAAAGCTATTGATTGACAAATAAAAAGTTTTTGGGTGATTGATTATAAATACTAAAATTTTCATTTCTTAAATTTGTAAAAGCGGTGCACAATAATATGCTAAATACTTAAAAAATATTTAAAAAAGTTTTTAAACTTGAACTTCAGTTCCCAAAAAAAGGTTCATTATATTTTATTACAAAATGAATAAAAATTTCATAATTTTGTTCCATTTGTTGTTAAAATAAAAGTAAAATATAGCTAAATAGCTTGAAATTATAAATTTTTTGAGACCTATTTCGCGAAAAACTCAATCAAAATTTGGTTTTCCCAAAATATACCGACTTGAGATTTTCTATTGCTGGTAGGGAACTGAAGATGCATTTTAAATATTTTTTCCATATTCAGCTTAAAAATAAAATTGTTTAATGGGTCTTCCTGTATCAAAATCCCAAAAAGCGGGGACACTCTAATATGCATAGATGTAAATCCATTCGAAATTGTGTTTAAAATAAAGTGATTTGCGTAATTACCCCACTAAAAAAGGGAAAATATTTCGAATGTGTATAATAAATAAAACTTTGAAATTCAGTTAAAAAGTGCATGTACAATTTAGAATTTATTGTTCTTGAATAGTTTTAAAACTTTTACATCATTACAGAAAAACTCCATAATTAAACATTAATATAAATATATCAAATTCGCTAACGCACAAAGAAAATGATAATAACCAAACAAAAAAAAAAATTATAACAATTAGACAATGAAAAGATAATAAAGATTATACAAAATTATTACATATAAATAAATTTAAAAATTATATATAAAGGAGCTTATATGACATAAAATATTTAACAAGATTAATTAAGCAAAAAATGAATACAATAAAATAAAATTACAATCAATTATAAAACTTAATATTATTTCGAATAATAACACAGCATACTTTTTAGAGTTTAAATATAAAAATATAAAACAGCCTAAATGTATGATGTACGAAAATAATTATAGATTTAATTAAAATGACCGACAGCATATTAAAAGACTGTAATCATTTAAAAAAATCTCAACATTTTAAATTAAATACAAAACATATTAAAAATATAATTCAAACATTAGTTTTTAAGACAATGAAATTTTATGAAATTATTAAGTGAATTAATTAAATTGAGTAAATTAAATAAATGTTGTTGTGTGTTTATTATATTTATCACAAATAAAAAGAAACATCGCTCAAACATATCAAATCATTTTAAACAAAGAAAAAAAAAACGCAAAAAATAAATAAAATAATAATAATATGAATTGTTGATGTTTATAAAACATATTTGAAAATAAAATTTAATTATGTACATAAAATTAAAAAATAATCATAATCTATATGTGTCAATTTATCAAACTAAATTAAAGTGTTCATTGGATTTATAATACATACATACACATAAATACGTACATATTCATAAATACATAACTGTGTCGGTTTCTCGTTTGATTTCTTGCCCTCCTTCAATATTTAAATCTTAACAAACATTTTCGATGTATTTAATTATTTATCCATTTATTTTTCAAAAAAAATATATTTATTTATGAAAATTTTAGAAAAACATTAAATATTTACACAAAAAAATCTTAAATAAATTAACGGAAATTTTGAAAATTATTAGGAGCAACGTTAAAAAGCTCAACAAAAGAAGAAAAAATAAATGTTATTGCGTGATGAAAATTATTTATAAAAAAGTATTAAATTGAAATATTGAATGTTAAACAAAATGTTAATGGTAGTTATAAGAAAATAAATAGTTATATTGGAAAGATTAATAATACAGTCTACAATACAAGATATAAATTTTAACATAATCTGTGAATTACTTTTCACTTTAAACTCGAAATTAGTTAACTTAGAAATTTCTGAGTAAAATCACAATTCAATAAAATTTTTAAAGAAAATAATTATGTTTTCGATTTGTATAAATCTTAAACTCTTTCTGGTTTGTATTGTAGAGTAGACAAACAATAAAATATTTAAAATTTTAACTCATTAAATTTATATAGACATTTAAGGCCTTATGCATAATATACATTTTAAATTTTTAACTTTTTATTAATCAAATTTGTATGGAAAATTTGTCTATTAAGCTTTTATGAATTTTTAATGTGAATAAGGCCTTTTAACTTAAGATTTTTTAATTTATGTTTATTTCTGAAATTCCTACAATATATTTATTAAGATAATAAATTAAACTAATTTTCTTTACTTTCTTAAGGTTTTGTCTAGTATTTCTCATTTATAGTTTGTATTCGAAAAAGCTCGGTATAGATTAAAAATCTATAAAGCCCTACTTGTATAAACATCTCAATATTCCATACAATACATTTAATATTTATTAATTTATTTTAGTTAGTTAATGAAAAACTGTAAACATAATTTTATTCTTAAATTACTTTAATGAAAATCTAAATAATAAACTTTAAAAAAGTGTTCAATGTTCAAAAGTATTGTGTTGAATTTTATTTGAAATTTAAATTTAAAAGAGGTGAGTATAAATTCTAATTTTGTAATTAAGACACCCTGTTTTTAATAATATGTAAAATTAACGCCTTAAGATAGGCAATGCTTTTTTAAGAAGACAATTTTTCCTGGAGCCCAACAAACGAATATGCAGTTATTAAATTTTATTTTTGCGTATCCAAACTCAACTTTTATTTTTTTGCAAATTCAAATAAAATACTTAACTCAAATATAGATGTGGATAAAATTTGGTTTTAGCTGACAGGAGAAATCACATTTTGGTCTAAATTGAGCCAGTATTTTCGGAGAAAAACAAGAACAAAGTGCTTAGCATACTTTAGGGATAATTTTAATGACAGTGAGTTTCAAAAAACTGTTTCATAATGGTATATATTTAAGAAATAATAAGGAAATTTAACTAAAATCTTTATTCTTTCTTTTTTACAAAATCAGAGGTTGTCATATAAATAAAAATTTAATTTATAAAATAGATTATTAGCTAAATTTATATAAAATTAAAAGCGTTAGATATTTTGCATTAATATAGAATTTATGATAAATTTTAAATTTGTTTGTATACTTACTTTTTCTGTATTTCTAATTAAAACTGTTAAACAATTAAACATTTTCTCAGAAATTTTTTATTAGATTTGTAGTTTTCTTTCCTTGTTTTAAGAATTTGTCTTTACATTATTTCATATAAGATGTATTAATATCATTGTTATTATTATTATTTTTTTTTTTTCTTTTCAATTATTTTAATTTTGTTTTATACCATTTAAGTCACAAGCTATTCTTTTTTTTAATAATTTAATAAAATATTTATGTATAACATAAGAAAGCTTAATATGAATCATTTAAAGCAAAGAAATAAAATATCTTTAAAAAAAATATGTATGTATATTCATTATTTTAATAAAAAAAGATTAATGGCCTTATTTAAAAATAAATTATCTTCGGTGAATGCAATTAGTATCACCCACTGTATCTTAATCACACTCCTTCCTCTACCACAATTACATACACAAATATGTTTGTTTGTTCTTACGGAAATGCAAATGTGTCCATATGGTAGACAATATAAATTGCGACAAAAACCACAAAAATAAACGAAACAAAAACTTCGAAAACGTATTGAAATCATTTGTTGAAAATGAACAAAATTCATGTCAACGTTAAGACATAAACAACATATAGCACTTTCAATGATCTATTTTTATTTTTATTCATATAAAAATAAATACAAAAAAAAAAATCAAAAGATACACGAAAGAGAACATCATTTATTTATGTTTTACATTTTGATTTATTAAAAGCTAAACACACACTAAATGAATGATTATCCCACTAGTTAGTTAGTTGTGTGGACCACGTGTAATGCGTAAGATGTTTTAATTTAATTTTGATTTCGGGCGTAAAAAACAAAATAAATTGCTTTAAAAAAATATTAATTAAAATTAAAAAATTTCGAAATAAAATAAGAAAAAATTAAATTAATTAATTGAAGCAAATGATTTTTATAAGCAATTTTATAGAAATTAAAAAAAAGACAAGTTTATAATAAAATAATAAGTCTAGTATAATAAAGTTCGAAATTAAGTTAAAAAAAGGGAAATAATCTAATAATAATAATAGGTTTTATGAGTTGAAAATCAAAATTATTATTCAAAAAATTGACTGAACATATTGTTCACCAGATTATCCTTTGTTTAAATTAAAACATACTTAAATTTCTTTATTTTAAAAAAGAAATTTATAATAATTTGTGTGTTTAAAAGTTCGAATTTTAATATAAATTTTTAACAATACTTATTCGAACTTTATGAATTTGTTTAAAAATTATGAATACAAATAATAAAAACAATATTAAGAAATAAAATAGTGATTTTTATAAATGTTAGTCATGAACTTAATTAAAACTCATCAAATCGCATGAAAAAAAGTTCTATATTCAAACCAAAATTACTTTAAATGCCATTAAAAAAATATTTAATATGTTTAAAAAATTCGAACTTAAAAATGACATAAAAGAAGTGAAATAGTAATTTTTATAAATTTTAGTCATGTTCCAATATTCAAACTTAATTAAAATTCATCAAACCGCATGAAAAAAGTTTTATATTCAAATAAAAAGATATTGCAAACTTTATAAAATTGATTAAAATTACAATTACTGTTTACGAAAATAACATAAAATATGTTCGAAAATTCGAATTCAACTAAACCTCATCAAATCACATGAAAAAGTTTTATATTCATCGAAATTACTTTAAATATCTTTATAAAAGATATTTTACAAATTCGAACTTAATGTGGAATTTTTTAACTTTATAATATGTATTAAAATTAATAATTTCAACTATAAAATTTACATAGAAGAAGTGAAATATTGATTTTTATAACTTTTAGTACATGTTCGAAAATTCGAATTCAGTTAAAACTTATCAAACTGCATGAAAAAGCTTTGTAATGGAACAAAATTACTTAAATGTCATTATAAAAGATATTTTACATGTTTAAAAAATTCGAACTTAATAAAAATTTAAATTAAAATTATTGAAATAGTTTTTATAACTTTTCGTTATGTTCGAAAATTTTAACTTAATGGAAACTCATCAAACTTTATAAAATTGATAAAAATTTTAATTATTTATTAAATAAATAAGATGAAAAAAGTAAAATAGTTATTCTTATAACTTTTGTTAAAAATAAAAATTATTTATTATAAAAGTAACATAAATGAAGTAAAATAGTGGTTTTAATAGCTTTTAGTAATGTTCGAAAATTCGAAAAATTTTTTTAAATTCAAAGGAAACTAATTAAAAATGCCATTATAAAATAAATTCTACTTGTTTGAAATATCGAATTTAATGTAGAATTTTCGAAACTAATAACATTTTTTAATTAACTTTAATTTTAACGCACAAAAGGCCATCAGTTCAAAAGAACATAATAAAAACTTAATTTCAATAAAGCTATGACAAATAAAATTTTTATATTGTATTCGATAATGTTTTTAAATTTTCAAACATTATAAATAGAAGAAACATGAAGAATATTATATTAAAACATATTTGAATTTTGAATAGTGGCAGGATTTGTATATGAGAATATTTTTTGGTTACAGAATTCAGAATTTGCGGAAAATTGTACTAAATTTGAAGTGATAAAATTTTGATCAATTTAAAAGTATTTATAACTATTTTGTATAATATAAAAATTATTAATTATTTCCCGAATATTAACAAGTATATTTTAATTATAATTTCGCTCTCTTTGCTTAGATAAAAAAAACATGTAGCTGAATTAATCGTTTAAATGATCTGTGAAAAGTATTAAAAATGTTTAATTTTAAAATACATTTAATAATTTGTTTAATATATTTTATAATAAATTATAAAGTTAATGGCAGACCAATTAATGAAATAACAGAAACAAGAGCGGTACCAGAAACTCAAATACCAGCAAGTAATTTTTACTTTTTAATTAAAAATAATATTCAATTCCAACTCCTCTTTTATTTACCCTATTTCAAGGCTTTTCCGAATCAAACAATGAGGACTTAAAACCCAGTGAGGTGCAAAAAGCCGTCTGTACGGTGACTTCAGGAGATGTACGGGCCAGTGCTGAGGCCTTTACCACAAGAGAACTTAAAGGAGTTTGTGGCTCTACGGAAATGTCAAAAGCTTTTATAGATTTAGAGCATAGACTAACTGAAGAACTATTAAATATCAGGAAAATGGTATTAGATTTGCATCGTCAATTTGTGGTTAAAAATTCTGATGAACAAAATCTTACTGAAAAATTAACAGAACCCGTAACATCAGCAGGGATTAGTAGTGTAACACCAGCTATCTTTAAGTTTCAACCTATACCCATGGAAAATAAACCACAAAAATCAAATGAAATAAGTAAAAACTATTATCAAATACCGAAATTAAAATCTTTACAGCCTAAAGAAGGAGCTGTTAATAATTCGGCCATAAGAGAGCAGGAAGTAAACAAATATAATAATACTCTTATAACAAATAAGAATGTTAAAGTTTATACTTATTATTGGAGAATGGAGAATTTTACTCAGAATATTAAAAATGGCAATAGTTTAAGTATGGAAAGTCCCATATTTTCTATAAGAGGTAAGCGTTTTTATGTTAAAGAGATTTTCAAATTAGAAACTAATTTCTTTTATATTAAAGGTAAAGCTTTTAAAATCAAAGCCTTTTTTCAACATTTGCATCGTGATTTTCTTTATTTACAATTGGAAGATTACTCCTCCTCACCTCAATTGAGTTTGGGTAATAGCATTATTTTAGATACTGGTGGCATGTTTAAGGAAATAAATAGTGACAGTTTTAAATACAAAATGTCTATATTGGATCAGGTATTTCTGAGGTTTTACTTTCGTGAAGTAAATTATTTTTATATAAATATTATTCTTTGCAGAATAAAAAACGTTCTTCGGATTTGATTTCCCAAGAATTTGATAACTATGACAGTGGTTTTTTGATACCAAATAGTGCTTTAATTGATAGTCCCTTTATTAAGGATGATTCTTTGTTAATACAAATATTTTTATATTTACAATAATTTACCAAATATTGGGAAAGTATAGTTGAAAATAAAATTTAATTTTAAAATAAAATGTTGAATTTTTTATAACAAAAATTATAAAAGCAGCATGAGTAACTATACTTAATTATATTTATGTATAAAGCCCATATTAAGAACTTTTGTAAGTCTCTTGCCAATTAATTGTTTCAAAATGTTGTTCTTTATATAATAATGCTTTTAAACAAAGAAATTAAGACCATTACTTATAAAATAAATTTAAAATATTTATATTAAGCTTTCATATGTTTCACATTTTTAAAATTTATTGATGTATAAACTAAAAATTAAAATTGTTTTTTTTTTTTTTTTTTTTTTTTGTTTATAATAAAAATATTTTATAATTTTGTTCCTTTAAAAAATTAAAAATGATTTCTTTTTTGTTTTGTTTTTTTTTTTTTTTAAGAAAATTGAAAAATAATATTAAATCATTAAAAGTTCTTTTTATAATCAGGTAACAAATATAATAATTACAAATACATTTTACATAAATATTGAGGCAATTTTGTTTTATTTTAATTTTTTTATTTTTCTTTTAGATTTTTTTTTATTTTAAGTTTATGCTTTTTTATACCCTACACCACCATAGGTGGGAGTATTATTTTATTATTTATTTTATGTATGACTAAATATATGGTTTTCAAAATAGTTTTAAATAAATAAATATTAATAATTTAATATAAATATTGAATTGAATTATAAATATATTTTATATTTTTTGTTTTTTTATAATAATAAATTATTGCGCAAGCTTACATCACATTTAAAATTAATTTAGTTTTAAATATCTTTTTATTTAATATTATTTTTTTAAGGGAAATTAGTAAAAATATCTGTTTAAATAATTTGTTGTTATAAAATTATAAAATATCATAAATTAAAATCACTTGTTGTAAATTTTTTGGAATATAATTGGGATAACAAAATTATAGTCAATAAAATCAAAAAGAAAATCAGTGAAATCGTTATAAATATATATTTTTTTTAAATATATCTGTTCCTTTTATTTTTCAAAAAGAGAATGTTGATATAATATTACTTTTTCTTTTTACACAGAAAAAAATATATTTTCTAAAAATTTTCGATTAAAATGTTAATAAAGGGGGTTTTACACTATTATACTTGGTACTAATACCAGAGTTTCATTTTCTATAACACATATCAAAAAATGTATTAAGAAAAGTATTATTATATGTCATATTTTTTATTTTCTTTATTTAAATATTTATCAAAAAACTAAAAACAGAAAACTGAACAAAATTGAATAAAAATAAAACTACAAATGAAAAAGTTTGCCGAAATTAGCATTAAGAGATGCAATTACGTTTTAAAAATTTTAAGATTTCAAGATACAAAGTATTGAAGGTATTTACACCATAATGCATTTGAAAATATTATTTGTATTAATACAAGGTATTATAGTGTAAAAACCCCTTAAGATACATATTACAAAAATGGTTTCAAACAGATTTATAATTGGAGTTTTCTAATACATACAATTCAAATTTTATACAACTAATTAATTTTTTATTGAAATTTAACCTATTCAAAATTTAAATTATAATTTATTTTTGATTACCCAAATAATTAATACAATAAGAACAATAATTGAAAATGTAAATTTGAAGTTATCGAATAATTGATATTGATTTGATAATGAATTTTTACTTTCGATAATTGATCATATTTTTACTGTGCAGCTTGAAATAGTTTGGTATTGGCTATTTTATATGTAGTTCATTAAAATGAGCTCAAAATAAGCACTTGCCTACACTTTTAAATTAATGAAAATTTTCAAATTTAAAAAATTCAATCATTGGAAGTCCCTTCTTGTGAATTTATTTTCCCCACTTTATCTTCTTTTTAGTTAGTACTTTTTATTCCCCCCTGGATGTAACAAAGATTGTATTCCAATGCATTTCTAAATTGTACTGGGATCTTATGTTAAAATATTCATATATACGTGTCAGTAAAAGGAAAAAAATATTTTGTGAATAAAGTACCAAAACGAGGTACAATTTTTACACCTTAAACGTTCAAATTTCCAAAAAGTACCAAATTTTTATTCACCAGTTTTGGTAAGGTACTAATTTGATGTACATTTTATTTCTGTGCTTACTGGATTAAAAGATAAATAGGGTGTCAAAAAAGTACCAAAATACAGTTTTTACCCGTCTTCTTACTAACAGAGACGACTTTCAAAAAGTATCAGGCACGAATTTCAAAAAGTATCAGGCACCTATCCGATTATTTTTTAAATGAATAACAATAACTATTAAACATTTTTTGTATCTCTATTAGTTTAGGAGATATAAGGTTACTGAATTTACTACTCAAAATAGAAGTATTCTAGCAAATTAAATTAAAATTTTACATAGAAAAATATAATTTCCAATTTCAATTGTGAATGATACATATTCAATTATTTTATTAATTGAAATTTGACCTAATAATAAATTACTCAATTACTCAATTGAGTAAGCCAAACATTATTTTTTTATTTTTAGTAAAAAATATTAGAAATTTTAAATTTTGATCACTTGTATAATGGAAAGAATTAAAAAAGTAATTGGAATAGTTTTTATCTTTGATAAATCGTTTAATAGATCATATTTTTTCTATGATGGAATAAAATTTCTATTTTCAAGTAAAAAAAAATTGACTTGAATTAAAATTTCCTTTTTACAGGAAAATGTTTTCCTGTAAAAATTCCAGCAAAAATGCTTATTGGAAATTAACATTACTTATAAGAACTTTTAATTTTGTGTATCCCAATTATATAAAAACACTCTCTTTATATATAAATGAATTAAATAAAACTTAATAATTTTAAATATATTTGATTTATTTTCCTGTTTATTATTAATGGTTATTTTAAGGATAATTTCAAGGATATTTTTAATAAATTGTTTAATAAATATGTATATTTATGTAGGTTTATTTTATTATGATAGTATTTATTTTAAATTTATTTCCTGGTAATTGAACATGTTTTATTTATTTTTTAATTTTAATTTTTAGTTTTTATTATTAAAGTTTATATAGTCAGACTTTAGGAAGAAAACTAAAAAGCTTTGTAAAAAACATTAAACATAAAAAAGCTTTAGAATTACTTTAAACACTTCTTTTCATAAAAAAATAAAATCAAGTGTTTCTTAAAGGTAGTTAGAGAGAAATTATTTAGAGTTTTATAAAGATTTTTTTAAATAAAAATAAAAAATAAAAAAATAATGTTTATTATATTTTTAAACGGCAGGATTTCTATAGCATGTTAAAGATTAAAATTGTTAAGACTTAATCGATTTATTTTTTAAATGCATTTGAATGGAATGATTTGTTTTTTTATATAGCTTAAAAATTTGTTTGTCTTATTAGGGAATGTATTTAAAAGGGGTATTAATAGCAAGTTTTTTTATGTTTTAGTTCTACATAGAATAAAATACTAAACTAAACTACATATTCATCATAACAAATTTGAAAAGTAAGAAAATATACAAACTACAATGTTTTCAAAAATTAAGAAGAATCATATAAATCGTACGTTACTTTATTATAAGATGTTAAATTTTCGAAATCTTTTTTTATTCGTTCATTTATAATCTGTCCACAATCATTTCACAAATAGTTCTATGACTCGAGAGTTATTTTTTCAAGATTTTTAAAATCTTTAATATTTAAAAAAAAATTTACAAATTTATTCAAAATTTAATTTTTATTTTGAAAACATTGTAGTTAATTTTCTGGCTTTTTCAAGAGTAACTATGGACCATAATTTTGTTCTTTAATTATTGATTTAAAAGGAATATAGTTAGTAAAAAATATATCTATCACTTAAACACTAATGACTAAAACGACAAAAATAGAAAAATCTTTAGAAACAGAAAAACCTCGACTAAAAATATTAATTTAAAAATAAAAAAAAAAACTAAGCAAAAATTTACAAATTTTAATTTGTATAGTTTAAGTTTTTGACAATTGCTTTTAAATTTTACAAGACAAATCGAGGCTTTTTTATAAAGAAAATATAAACAAAAAAATGTACTGACAAAAATATAATATAAAATAAAACCACTACTCTAACATTTAGATACTACAACTATAGAAGGAAAGGACTACAATTAAAATTTATGTAATAAAATAATAAATAAAAAATAAATAATATTATATTTAATTAAAAAATAATAATAAATAAAAGACATTTTAAAAATATCACGTTTTCTTAATGAAACTCCATCGTTATAATGCTTCCCAACAAATTTCCAAATAAAACCAAAACCAAATTTCGTAATAACAAAAAAAAAATAATAAATTTCTTTAATTGTCAAACTTACTCGATACCAAAAGTATTTGTTTCTTCGACAGCCAATAATAATTTTTCATAGAGTAATTCCGGTGTAGGATATGGTGGTAAATCTAAACGATTAAAACAGGTATGAGCTCTGGGCAAAGCATTCGGTTTACCCCATTTTTCAATACAAAATCTTCGGGGCCCTGTAGAGCCCCTGAGAGCGGAAAATCCCTCATAGGGTATACTGGAGGTGCCAGTGACAAACTGTAATAGACGAAGCCGCTGTTCATTCGTAAATTTCTCAATTACTTGCCAAAACCATATAATGACTTGATGATTATCATGATAGCCCGAACGATATTCAGTATTTAAACGCCAATCGTTAATATCGATTTCAGCCGTACCCGCAATTACCAATTCCAATTCTCGGGCATCGAATACCGAAACTAAACGAGAATCAACGACTTCATAGAAGCCACGTACTAATGATTCAGTTTGTTCTTGTACTCCTCTTTCCAAACGCCATTTGATCATACGCTCAAGGTATTCTTTTTTGTTTTTTTCATTCACTATAATATTTTTGCCACCCGGTTTAAGTTCTCTTTCGACTACACGTCCCAATAGCTCCTCCGTTACACAGAATGTTAAGCCCAAGTCAATGCCAGTTCCAATGTCATTATCACGTATCCATTGTAATGACTGATGAAATTCATTGTCTAAAGATTCTAAATCACTTAAAGCTACGGGAAGTCTTAATAAAGCTTTGTAAAATGGTCGTGTGAAAAATGCATCCAACAAATATTGATGGACTAAGGCTAGGCCTAAAACCCGACCACTAAAACGGAACCAGTCGTGACAGTTGTCTACGAAAGCCGATAATGGTGACACTTGTACCGTATAAGTGTCATTGGCAGAATATTCAAATAGACCATAGTATGGATTGAATAGTTCACGCGATAATAAGAAGAAAAATTCTCTAGAAAAGGGAAGGAAAATTTTGTTTGTTATAGATTTTTCTGATTATGATCAAATTAAAAATTTTATAAAATGAAGTTTTAATTTTTTGAATACTGTAGAAAAATATTTTTATTATTCTCACCTGGATGGTCCTCCATAATCGAGACCTTCTTCGGTATCCCATAAGACCGCCAAACGGCCTCTTTGTAAGTCTTTTTTATTGGCTGACATAATACGACGAAATGCATCTTCCAGCAAATGTGTGCGACGTATTTGTAATCTAAAAAAAATATTAAAGAATTAAATTAAAATATTGAAATATTTATTTAAAACTAATTAAACAACTTTTATTTAGATTAATCAGGGATTTTTTATTAAATTTTATATAATATATCTGTTGTTTTTAATTAAATTTTGTCCATTTTACTTACTTTAATTTATGTGGTCCTTGACCGTAACCCTTTGACTCCAATTTCCTATAAAAACATCTTAATTTCGCCTCAAAATCACGTCGAAAAGGTGGTGGAGCCCGTTGTAGCATACGTGAATTGAGTATGGGCGAACCTTGAGGGCTTCGTTCTTCTATGGGCACATAACTCATAATCTCTTGTTCGAAAAGACTAAAAATAGAAATAATAAGGGAAAAAATTATATAAATTAAACCATTTATAAATTAAATTAATAAGTAGATAATTGTTAAAAATTATATATTTAACATTAATTTTGATATAGAGAAAAATATATTTGTTTTGTCAATCGAATATATTTTAGGTTAGTTTTTGGTTTTGTTTACAAAATTGGTTTAAGCCAACAAATTTTTTTTTTTTTTTAGAAAAATAACATTAATGAATTGATTAATTATATTGAATGCATATTTGATAAATTAAAAATGTTTTCTTTATGTAACACAAGTTTTTGCGGTAAATCGTTACTTTTTTAAATACGTATTATTATTTTCAATACAAAATACTATCATTTTCTTTGTTCAAAAATTATGAAATCACTCTGATGATGTAAAAAATCTTTTTTAAACTAGTTTATTATATTTTTATATTTAGGAAAAGTTAATAATAGTGGTGACTTAATGATGACACAATGCTCATATTCATCAAGGACTATAAAATCATAATTGGAGTATTAATTTACGTAATATAAAAATAAAATGAACAATTTTAAAAAGAATAAATTTCTTAAAACAAAATTTGATGCCAATTAGGTTGAAGTAAGATTGCAATGCCTCTTTTTAAAATATGTAAACAATTTAAGATTCTATTAAGAATCATAAGTAAAATTCAGTGCGAACTAAGCCATACTATATTAAATTGATATAAATGTTCTCTATTTAAATATCCAATCCAATTGGACTTTTATTATTAAACTTCATCTTATGAAAATAGTTTTAATTTTTAAAAATTTTCCGAAAAAAATATATTATCGCAATTTCAAATCACCTTCAATACATTTTACTTATCAATTTCTTATTAGCCTTTATCAATTTTTTTAAATGTTTTATTTCTACTACGATTTCTGATTGATGTATGTATTAGAGTAAACTTGAGGCAAATACAAAGTCGATAATATTTCAAATTCATTACGAAATGTTTTTAGAGACTGAATTTAACTGAATTTTTATAAGATGTACATATGTCAAGAATTAATGATAATAAATAAATTTTACTTCTTAGCAAATTTGTCGAATTTTTTAATGATAAGAAGGTATTATTTTTTACAATAATTTTATTATTATTTTCTTAATTGGTACTGCCATTTTTTTCCGTATTTTTTATTTTTTTATTGATACCCTTTTCAATAATAAATTTTTTCGAATGTTTTTATTTATTTGAAAATTTGTAAAAATTTTTGTTAGTTTTCTTACAAAAGTGTTAACATTTTATTAAAGTATTTGGTATCATAGGAAACATTAGAACATGGAGAATTATATTTAGTGAAAATAAATAAAATGCGGTGAAACTTCTCTCCACCATGACCAGAAAAACTTAAAATTTGGATTTTTAGCATATTTTCGAGAAATAATGTTAATATTTGTAGCTAAATAAAATTTAAACAGGTAAAGATATTGAAATGAATTTTTGGCATAATATAGATAGACTTGTTCTAAAATCAGGGAATTAAAAAAACTCCCACTTTTTTGTACCAAATTACCCGAAATCCCAGTCCAGGGGAAACTTGTTTCAAAAATTGACTTTCTTCAGTAAAATGTTCACCCTGCCGTTGTAAAAGGCGTGCCTCATTAAATATTTTTTGTTTGTTTAACCAACATATAGGGGTATATTATCAACATATTTTTTTGTTAATCTGGGCTTTGACATTTTTAAATTTAAGAAATAAATTAAAAAAACTTTTTCAAAATTGACGAAGTTTGAATAGGACTTGGGAGGAAACCGTTCCCCTGAGCGCCTCCGATTTTGTTTTACTCGCATTTACGTTAAGACTTGTTTTAAAATCATTACAAAAATTATTTAGTCCGGAACAAAAAATATTTTAGAAGTGAAAGAATATTACCAGCTTTTTGGAAAATAAATACAAAATTTTTTTTTTTTAAGTTTTAACTTCAGATTAATATAACTTTTTATTGTATAAATATATTTATATGATTGTAAATAATCTAGTAATTATTTTCAAATCAACTTTGGAAGTTTACTTTGTACCCGTTGTGTACCTGTGCTCTTCCAAATCAACTCGAAAACACCTCATTTCTGACCTAATTTTTCAGCAAAAACTGGTTAACCGGAAAAAACAATATGAGTATTATGAGGGCCTTTAATTGAAATGTTTTTTATTGTGAAATTTATGTATTCAATCACTCAAATTTTAGTAAAAATATTAAAAATTAAATATGTACTTCGTTAGCACCCAATTAATTGGTACAGTAAGGAAAGTAACTGTAGGTATTTTTAGTTACTGATTAATATTTTAATTTAAAATTAAAATTTTAAAATAATAAAACTTTTATTAAATTATTTCAATTTTTTTTAGATTATTTTATTTTTGTGTATTACAAGTGCGCTTAAATGCAAAACATATGTCGTTTCTACCAATTAAGCATCAAATTGCAGTTACCTGATAAATTAAAATGATAATATCCATATACCCTAAATTATAATATTTACATAAAAATCAGGATTTGTTTACTTTATTCTAATTCACTTATGATGTTTAAAAAATTTAACCCTGCAAGGCTACACTTACAAATATATAAAAAATAAAGTTTACTAAAGTTCATTTGTTTAAGGGATCATTAACATTTTATTTGCCTCAAATGATTAAATGTCTACAAAATTGATTAATACAGACATCAAAAGAAACACAGTTATAATAATATGACATATTCATCTCTATTATTTAATTAAGAATAATTTCGTATTATTTTATATTAATACAATACAATTACAAATTAATATAATTATCGAAACTTATATACAGTAATTTTATTATTTTATCCAATATGACTTTTGAAGGGGAAAATAATATCCAATATATATTTCATTCAACCCTTTCAGGGCCAAAAGGTTATGAGAGTGTAAAGTAATCCTCTCAACTACTTATTTATGATTATTCATTGAGTATTTATAATACATATTTTAAATAAAAATAAAAAAAAACAATTTTCATACTTTTTTCATATTTTGGGACAGGGGTCGTTTTAAAAAAGGGTATATTAAAATTCTCTGTCATCTTAAATATTAAAAACTCTGTTTTTATAAAAACATCTTAACAAAACAGTTGAACACATGATTCTGTCACCCTAATAACATATATGCCAAAAATAAAATAATAATTAATCATTTTAAAAATAATATTTAATATATTTCATTCGCAATTTTTCTACCAAAAAAACCGTTCTAAATCAATTATAAAATTACTCATTTCCGTTTGAAACACATATGAATATTAGAAAAAAATAAAACAAAAAAATGCAAGTGTAAATTTTAAATTTTCATTTGTACTAAAGTTTAAAAATTAATAATAAAATTTTAAATGGTATTAAGCTAATGAAGGTCAAGTGAAATAAAAAATATCTGCAATTAGGGTTTGCAGATTCTGGTTTTAAACGTAATAGAAGTTTAAAGTTAATATTATGCCTGTAATTTTTTGCTATGATATATTATGCTATATGTTATAATATAAATGCACTAAATTTTTAAAGAAGCAAATGCACAATTTATGGCTGGACAAAAGCAAAATTAAGGACAAAAAACAGCAAGAAAATTTGGAGAAGGAATCTTAAATACAATATGTAACTAAAAAACTGGACAAAAGCAAAATTAAGGACAAAAAACAGCAAGAAAATTTGGAGAAGGAATCTTAAATACAATATGTAACTATTAAGCTAAGGGGAAATTTTTGACAACATTGATACCATCTTATAAATAACCTTTTGATTACTATATAATTTTAAATACATTATACACAAATATTAGTACATTTAACAATTGTTCCATTAAAGGGTGGAATTATGAATAAATGATAATAGTGATCTTGTTAGCAATGACTGACGATGGCAATGGTAATAACATAAAAACATAAATTTGCTGCAAGAACAAAATACTTATTCTATTTAATGAAAATTAATTATGATGCGGGTATTATTAAAATTTAAATAAAAATACTTTATTATTATTTTTTTTTTTTGCAAACAATTTTCGTTTGGTTTAAAAAATATAAGTTCAAGGTTAAAGTTAATGTTTTTTTTTTTTAAAGGGAAATATGTTCATAAGTAATAAAATGAAAGCAGGAAATTAATAAATTTTAAATGAATTAAACTTAATTTATTTTATTAAAGAAAAATATACATACAAAATTTTAACAAAACTTACACAGCCCAAACAATATAAGCCGCCTTTGAGAAAAATCCCATTATTTTTTAGATTTTTGAAATTATAAAAATTCCAAAAATTATTTTTCTTTAACTGACGAACGCACGAAGTACTTATTGGTTGAATAATAGGACTCGTGGAATTTTTATTATTATTTGTATAAATTAGAAATATTTTCATCATACACATTCTATGGGAAAGTTTTATTTTGTAAATTAACAGCCACCAATATATAATTGGAGGTTTTTTTTTTTTTTTTTTCTTGCGCTGGTTTTTATTTAATTTGTTGTCTTTGTGTTTTTAAATTGTTTTATAATTTTTCATTTACATGCTTCTAAAATCATAAGATGGAGATTTTTTAATCATAAGAATATGTTTTAAAACTTTTATATAAAATTATTATTTTTTTTTCATGTGTGCAGAATTATTGGTTAAGGATTTTTTGTGAATGTGATTTAAATTATTTAAAAATTATGTTGAAAATGTGTGAATATTAATATATTATATTTCAGTTCATCAATAATTTACTTCTTTTGAAAAAACACAACAGAAGATAAATTATGATAAAATATAATGCATGTTTTAAACTTTTAAAATGTTTGATAGTGGAGATTTAATCGTACACTGCCGGTCAACAGAATAGGTTCAAGATTTTCGTTACATTTAAACTTGCATAATTTTTAATATAATAAAGATAGTTATATATATATATTTTTTTTTTTTTTTTTTCATCTTGATTTCTATAGTCTTAAATTTTAAGATGTTTAATAGTAAGAAATAATTAATAAAGAACTAAGTACGATTTTTAACGGATTTTCTTCCAACAAATGTAATAAGGCCATTTTTTTTTTTTTGGATCATTTGAATAGGTTCATTAAGAATAAAATCAATTTGCGTCATGTATTTGCTGAATCCACCCATAATTGTGTGTTTTCCTAACATTTTCAACAGTTTTCTATAAAAATCTGTAAAAATTCTCGCGTAAAAATTTTTCCGATAAAGAAAAATGTAAAATTATATCGTATGGACAATTCAGACTTAATCTATGAAATATGGAGAAGAAAAATTTGTTAGAAGTGAAAATATTGTCAACTGAAGCAAGAGTATTCTATGTAGTTGGTCCTTTACTTGTACTATTTATATATTATCGTTTTCGAGTTATTGACATTTTAACTACCTCAATTTTCTTTCTTGGTTTAGTTTTTTCAATATTTATCTCTGTATTTCCAACCGATTTTATATTTATTGAATAAAGAAAATTTTAAGTCAATATCTTTACTGAGCCTAAAAATTAATGATTTTGAATTTTAAAATTGCAAAAATAACGATTTTTTTTTTCTACATTCCTTTTTTTTCTAAAATGTAATTTTCTTTAATAACATTTCATTTTCACTTTAAAATACAAAACAAGCCCAATAACTCAAGCGGTTTAGGAAAACACCCTCCCGAATTTTACCCATTTTATATAAAACTTTTGACTTTACTCCATATTTTCTAAAATTAAAAAGCATTTATCTGCAAAATCGTAAATCTTATTTTATACGATAGTCTTAAATCACCGAATTTTTTTTTTTTTACTTCATTGCATAGATAACAAAGTTAAATAAATGGAAAACAGTAGAGTTTTAATGTCATCTACTGGTGACATTACCAAAACTTTCTCTGTATGTATAAAATAACAATTCCTTGGATATAAAGTTTAAACATAAATTTAAAAATTCACACATTTTCAACATTATCAATAAATATTAAAAAAAAAAATTAAATTTCAAAAATGAATACTATTTTTAATAAAAAAAAACAATTATGTTTCGTTGATTATATAATTGAAATGATGAAACTGTTAAAAAGAAAAGAACAAAAAAAAAAATCTTATAGCAGTGGTAAACGGCGCACCCACGATTAACATTTAAACTTTTTTTATATTTTCAATATCAATATGTTGCACTCTATCTGGTTTCATTTTATAAAATTTTTTTGTTAAAAAACTTTTTTGTTGCGTTAATTTATATTAATTGTTTGGTTGTTTGTTGTTACTGTTTTTTTTTTCGATGTTGAAAGCATTTCCCAATAGTTAATCGATTTATTTATTTTTTATTCATTATTATTGTTCATTTCACTCTCGTTTACAAAATATTATTGCAATTGATACGCACCATGAAGTCCCAACCTTACTAATGACTGGTTGGTTACAAAGAATAACTCTGATTATTGACTGAACTCGATTTTTATTCTTTCATTCTTAAATATATGAAAATGTAGTATTATTTTACTTTTTTTGTTGCTGTTTATTTATTTATTTATTTATTTATTGTATTAATTGATTATGAAGGGTTTATTGCATTAATTTCTCAGTTATTTAAGATAAGAAACAAAAACA
The DNA here is from genome assembly GCA_951394005.1 of Protophormia terraenovae. Classification (NCBI taxonomy): domain Eukaryota; kingdom Metazoa; phylum Arthropoda; class Insecta; order Diptera; family Calliphoridae; genus Protophormia; species Protophormia terraenovae. The sequence goes on along the minus strand of OX596076.1, from coordinate 75,308,662 downwards.
TTTCTATTCTTTATTCTATTTAGTATTTTGAAGTTTGAAATGTGTAATTTTACGTTTTATATTGATAAGTGGGAGTACAGCACTTAGAATATGATGAGTATTTTTATTTTATTTATATTCATATGAGTGATAAAATAAATAATTATTTTAAAGTCTTTAATGCAATTAATTATATTAAAAGATTACTTAGAGTTGATATGGTCATATTATTATCCAATATTAGGAAGCCAAACATAAAAATATATGTATTCTCTTTACAAAAAATTTATTATTGCAGATATACTAGTACGAATGGGGCTTTTGTGAGAGCTATAGAAAATTATAAATTGATTTTTACATATATTTTTACCTCTCATCTTTTAAAAATTTCTTTAAAATAAAGAAATAAAACCAAGTCACCCCATTCCTAAATAAAATGTTTACTTCGATTTGTTAAAAGTCACGTACGCAATAGGTTTTTTTTTTATTTTTTTTAAATTTCAATTTTAATATCCGTCAGAATTTTGTTCTAACTAATTGGTTCCTAAATCAAATATTTGTTTATATGGAAAATATTATAGAAAAAAAATTAAATTGACATTGTTGTGATCTTCTTTTCAGTAAAGTAAGAAAAGAAATTAATTAAACTAAAAGAATTGAAATTGAAAAGTGTAACCTTGAGTTGAGGCAACATTTCTTTTAAACAAATATACGCCAATCCCTTTTTAAGGGGGTGTGTCAGAAGCTTACAAAACAATATTTTAGTTTTTATTTTAATTAATGTCTATTTTAACTAGGACTAATTTTAATTGCTTTTTAAATAATTTATTTAAATAATTAATTTTTAGAATGTATGTAAATCAATTCTGTAGTATTTTATTATTTGCAATTAAAAATTTTGGAACATTTTAAAGATTTGTTGAATTTGTTATTCATTCTTACTTATTTTTTCTTATCATATTAACTCGAATTTAAATAAATTTTTTTCTAAAAAACAGGTTTCAGTTAATTTGTAAAATATTTTCCCCATGTGAATAAAGCGCAGTAATTACTGATCTTATAACTTTTAATTTTTATATAATTTTAGCAGATTTACGGACATATTTTAGCATATTTTATAATTAAGAGCATAATTTTGTATATATTGCTCTAAAACATATTTTCCATTAATGACTGTCACATACGTTTTTCAAAACCGATTCCGTAATAAATTTCATCTTATAAATGACACAAATTTCCTGATAAACTATATTAGTTTAAATGGTTTATGCTGCAAAAAGAAAAAATTTAAGCAATTGCTAATAAAAAATTAGTTGATAATTTAAAATTTGGCAAGAAAAAATAATATTTTAAGACCATTTTTTTAGTTTTAAGCATATTTTCCGATTTTAAGAGCATAAAAGCCACATAAAAAACTTCTTTATTAAATATTTTTGGTTGTCCTGCTCATAAAATAAAATTTATGATTTTTCCTACTAAAATGTCAATGACTACATATTTCTTGGGAGAACAATGGACAATGAACACCTATAAATCTGCACTGATTAAATACAACAAAACGTCGGAAACTTGTTAACTTCTTATATAGACTCACTTTGCTTTAAAACAACGCACAGTGAGGCAGAATTGAATTTTTTTTGGAAATCAGAAGGTACCTCTGACAGACATTTTTTTAACGTTTCGCATGTTTTTACTTCTTAAATCCTTTGTTAAGTCCTATAAAACCTGTTTACTAACAACTACCTCAATTTTGCACGTTCTAGGTCCAGTTTTTTATATATATATATATATATATATATATATATATATATATATATCCGAGTATTTCTGCCCGCTTTTATTTGTTTTTTTCTTTAACTGATCAAAGAATATATTGACTTTAATATTTTTTAGATAAAATTATGAATTTTAGCAGCTAAACAGCAGAATTAATTAAAACATAATCGAGTTCCGATTTTTGGAATTAAATTAAAATGAAAAAAAAAATGTTTTTTTCTTTGAGAATAACAGTAAGCATGTTTTTCATATGCCTTATCGAGGGCTTTAAGAATCCAGTAAAAAAAGTTCAAGTAACTTCAAAGAAGAATATTTTCACCACTTCAAAAGTGGAACCAAGTGCCCATACTGAACTTTTTTGGAAGTTCTTAATAATTACTACCAAGAAAGTGAACAAAAAGATTTTTTTTTTTTTTTCGAGAAAAAAAGGTTAATAATTTCTATGAAAATTTAAATTTATCCAATTTTTAATCGTTTTTATTATCTTTTAAATTTTTTTAAGAGAAGTACTTCCAAAGCAATGAACAAGAAGTATAAAAAAGAACATCTTACCAATGAAAACCATGGATTAAAAAAAACAACTTCATTTTCATTATTATTTAATAGGACAAAAACTAAATTTTTATTAAAAAATTTTGTAAACAAGAGAAGTACTTCCAAAGAAATGAACAAGAAGTATAAAAGAAGAACATCTTACCAATAACAACCATGGATTAAAAAAACAACTTCTGCAGCTCTTTTTTACCATTACCCAGCAAAAAAAACTGAAAAAGTCATGATTTTATACTGTGTTGTCATTGGAAGGAAGTATTCGTTTTTTTTTAACCCATGGTTGTCATTGGTAGGATGTTATTCTTTTATACTTCTTGTTCATTGCTTTCGAAATACTTCTCTTAAAACTATGTTTTTTTAATAACAATTTTGTTTTAGTCCTGTTAAATAACAATAAAATTTCATGACTTTTTCAGATCTTTTTCAGTTCCTTTCTTCCTAAGAAAATGTAAAAATATGTGAAGTCCTACTTTACTCCATAGCTCCTCTCCTGATGGGTATGTTCGGTCCATCTTTCAAACATAAAAAAATAGTTTCAATAATATTTTTTCAACAATATTTTTTCACTAGAATGTATTAAAAAGTCCTCTCGAAAAACATAATCCCGTGAAAAAAAGTAAAATATTTTAAAAATATCAACAACAATAAATAGTTTTATATGAAATGTGGACCTGTTGTGGTGTTGTGGGCTGTACAGAAGATCCTTTAGGTCGCAACTTAGCAATTTTTTATTTTTTTGAAGAAAATTTTAACTTGATTTTCTCGCAAAATAGACCATTTCAGTATGGTATAAAAAATAGTCAAGAAAATTTTTTTATAATTTTATGAAACTTAGAACAGTGGAGATATCATGGTCTCAAATCAACGAGAGTATAAAAATACGGAAGATTTTAAACGTAATAATATAATGAAATATATACATAAATATTGTTTGCCACTAGTACTAAAATTTAAATTATGTTTTATTTAAACACTTTATCATTTCAAATTTAAATTACATAATGTTCTTCAAAACTATATGTATTAATTGTCTTATGGTAAGTTTTATATTTTTACACAGTCGTATATTATTTATAAAAATTTAAATGTTTGTTTAATTATTTTGAAACTATAACACTTAAATCACACGAAAATTTTCAAATTTGGTCTTTTATTATCACTAAGGATTTTAATATTTTTCACTTTACATTATAATTAATTTTATAAGATTTTTTATTAAATATTTTTATTTCGTAACATTTACATATATTTATTTTTTTATTGTAAAGAATTAAGATTTTAACACTTTTAAGTAATAATTGTAAGTAATAATTGTTTTCATTACATTTATTTTTTCACTTTTAATTTAAAGAAATTATGAAATTTTTTTGCAAACAATGATTTGCCGTTCTGACGATTGCTAAAGTATTGAAATGAATCGTTTGTTTGTTGTGATAGAATGATCAAATTGCCATCCCCAAATTGTTTTCTGATTTTTTATTTCTATTACTTCATTTTATTATTAATAATAATTCTTTTTATTAAATTTTATATTTTTATTTGTTTTTGTTTTATTTGTTTAACTACAGTTATTTGTTGACCATTTATTGTTTTATTTAAATTATTGAACTTTAAATGATTTGTTTTTATGGTGCGTTTAGTGACGACGATTATGCTTCCAATTTTGGTTCTCAAGCAAATTGTTTTTGGGTAAGAATCCAAACAAATTGGCGTTTAAATACTTTTAGTAAAGCACAGTAGCACAGTCATCATCATACTTGTAGCCCTGCCAGTGAAAAACAAATTGAAATAAAATCGACAGCAAATAGAAAAAGAACTTAAACTTCCGATTGAAAGGCGCGCGCGTACTCTATTAGTTTTCACTATTGAATGAATGAACGAACTTTATTGTTGTAAACAAAAACAATAAATGATAAAATTTTTTTGTTAAAGAACTAAAACAAATTAGCAACCGCGTATTATTTAATTATTATTTTAGCTGAAATATACACACTTACTCACTGTGATACTATTGCTGTTGCTTGTTGTTGTTGCTGTGGTAGGAATGAATAGCAGCAAAACTGACAACAGAAGCAAATGACAGACGGACACTCATACAAAAATAATAATCAAACTTCTATGAAGTGTTTTAAATGTTGGGGCTTTTCAAAGAAGAACAATAACAAAAAACAGCTGTATTATCCCAGCAAACAAAATAATGAAAAAAATTTTAAATATTCCTTTGTCAGCAAATTAAATTTTCAAACTTTAAACACCAATAAATATTTAAGGAGTGCGATTGAAAAAATCTTAACACACGTTTTGCATCATAATTATTTTCCGTTTTTTTTTTTTTTTTTGTTGATCTTGTTATCTTTAAAAAATATGTCAGTTATTATTTTTAATGACAATCATATAGATTTGATGTGAGTTTGATCAAAATTAGTGACAAAAAAGATGTACGTGCTACAAATTATTAAAAAATTCCAAATTGGTCCTACAAATAATTGGCCAAAGAATTAAATGTATGCTGTCAAACTGTTTCCAAGGTTATCAAACAATATCAGGAGAATTAGACCATTAATATGAAAGGGAAGGAAAAAGGTCCACATGATATTGGGAAGACCAAACAAATGAAAGCATTTTGAAAAGAACTCCAAATACATCTGGTGGAAAAGTAGCGGAGTTGAAAACATATAAAGTCCAAAAAGTTACAGACTGGAATTTAGAAGTCAAGAACAAGGCACGGAAATTAAAATAAAATTTCATACAAAAATACTCATGTTGTATAAAGAACGACGAAACGTATGAACTGGCAGAATTTTCGCAGCTTCCGAGTTAAAATTTTTATATTTCTGATGCTAGAGTATATGTTGAAGATAAGTTTAGGACCGAAAAGCTAACGAAATTTCCTAAAGAGAAATTTCTAATTGTAATTAAGAACTTTTATATAGAAAGTATATGTTTAATGTTCCAAAATACAATTGGAAATTTCGGAAATACATTTAGAAAATGTTGAAATACAAATGGAAATTTCTTAAATAGAATTTGATTAATTCTGAAATGTAAATGGAAATTTCTAAATTACATTTAGAATTTTCTGAAATACAAATAGAAAATTTCTAAAATACATTTAGAATTTTCTAAACTACAAATAGAATTTCTAAAATGTAATTAGAAACTTCCGAAGCACAAATAGAAATTTCTGAAATATAATTAGAAACTTCTGAAGCATTCTGAAATATAATTAGAAATTTCGAAAATATAAATCGAAATTTCTAAAATATAAATGGAATTTTCTAAAATATAATTAGAAACTTCTGAAATACAACTGGACTATTTTCAAGTTTTATTAAAGGTATCTAAATGTTAGATAATTTTGAAGAATAAATAGTACCTTAAATCTGACTTACTTTTTCTTGAGAAAATTACAAATTATAATTAAAATAAATATATATGTATTTATGTATAAATAGTTTTCAATTAAAATAATTAATTTCTTCTTTCTTAATTTATCAATTTCTTATCAAATCTCATTGTTTGCTGGGTTTACAAAAACATCCACTAATACCAACACAACACATGTGTGCATGAATTTGAAGTGGCAAAAGGCGTGTGAGAGTATTTAGAAAAAATAAATAAAACGAACAATTAAATGCACGAAATATTTGATATTGAGTTAGAAATAAAATGACACATGACGATTATAAAATCATAAGATGTAAAACGAGTCCTTTAGATGCTGTTATAATATGAGAGTATGCGAAAAATAACAATTTTTTTTATTTTTATTATAGAATTTTATACATTAGATATATGCAAATCCAAATATTAACGGATTTTAAATTATGAGAATTTTATGATAAATAACTTCCGGTAGCAAAATTTTTTCTTGACAAAAAGATTTTTAGATTTAATAATTTGTTTTGAATTTCCAAATTCTATTATTTTTATTACAAATTATAAAGACCGTGATTTTTTTACTTAAAGGAAGTTTTTTGGAAAAAAAAATATATAACCAAATCTGCTTTATATTCAATACATATGTTCCCCTATTTTTTTAAATTTTGTTATACATTTAAAATAATACGATTTTTTAAGATTCTGAAGATTAGTTCAATAGGTGGAATTAAAACTCTTTGCACTGATTAATTTTTTTAGGTTTGAAAATAGTAAATTAGCAACCAAAAATATGCAAAATAATATTTTTTCTGGGCTTCAAATGATTCAAACTGTTAAGAATTTTTTGTTTTAGACAATTTTAATAATGTTGACATCGTTTTGTTAAAGCATATTTTGATGTTTGCTATATATTACGTTATATTTTTTATCAATTTAAATATGTTTTTGCATATTTTATACTTAACAACATAATTTTGCATATTTACATTAAAGACCATGATTTTGCAATTCTTCAGCGCAAAAAAAAAAAAAACGAATTTGTTTCTGCCTCTAATTATTTCGGGTGAAGAAAAGTGGATCCCTTGTGATAATCCATTTTTTAAAGCCCACAAAGCCGAATATCTATTATTGCCAAGGTAATATTCTGTATTTGAGAGGTTGAAACCGTGTGAAATTATCACGGGTTATTTTTTGCTCAACTTTTAATGATTATTTTTGATTTTTATTTTTTTGCTCAACTCATATTGATTATTTTTGATTTTTATTTGTTTGCTCAACTTTTAATGATCATTCCGGATTCCGATAGAACCTGTTCTGAAGGTTACATTTCTGTATTTAACACTTTTATACGGTTGTTCCTTGTATCTGATTTTTTTGTTTAAAATTTCAAGAATAATGATTATTTTCTGTCCCTGGTAAAATATGTTGAAATATGTAAAATAAAACATAAAATATGCAAAAATATGTTTTTATACATCTCTAAGCTAGTAACTCGTTAAATAACTAGTTTGGGGTTGAACCGACTATCTCTTGATTGTTACGCCGACGCTCTAGCATATTGACTAAATGAATTTGCTATTCGCCGGTAATCAGTGCAAAGTAATAAGGAAAATAATGACAACACATTACTAAGTAAGTGTGGTAACTATAGCTTATTATCAAAAGTAATATTCATACCACTATGATTTTACATATTTTCGTATTCCCTAGTAACAAAATATTCTTGATCTCTCAAACATTATGTTCAATTGTTCTAACAACTTTTTAATCCACCTTCATACAATTTTATGACAAAATTTGACAATATTGATATGCTAAAAAAAACTGTTAATAATTCAAAATACAAAATAATTCAAATCTACCTTTAAGATAAATATTGAGACAGTTCTAAGAAAACAAATAAACACTAATTTAAAAAAAAAAATCAAAATAAAACTTAATTGTCTAACGAAACCAAAAAATTCGCACTTATTTAACACCCTTCTTCTCAAATATTTAACAACCCCTCGGAAGACACCATAAACACAAAAATTTTGAACTAAGTCGTTAATTTCTATATAAAACAAAAATATTTTATTGTATTTATTTGTTGAAAGAATTTTTTAAAAACAAAATATTAAAAGAAATTGACACTACTACAACTACTAGCTAAATGCTAAACAACTACAACAATAACAATCATAATACAAATATTAATAACAACAATAAAATAAGCATGAAATTGAGTCATTTAACAACATCTAAATACCAAACAATTTTAAAACTAACAAATATATACACAAACTTGAACATTTTAATTGTTCTACAACGACCACGGGCAATATTGTTGATATTTTACTCATATCTACACATTCATACTAAACAAACACGTTTAAAACATGAGAATTTGGTAGGTAAACAGGCGAAAAATAGCAAATTCAAACATGCAACAAAATACAATAATGATCACTGTTTTTATTGATGATGTCTCCGTTTATTTATTATATGAATGTGTGAGTAGAGGGTTGAGTGGTGTTAATACTGTAAATTGGAGAATAAGTGTTTTTTTAAACCCCATGTGTACAAATGAATGAATGGGTCGTGTCAGTTGTAGAACATTTAACATTAAACATTTTCCAAAAGTGTTTTTAATATTTATTATTAGGGCAAGTTTTTCAAGCTTTTCGCTTGGAAAGTAAGCATTTGCATATTTCAAAAGAATTTATCAAAAAATGCTTATATTTTAAATTTTTGCATAAATTTGCATATAATGGATACAAAAGTTAGTTTTCTTAACAAAAACACAATTTTTTGGTGATTTTTTGGAGTTCAATCAAATTATTTTTAAAATTTTTTTGTTAGTATTTTGAGTACATTGTAAATATTGTAAAGAAAAAAATTCAGAAGCTTCAAATATGATACTTAAAATTAAGATAGTTATATTTTTATAAAAATCGAAATCTATTAGAGATTCAAAGTTAAAAAATGCACATTTGTGCATATTTTCTACACATTAATATATAAGAAAGCATAAATTCGTAGGTTTTTATATACATATTCATGCTATTTTTGCATATTTCTGTGCATATTATACCATTTTTTCGTGCTTTTTCAAGCGCATATTTCAATTTTTTTTGTGCATATAAAAACTTGCCCTGTTTATTATTAAGAATACAGCTACATACTATATGCATGAAAAAAACTTTAATTGTTGCTGTTATAAATATTATCAATTAATTTTATTTTTTGTTGTTGTTATTAATTCGATCATAAAATATGATCAGTATTATAATGACGTTTAGTCATTTTTTTAAAGATTATGATCAAATATCTATCGAGTTGTAAATGTGTAATATAAAATGACGATTAAACTAATTCTGATGATGAAGTTGTGTGATGATTAAATTTTTTTTATTAATTGTTTATTTTTCTATGCATATTGATGTTGTTTTTAGAAGTGTTATTTTTAAGAAAAAATTACGTTTAAAAATCATTTAAATATACACATATGCAATTAATTAGGTCTTTTCGAATTACATATTTTAAAGTAGTTAAACGATATAATTTGTATATAAACAACATGTTGTGGAAAATCTGTTAAGTTGCTTATTTAAAAACTTTTTAAAAATAATGCTTCATGGAAAATATTTAGTTTAAAAATTTTTAGGAAGATTACTCAAACTATGCGTATTAATGAGCAGAATCAGTGTTGCCATTTTAACAGTTTCAGAACTAGATTTAGCTTTTAAAAAAGGTTAAAATACATTGACAATTTATAAAAATATGCTAAAAACTTTTTACCATTTTTTACAGTCATTTTTATTTTTTTTTTTTTTAAATATCTTAGTAAGTTTTCCAAAACGCTTTTTTTTAATAATTTAGTAACTTCCCAACAAAAATTTTGCTTTCCTGGTAAGCTAGCAGGTATAATTGGAAATAAAAATAAACTACTTATTTTTTGTCTCAATAACTAGTTATTTTTGTTCGAGTTGTCCATGAATTCTAGTAGTTATTTTTAGACTCTAGTGATACTAAAAAATATGTACCTAAACAAAAATAAAAATAAAAACAAAAAACGAAAAAATTTGCCGTCAGTGAGTTTTGAACTTGGGACCCTATTAACTAGTCGTTTTTAATAACTAACGTCTAACTCAGTACACCATCTCGCACTTAATATTCAAAGCTAAAAAACTTGTTTTAGCATAAAATATATTTTTAAAACATTTTATTAAAAAAACGAATAGCACCAGAATGGGGTTGAACCAGCAACCTTCTGATTGCTAATCCTGCGCTCTAGACAACTGATCCATATTTGAGAATATCAAACAAAATAAAAATATAAGAAATTCTTGAAATTTTTATTAATAATAGGTCATAAGTATCACCATTAAATGTTTACTGATTTATTTCCCCAATTTGGAGTTAAAATTTGGGGTATTTTTAGTCCAATTTTTTATTTAATGGATTTAGAAGGTTGATTTAGGAAGAACACGCCTATTTTTCATCTATAAATGACAAATATGATAATATTTTTTGTCATTATAGTAAAAAAATACTAAGTATTTAGTTCCTTATAAGTTTTTTGTTAAAACGCCATATATGAAGGATCCAAGTCGTTAATTATGAGGCATTGCTCCATTAAAAATAGAATATCTTAAATATCAAGCCCATTTTGGTACCCTTCGTATCAAAAATTTATTTCAAAATGTTGGGAAATATCTTCCCGATATGTAGCCATTGATAAATATGGAGACCAAAACACCTGACTTTACGATATAGCTCCAAAATATACCCCGACATAATTGTACTTAGTTTTATTTCTCTAATTACTTAGCCATATTATTTTTGGATCAATAACTTGCACTCCAGAAATGTTGGAGCGGAAAATTTTCAACTCTATTTTCATCAACACAAGTAATATTAACAGAATAGTAAACTTTTTCGGGTATTTTTACATTTTTATAGTGTCCCTATAGCTTGAAAGACGTATAGTTATGTAACTTAAAATATACCTCCTGTCGCGTTTTATACTATGGCACCAATTGGCTTTGTATTTTTGTAGCCGGTATCCAATTCTCCCATTTTATAACAGCTAATACCTACAGAAACACAATGTGAAAGTTTTGTTAAAATATGTGGATTTTTCATTTTTAACAAAATAATGAAACAATGTACATCGCTTGGAATGCCAATATTTAGAACTTTTGCAGTAAAAATTATTTTTCGAAGACATGATAAAGTCCATTTATATTTCCAAATAAAACAAATTAAAGAAATAATTTAGGAAAAATGATCCGTTTATTCCAATTTTATTTTTTGTAAGGTACATATAAAGAAATTTCACTTAATTTCCCCAAATTTATAAATATAATTAGTAAATTCTTAACAATATTACTTAATAACAATTATTATAAAAAACATATCTTTTTTAACATTTTTTGGTTTTTTGATTATCTTCAAATATAAAAAATTAAAAAATTATTTAAGATTTTAAACATAGATTGTCCTCTCTACAAAAAAATCACTAATCAGGGTAGAGCCTCTTTCGCCAAACTGTTAATCAGAAATCTGACATAATTCCATTTTAGATCAACAATTTCAAAAAATTTTTATATTTCTTAACAGAATAATTCTAATATATAATGAACAATTGTCCTTTAAACACGAAGAATTAATTTATTCATAACATTTTCTTTTCATTGTGACTTATAAAATCTTAATATACATATTTGAAAGATGAAAGAAAACAAATAATCTAACATTTAGTTAAGCTATTTATAAATTAAGGATATTTTACTAGGTCAGGGGTTTTCACAAGCTCTTGCTTCGTGACCCACTTGAGAAGTTACAACTTAAAAACGACCCACAGGCATTTTGGAGTAGCAAATTAACTGTATTCTAAGAAACTAAACTCATTGAATTTTGATAATTAAAACGTATTTCTTAAAATAAGTATGTTGAATTTCAAGTTTGAGTTAAAATTAGTATTCCTTTGAGAAAAAAAAGTGATACTTTCTCAATTTCAAATCAAATGTTATTCCTAAATAATTCTTAATTTAAAAATAAATTAATACTTTAAAGAAATGAATGGTATTTTTTCAATTTGATATCAAATGCTTTTGTTAAATCAAGCTTTACTTAAGAAAATAGTAAAAATATTTGATTTCCATTAATTATAAATTTTAAGTAAAATCTTTGTGTTTGAAAAGGGATTTGAAAATTGCTATTAAATGTCAAGGACGAAATACCATTAAATGTTTATTACAATTTTTTACAATATCTTTAAAGAAATACTTTTAATTTAATGTTCAAACAAAAGGTTTTAGCGACTACATAACAATTTTTGTACGGACTCTTTGTTGAGAACCACGATCCCCAGTTGAGATCCATTGTGTTAGACTAAAAATATTCGTTTGCTAGTAAGAAAACGTAATAGTTTTACTTCAGGAATACCTATTTAATAAAATTTTAAAAATTAGCCAAATAAATCGCCACCTTGTTAAAAATCGCCAAAAAATTCGTCATGTCGCAAAACGGAAAATTTAGTCGCCAAGAGCAATTAAAAGTCGCCACGTTTGGCGAAAAATCGCCACATCTGACAGCCCTGTCACTAATGAGTGTAGGTTATCTCTTTTAGTTTAGATATTTAGGCCGAAGCATGATATAAAGAAACAAAGTAAAAGATTTTTTGAAATATATTTTTTATAAACAAATGAAAGAATCGAAAATTATATTTAGGAAATTGTTATCGAAAAATTTTTGTTTTAAATATATTCCCTTCGATAACCTATTAAATTATACCCAATATATGTTCAAAACAAGGTGGCTACCTTTACCGCTAAAATACCCTTACCGCTAAAAAAAACATATTCAACCTGACTACCATTACCGAAATAATTGGAAAAACACAGACTCCACTCGAAATACCGATAACGCTATCGTTACCGAAATAGCTCCTAATATGCAGCTACAAATAAATGAAAATACTTTTACTCTTAAAATACCCTTAACGAAATAATTCAAAATACCTTTTTACCTTTTTGAATCGGTTGCCAACTTTGGTTTAAAAGGTTATTTAAAATACTATTAATGTGATTTTGTCCTTTGTGTTACATTAAACGAAATTATTCAAGACGTTACAGATGCACTATAAAATTTTTTGTTTTTATTTATATTTGAGAATGAAGTGGATGAATCGCTAAAATCGTGACTGAAAAGTCACTCAAATATTTTATAATGGATGATAAAGAATTATATTGTACATAGACACTAAATTGAAATGTGTTTTCTATTACACAAGATTTTGTCCGTTAATAAAACTCATGCATTAGTAATGTTACCTCGAAACTTGTATTATTGAAATTATTAAAGATATTTTAATTAAAAAAGAAATTTATATTTTATACCATTTCCCAATCATTTTATTTGAGATCAAATTATTTCGTATACATACATTTTTAAATTATTTCTCCACTTAATGAAGAAATAGATATAGTTCCGGATTTGTTTCTGCTATAACACGTTATAACTACTGTATTTACGTATGAAATTAACAAAATAAACATAAAAACTAAAATTTCATAGCAAAGGAAATAATGAATGCAATTCAATACTGAAATGAAAACACTCTTTCCTCAGTTTAGTTATTTGTATAGAATGACATAAAAAAATTAAGAATTGTTATATTTAATCAACAGTAGCTGAAATAAAAATTCAAAGATATTCAAAAGAAAAACATGAAAGGAACCTTAAAATTGCATACTCATCAAAAATAAGACAAAAAAAAACAAGCGCGAATATTCGGCCCAGCCGAATCTATATACCCACCATCAACTTTTTCAAATTTTACGTTATATGGGAGGGGGCGGTAAAGTGGGCATTAAAGTGGGCGGACCACGCCCATTTTTTGTTTCCAAGTTTACATTGGTCCTTGAACTATTTGAACACAATTTCGTTGATTTTCACCTTATATAGGAGGTGGGCAGTAAAGTGGGCGGACCACGCCCATTTTCGGTTTCCGAGTTTATATCGATCCCCGAACTATACGTACAAAATTTCGTTGTCGTACATGCTTTTGTTGAAGAAATATCAGCAGAAAAGTATAAAGTATATCAGCAGAAAAGTATAACCGATTTTGCCCATTTTCAATCCCAAACAAACCTTATATAAGATAAATATTTGTGCCAAATTTCGTCCCCCTACGTTGTCCCGTTGGAGCCCTATCCTGCTTTCAACAGACGGACAGACGGACAGACGGACGGACATAGCTAGATCGACTCTGAAAATATATACTTTGTGGGGTCTTAGATGATTCCTTCGACATGTTACACACGGAATGACAAAATCAATATACCCCTCATCTTTTTGATGGTGGGTATAAAAATAATAATTATAAAATATTACAAATATAATTACGAGGGTAACTGTTTATATTGAGATTTTAATATTAATATTACATTCACTTTTAATTTAAACTTGACTTTTAATTTCAATTAAAACCAAATTAAAAACAAAACAAAAAAATACTAATATTTACAAAAGTTTTAAAACAATTAAATTCTTTAGATATTAATAAATTTCCTTAATATTTGTGGTCAAGTGAAAATTTTGTGGTGTTTAACCTTCAAAAACTATACAAATTGTTTTAAAATGTTTTTCATATTCGTATAATATTTTTTAAACATTTCAATTAAAAATAATATTGACCTTGTTTAATATCTATTAAAAGATAATTTGTTTAACACCTTTTAACTACAAAATCATTGAAGCAGGACCAAGTTTTAAACAAAATGCATTATTATTAAATGGAAAAAATAATAGTTAAACCAAAATTATGTGAATACAAGTGGTAAATTGCTCTGTTTAGATGGCTTATTTTGATAAAAAAAAAATAAATTTCCTTTAATGCTTTGTAATCGTTCAATCTTAATTAATAAATAATTAAATAAAAAAATATAACCACAAAATGTTTTTGTTAATTATAGGAAGTACTTTATTAAATAAATGTTGAACTTTTAATTGATTTTAATCCGTTTAATGAACTTGTTCTTCAATTAGATTTTTTTCTTAGACTGTCTTTTGAAGATTGTTTAACAATTTAGGATTTGGTTTATTCTTGGTTTACGTGGTAGCCCATAAACTTACGGGCAATCAATTAGACCCGTTAGATTTCGTTTTGATATTCTAAATTGAATAAATTTTATAGGTTTTAAAATATTTAGTAAAAACAAATAATAATTTCTTATAAAAATATATTTTATTCAAATATATTTATCGAAAATAGATACAATTTTAAACATTTGAATTTTTAAGCAGAGAGGAAAAAAATAGAAGCATAACAATTTCGCTACAGCCGGCAAAAAGGAATTGAAAAAATCATGAATTTAACATTGCACAGAATCGAAAATTTTTCGAAATAAATCTGTAACTTCTGATCGGCTGATTGGATTTACATGGTATAGGCATAGCAGAGGAGTGTACAATGTGTACAATGTTAAGGCGGAGCTAAAATGGCTCAAAGTTGGGTACTTCTGACATAAAAATTTTGTTATCACTTGCCAAATTTTCGTTTCTCATCCGATTTCAAATATTTTTATTCATTATTGTAGGCACTGATAAGACCTACAAAAAGCATACATGTCCTATTTATCTGTTATAGTTTTTGAGTTATTTGCATTTGAATTTTTAAGTACCTCAATTTTGCATGTTCTTTGTCCAGTTTTTTCATATATATCCTAGTGTTTCCGACCGATTTTATTTGTTTTTTCTTTAGCTAGTTAAAGAACAAAATTATCTATTGAATAAAAAAATTTGAAGTCGATATCTTTACCAAATCCAAAAATAAACGATTTTGAATTTTAAAATTGCAAAAATGACGACTTTTTATGTTTTTTGGCCGAAAAAGTATCTACACTCTTTTTTTTCTAAAATGAAATTTTCTTTAACAATATATAATAATTTTATACTTTGCTCAAAGGTATCTTCACAGAGAAGGCTTTAAATAAAAAGCAAGCCCAATAACTCAAATGGTAAAGGTACACTCCCTCCCAAATTTGACCCATTTTATATGAAAGTTTTAACTTTAGTCTATATTTTCTCAAATCCCAAAGCTCGAATCGGCAAACGGAATGCAGTTTAAGAATCTATAATATGTTGTTAAAAGTTTTCAATCAAAATCTACGCGACTTCGGAAAAATGTGGATTTTATAGCCGAAATTGTGAAAAAACATTTTTGGGATTTTCGGCATTTTTTTGGGAATTGTGGCATTCCTTTTACAAAAATCTTAAAGTTTTTTTCACTTTCTCATTTTATATGATAAAGTCTACATTCGCCGAAAATTTCGATAAGATATCTTTAATAACAAAGACTTTATTACAGATAAAATATTTTAGTCATTGGAAAGAAGTACTTAGTAAGAAATACTTACTTAGAAAAAGAGCTTATTAAAATATTATAAAAATTTTACAAATTTTAATTTTCTTATAAATTATTAACCCTTTTCTCGTTTAAAATTCATTTATTTTCACTTTTTTGGAAGTAATTATTAAGAACTTCAAAAATGTTTAAAATATGCACTTTGTTCTACATTTAAAGTGGTCAAAATGTTCTCAAGAAGCTCTTGATAGTTTTTTTGGCTGGGATGTTTTTATTGTGTAGTTCAATACTTGTGATATTTTAACATTTTGTTCAACTAGACTCCAGATATGATAAGTATTTTTTTAAAGGAAAATCGTATGTAAATAGTTTTTTTTGTTTCATAATCGAAAAATATAAAATGATCCTATTTCGAAAAAATGTGTAAATTAAAAAAATTTTTATGCTAGATATTATAACAAATCCTTTTCCATACATTTTATACGATTTTATAAAAAGATTCTTTTTAAAATTTTGTCGCATTTTTTTTTAATTTTTCGCAAACAAGAAACATGCATTTTTGACACATTAAAAAAAATGTTCAAAAACCAATTTTTAAAACACAATATTTTTTAGTTAAAGGTGAAAAAATCTGAAACATTTTACAAAAAAATGCTTTTAGATCCTAGCAAATTGCCAAAAAGTGCAATGCATTCATATGGATACAATATAATGAAATATGGAGAGTTTCTTACCAAAAAATGGGGCATTTGTGGAGAGTTTTACATTATTTTTTTTTTTTTTAAGAACCGTCACCGTATTTTGGTACATATTAATGGAAATGAACCCTAGCTGAGGCTGTCATTGAGTGATATAGACGATTTAAAGAGGAGATTTTGATGTGCATGATAAGGAGCATCCCAACCTACCAAAAAATTTGGAATATGATTATTAGAGGCTTTGCTCAATTAAAACTAGTGCTACATGCAAAAAGGGCTTGCAGAATCATAAAGAGTACATCAAATAACACCAAGGTAATACTTTGTATTTGGAGGGATCAAAAGAGTGCCACTAATATTCCTTTAAAAAAAATAACATTGAAGAAAAAGCGGCCTGACTCGAGTCCATAATTTTCAATCATGATAATGCTCAGCCTCATGTTGCGACTATTTAATTATTATTTGAAATATGGTGGATGGGAAGTTTTGCTTCTCCTACTGTATAGCTAACACAAAAAAAAAATAATATTAATATTTAAATTGAATTAAACTTGTCCTTAAATTAGAAATATCTTTTACCAAAACCTCGATCCTAGAAAAACATTACATATCGTCACCGAAAATGCAAAACGACGTAACATCAAAATTTTCAAATTTGTATTTTTATTGAAATATAGTTCGTTTTTCTATACGTGTGATCACAAATTTTCAGACTTGTAGCTCAAAAAATGACGATTATATTAACGAAAGCATGATTTTCTTAAGTCAAAATAACATAACATCACATTTGTTAAAAAAAATCAATTTTTTTTTTTTTCTTTTACGAATTTAGATTGCAAATTATTAAAAATATAATAGCTATTAAAATTTTTGAGTAAGAGTTATCAGAAATCTTCTTAATTATAATTTTTCTAAAATTTTTATTGATGTTGCGTTTATTTTTTGGCTTCAGAAAATAGAATTCTTGAAAAACGTAAACCACATAACTTAAAAAATATTTAATAAAAATTAAATTATTCATCATCAATATATTAGACAATATTTAAGGATGTAATAACCCAAAAATCTTGTTTGTAGGATAAGAAAGTTTTTTGTGCCTCCTGTAAGGTTATGAAAATTTTTTTAAAATTTTACGTTATATAGAAGTGGGCGGTAAAGTGGGCGGACCACGCCCATTTTTTTGTTTCCGAGTTTACATTGGTCATTGAACTATTTGTACAATATTTCGTTGATTTTCACCTTATATGGGAGGTGGGTGGACCACGCACATTTTCGGTTTCCAAGTTTATATCGACCCTTGAACCATCTGTACAAAATTTCGTTATCGTACATGCTTTTATTTAAGAGATATAAGCAGAAAAATAATTAATGAAGCTACAACGGACACCCTTTGTTTCTAGTATATCGCCCATAACTTTTTTGTTTATTAACCGATTTAGCTCATTTTCAATACCCAACAAACCTATATAAGATATATATTTTAACTAAATTTCATCTTCCTAGGTTGTCCCGTTCGAGCCACATCCTGCTTCCAACAGACAGACAGACAGAAGGACGGACATAGCTAGATCGACTCAGAATCTAACCAGGACCCAGAAAATATATACTTTATGGGGTCTTAAATAATTCCTTCGACATGTTATACACGGAATGACAAAATCAATATACCCCCCCCCCTTTTTATGGTGGGTGTAAAAAAATATATATATATGTAGGAACTGGAGGGGAAAGATGGGAGGATCACCGAGGTTTTGCTGGACAGAGACGTTAGTTTAGAGTTTTAAGGATTGGGCTTAAACAGGACGGGATAAGACGGAATGGGAACGTGGGTATAAAAGACCGACATTTTGGACAAACGGAGAGAGTTGCTCAGTGTGTGTTGAACTGAGTTGAAGTAGCTTAACACAAAAGGAGTTTTGTGTTAATGCTAAGCTATTTTTAAGTGTTGTAAATAATAATGTAAATGAAAGATGCAAATATAAAATTGAATTTATGACAGATGAAGTCACAAACACAAAACCCTCAAGTGTTCATCAAAACGCTTTTCAAATCTACATACATATATAGAATTTTTTTAAAGTTCCAACAGCATTTTATCAGTTTCATATACTCATATGATTCTTGCAGCAATATTATTAAGAAATTTGTAAGAAATCTCTATCGTAAAATGGATAAAACAAACTTTTTATGAGACTAACGATTTTATATGAAATTTTCTTTTAAGCCAATATGATTGGATGTAGCACTATTCAAATTTCTGCGTGATTTTCCACGGTTACACAGACCCGACAAATTAAATTTGCAATGACTCTACTGCATAGATTTTGAAAAGAGAATTTGAGCAATGGTCTGGTTTATTTTGAAAATCTACTTAATCAGAAAAAGTTATGCGAAGTCTAGTCTTACGATCTTGGTGACCAATTCCCCACCGCGCGAGATAACCTTACCCTCAAATCGTTCATGCAGAATGTCTATTGCAGACCAAGACTTCATGCAAAATTAGTCAAGCTATCAACAGCAAAATTTTCTTATTGGAAACCCCTCTACATAAAAATATTGGTAATGATTCGCAAAATGTTAAAACGAAACATACAAATGTTATGGATAATTCTGGTATTTATGTAACTTTTTTGTTATAAAAAAATGGAAATACTTATAAAAAAAAAATTCAATTTGACCACTGCATTTTTATACAAAATGTTTTCACTAATTCTTAACAAAGTAAAAACTCTTATTTCTATTATAATTAAAACTTTATTAATTTAAAAGTATTAAATTTTTCTTTCACTTTGGACTTCAGTCTCAGCCATACATTAGCGTTGACGAAAATTTTTTTGAACAAACATTGTGTAGAAAAATGTCCTCTTTATAGTTATATAAAAATTTTATCATAAAACACATTTTTGATTAATTGTTCTCCATATAGTTGACCTTATATGCAGTGTAATACTAGTGGACGAAAGAGAGGCGTGGTATACATACATACATACATACATACATACATACATACATACATACATACATACATACATACATACATACATACATACATACATACATACATACATACATACATACATACATACATACATACATACATACATACATACATACATACATACATACATACATACATACATACATACATACATACATACATACATACATACATACATACATACATACATACATACATACATACATACATACATACATACATACATACATACATACATACATACATACATACATACATACATACATACATACATACATACATACATACATACATACATACATACATACATACATACATACATACATACATACATACATACATACATACATACATACATACATACATACATACATACATACATACATACATACATACATACATACATACATACATACATACATACATACATACATACATACATACATACATACATACATACATACATACATACATACATACATACATACATACATACATACATACATACATACATACATACATACATACATACATACATACATACATACATACATACATACATACATACATACATACATACATACATACATACATACATACATACATACATACATACATACATACATACATACATACATACATACATACATACATACATACATACATACATACATACATACATACATACATACATACATACATACATACATACATACATACATACATACATACATACATACATACATACATACATACATACATACATACATACATACATACATACATACATACATACATACATACATACATACATACATACATACATACATACATACATACATACATACATACATACATACATACATACATACATACATACATACATACATATAAAATTATATAACATACAATACAGTACAGTTCATATTTATAACGTCAATTTATTTTGTAGCTTATCTTTTTGAAATATTTATTAAAAATGTTAGATCCTTTGGGGAAATTTAGGTCCTTGGATTTATTATCAATCGCTAACATTTGGAACGTCAATGGTATTATTGTTGTTGTTTTTGTAGCAAATATTTAACTTCAGCTTGATTCATAATTATAACGTCATTTTTTAGTTTCCTTTAAATTTATGATAATTTAAGTAAAATTAGTGAAAATTTCGTTCGCCATTTTTTTAAATATTATTAAAAAATGTATGATTGGTATTTTCCAGAGCGATTTTGATTGAATTTTTATTTTCTTATGAAAATTTTTTAAAGAATTACGTTACAAAATATTTTGTCGCAGAATTTTTAAATTTGCATTACTCTATATTTTGAAAATTATATGCTAGAAATTCTGTATTTTTTGATCTATCGAATTAAGCACTATTTTTTGTAAGTATAATTCTATGAATTTGCTCAAGTTGTTAAGGAAATTTTTTATTTTTTTTTTAAATGAGAGAAATTAAATTATACTTTTTTTAGTTTTAATACG
Source organism: Protophormia terraenovae (assembly GCA_951394005.1). Lineage (NCBI taxonomy): Eukaryota > Metazoa > Arthropoda > Insecta > Diptera > Calliphoridae > Protophormia > Protophormia terraenovae. The sequence goes on along the minus strand of OX596076.1, from coordinate 75,287,442 downwards.
AAAATGCTCATTCAATATAATTGAATTTTTATACTCTCCTTGTGGCGAAATGACTTTACAAGGCGTCATGTGTGCAGTTTGAAATTCCTGTTTTAGTCCCTCGAGGCTCATATCTTAAATCATTCCAGTAGTATTGATTGTCACCTACAAAATTTTAATTTAATTTATGCTTAAAAAATGCTAAATTTTTAAATTCTATTTATTTATTTTTGGTGTCTAGAAGCTGAGAACTTGGACACTAGAAAAGAATAATTATGAGGTAAATAACAAAATTCAAAAACTTTATTTTGTCCGACAGTGTATGTGCGTATTTTTTGTACAAAGAGGTGAATTTTTAATACTTATATAAATTTTATTTTGATTTTCTAATTTAGGAAGTAAGTAAGTAAGTAATTAAGTAAGAAAATCAATGAATCAATAAAGTTTTTACATACCGTTACTTAAATTACTTTAACTTCCAAAGAAAAAAATTGTTATATATATCGACGCAAATCGAAAACATAGCGACGCAATTCAAAATATTGAAATTTCAAACAGCGACGCAAAGCGAAACGACTCAAATTGGGGCCTGAGTGTATCTAAAATTTATTTACATACAGGTTCATCGATTCACTTGATGGTTTTATTTCCATAAATAAGATTTAAATGATTACAACATTTAGTAAAAATTGTAATTAAAAATTTCTAATAAATACATATATACCTATTATTTACTAATTATGGTTTAAATCGTCCACGTGCATTTTTAAAAGTATGAAAACATTTTATTTTCTTCAATATGATGTAAGTTTTTATTACACAAAACATTCATTTAAATCCCTTACATGAGATTATGAAATAATAACCCAAAGGTTATTCCCCCTTATATATTATGATAGCATTACATTTTTTTTTTTTCTAAAAGAAAAATAAACTACATGTATAATATTTGCGATAAACTCTACGAATGAACAATCAATTTGTTTTGGTTAATTATATTTTAATAGTTTTATTTGTCATACGAAAGCACTTGTCATATAAGCATATGTAAGAATGTATGAGAATTCATCTGTCCATATGAATATCAGCAAATTAAATAAATATAGGCGTGAATTGTTTATTTAACAACGATTAAATATTTCATATCGGAAAAGCGGAAAAAATTAAATGTACTCTAATTATTTTTACAAATAATACCGACAAAAATCATTAAATATTTATTTTATTTGTTATCAAACCATACTAATTAATTGTTATTATTATTAGCAGCTGTCTAAAAATTGCAATAAATTATTTAGTTTTAAATTTGTTGATCAAATCTTTACAGTTTTAAATTTATAATAAATCTTAAAATAGTACCAATTATCAATATTAAATAATTTTCGGTACTCATAAAAAGAAAAGATGGACTATTATAGACTTTAAATTAAAAAACCAAGCAAATAAAAAACACGAAAACTGTATCTTTATACCTGAGTTGAGCCATTAGTAAAACATCTTCGAAACACTCCTACATATGTCTGTCGTTATTAAACTATTGATAATACATTTTTTACTTAATTAGCACAATTTTAAAAAGGTGTTTATATGAAGCAAATTGATTCATAGGAAACTCGTCTGTCACCTTTTTTACTATTTTATTATTTTTTTATTATCATAAAATAGGTGTAGTGTTTGTCATAATTAATTAATATTTAATACAATGAAATTGAATGAATGTATAATAATGATACATATAAGATTCTAATGCTTATAATCTTTTCTTTTAATTTAAAAAGACAACCATTATGAAAATCTCTATAACGTATTCAATATATGTTCAATTCTTCAAACTCGTTTACTTTTGATGTTCAAAAAAATTTCGAAAATTTTTTAATGGCACATCAACGATATTTAGTACCAATATTCCTTGGCTCTAGTGAAACACAAATCTGTTCGCGTGAATGACTTTTACCGAACGGCATCAATTTTATGGCGGTTTAAGATAAAATTTTTTAAAAAAATTGTACTCTACAATTAGGGTATTCACTCGAATATTGTTTGTTCGATTAATCGACAAATTAAAATCAAACAACTGTTCGATTAAATTAAAATCAAGAATTTCGAGTAACAATTTATTCGAGCAATTTATGCCGATTAATCGAATAATTCGAGTAAAAAATATTTTAAATATTTTCTTTCTTAACTAGTTTATAGGATGTTTTGATTTTAGTTTTCTAAAAAATTTAGCTTAAAAACAATGTTTCAAGTTTTGTATAGAATGTTTCATATATAAAAGTGGTGCCACAAATTGAATTTTATAAAAAAATGTATTTAGTAAAAGGAACCGAATATATGCCTAAATTACAATACATAGTTAAAGGTCGCTTTTTAATTACAAAAATTAAATAAAAATATAAACGGCACTTTAAAAAATTATAAAGCAAAATTCAAATAATTTTAATATAAATATAATAAGAAATAAATTGAAGGATTTTAAATTTGATGTGGAAAAACATATTATTGTTTCTACGATTAAAGGTACATAGTTGATATACCAATAAATTCTTAATCTGCTGTAGAGGATATAATGGTGATAGTTCGAATGAAATTTCTTATATAGAAGGAATTTGGACTTAAAATTAAGTTTAGCATGTAAACTTGTTCTTTATGTTAAGAATCGCTTAAATACTTTATCTAAAAAAAAAAGATAGTCCAAAGGGTTTTTTGTCATTTTCAAAATGCAATAACTCAGAAACTTATAAATATATTTTCACAATTCTTTTACAGCCTCACGGACAATAAACCATGTAAAATATTATACTGAGTCGGTTTTACTAAATTATAACAAAAATAGGAAGAAATGTGAATTAAAATATTTTACATTTTGATAGAAATTGTGGTTTAATTAAAAATAGAACCAATTATAATTCTTACGCGTACATTTGGGAGAAAGAATTATTTATTTTAAATTTACAGTAAATGTGTCCATTAAATGGAGTAGTTCTAACTAATTGTATATTTTACTAATTTATTATACAATTTTATAGAATTTCTTATATTTGTACATTGATATTGTTAGAAAATTAAAAGTTGCGAAACATTTTTCCATAAAATTGAACTAAAACATAATCACAAGATCACTATAATACAAATAAGAGTAAATTATCTTAAAAACTGTATACATTTGTATAATTTTAAATGCACAATGAATTATAAAACATTCTAAAAATAAATCTGGGTTTAGTAGATCTCCGATACTTAAAAATATTGTACAAACATTTTGAATATAACTGAAAACCTCTGTTGTGCAAAGGTTAGTATGTGTCCAAATTAAAAAGTGAAGTTATGAGACAAAATTGCACTTCGGACTACCCTTAATATACAATTTGGTTCAAATAGATAGACCAAATTTGTTAGACCTATTTATTTAACTATCAATGAATATATTAAATATAGAGAAACAACGGCATTGTCAAAGCAAAAAAGACAAATATTCATAAATATTTACGCAAATTATAATTATATATTATTTTGGAAAGACTATTTCTTATTTTAAGCTATATTTTTGTATCCTTTTTTGATAAGCATTGAAAAATGGAGCAAAATTTTAAGGTATAAATTAATCGAATAACTCGAGTAACTTAAAAGATTTAATCGATTATTCGAGTAATTTAAAAACTCCATTTTCGAGTTATTTGATTATTCGAACAATGAAAAAGTCGAGTAAAATGAATACTCTATCTACAATGGTGTATCTAAAATACAAATTAAAAATATCGCGATATGTTAAGTATTCGGGGATATATTAGAGATTTAATAATTATTAAACCTTCTTATAAAATTTGCAAAATTCAGTTTTTAGTGATGTAGTCTTGTTCATATTCATCCATTTATTGCAAAATTCATTATTTTTTTAAATAAGTCATAAAACAATGTCATTTATATACATTTTTAATTGCATTTACTCGAATCTCTAAAGTATTGATTTTGATGTATGGTATTAAAGCAGCTACAGATTGACACATATCATCGCTAATTTTGATTAGCGCCTTGGGTGTGCCTCGGCGATTAATGTTAAACTAAAATCATCGCTGTCTTAGCCCATGAAAACCGCTGATGAATATTTTTAGTAAAATTATATTTCTTGCGCAAGTAAAACTTTACACAGGAACTTATTTCAGTTTAAAATTGATATATAACACCAAAATCCGCTACAACAAAATATGCAAAATTGCTGAATTTCTTAAAATTCCTATACTCGTTTAGCAAATTAATATTTTAAAACGCCACAATGATTTTTAAATGTCATTTCTCTCCAAGTTTGGGTACCTCCTACAGCATTTCTGTTGAGGGCACATTAACGAGATATATGTCAAACGATGCACAAATTCAAGAGCTATTGGGCTCTTCTTTGAATTTTGAAATATCCGAAACGGCGTAAAATCCCCAGTGAAAAAACTGCAAAATTTTGAATATTCTTAAAATTTGGTTTCACGACTTTTGCACAACACAATTTGACACTGGTTAATTGCACGCTAATTAAAGCTATGCTGGTCCTTTCCTACAAGTGTTTAGAGTCTACATTAGAAGAATTAAACTCTTATGTTTAAATCCGCGACTACAGCAATAATAAGAAATAAAAAACACTTTTTAGTTTCAAACACTTTTTTTGGAACTTTTGACTTTGGGTGCTTGTCGGCACCACATGGAACCGTATCAGGTCTTGAATTTTTTTCTGGTACAGCAAAAAGTGTTGTTAATATAATTACATCAAAAGTTTTTTAAAAAAGTCTGAATTTAAAAAAATATTTGACGTTGAAGGTCGGTTTCATAAAGGCAAACGTAAAAAGAGAATTGCCCATATGTATTTAAAAAATATTTAAATTAAATATTAATACATTCACACAAATAAAAAAGAATGACAATACTTTTTGTATTACCAAAAAGTTTCAATCGATTTCTTAACAAAATAGGAAAGGTATAATGCAAATCACTTAGGAGTTATATAGGAAATATAAATATTTAAACATCTTACCTTAATAACATTGTTAATTGTAAATCGTGTGCCAATCTTTCCAAAGCTGGTACACCTTCCACTCTTAAAATATTTATTTTTTCTCTTAAAGATCGAGAAACATTATTTTGACCTTGACGCTCGCGTAAAATTTCTATAATATTGGGTTGTCTTAAAAATGCAATAACCTAAAAGAAAAATATAAAAAATATACAAATTATATTTCTGTCCCAATTATGTACAAGATACTAAAGCTATGATACTATTGAAAACAGGGCAGGTTAGTTATCAATAATATTTCATAAAAATTCGATTTTTACATGAAAAACTCAAAAACTTTAAATCGTTGTTATCTCAGTAAATAGGCCTCCAATATCTCAGTAAATATGCTTTCAATTGAAAAAAGGGCTAAGATTCGTGATCATTCATAATAAAAATCTTAAAAATTCTTAAAATCTTTAATATCTCAGTAAATAGGCCTCCAGTTGAAAAAGGGCCTCATTCCTACCTTCCTAAAAATCCATTTTTATGCAAAAAACTTTAAAAATCCTAAATCTTTAATATCTCAGTAAATAGGCCTCCAATTAAAAAATTCGTGACCACTCATATTTCCTACAAAAAATCCATTTGTATATACAAAAAAAAACTCAAAAAATCTTTAATATATCTCAGTAAATACGCCTCTAATTGAAAAAAGGGCTTAGATTCTTGATCACTCATATTTCCTTCCAAAAATTCATTTTTATATAAAAAACTCAAAAAATTTTAAATCTTTAATATCTCAGTAAATAGGCCTCTAATTGAAAAACGGACCTCAATTCGTGATCTTCATATTTCCTACCAAAAATCCATTTTTATATAAAAAAAAACACAAAAAATCTTAAATTTTCAATATCTCAGTAAATAGGACTCTAATTGAAAAAATTACCTCAATTCATGATCACTCATATTTTTTACAAAAAAATCTGAATTCGTGATCACTGATATTTAATACTAAAAATAAAATTTTTTTTTATACCTAAAATCGATTTTTATGTGAAAAGTTTAAGAACAATTAACTGCCTGTTTCTCTAAATGCAGTAATTTTTTATATTTTTAATAAAAAAAAAATAGTAGAAACTAACCTTTTCATTGTAGGCTACAGGAACTTCATTGTAACCGTTATTCGCTGAAACACTAGAACTGGGACCATTATTGTATGTTGATGATGATGATGCTGATGCATAATGTGACATATTATCATTATGCAAAAATTGACTTTGACGATTTGACGACGATGATGTGGAGGTTGTTGACGTGGGTCGTGGTGGTGGCAATGGCGGATTACCCGATGACATACAATTTCCATCGATTGAATCGTATTGTTGCTGTTGATGACGATGACGTATAATGCGTGGACATTCAATGGGCAAACGAGGATCCATAAAAGATGTCTGACGATTATTATGATCTATGAAGAATTGTTTACCCGATTGATCGAGTTTGGTCTCCCAACATGAGGGCAAATCCCGATTGAGTTGAGCAAAAGAGTTGACTAGAGCAACTAAATCCTTATTGTATTGATAACGTTGAAAACAAGAAGGATCACGACGTATACGTATAACCATATGTTTTAAGGCAGCATTACGATTGTAAATGGCTAATGCATCTTCGTTGGTGTGGAGCATGGAATAAAAATCCGGACGGCATAACATTAGAACAGCTGGGTGTACCGATAGATTGACATGTTGGAAATTGAAAGCAGATTGTGGTGCTGGCTGATTATTGTTGGAGTGAAGGAGTGTTAAAGATTGCGAGGTCTGTTGAGTTGAAGAGTCATTTGTAGTGGCCGAGTTATTAGTGGCCGCACCAATAGCATTAGAACGATTTTCATTGGTTATAGTCCGACGTATAGATTGATAACGACGGTCTAATTGTTGGCGATGATGTTGCTCTCTACCTCCGGGACCATTGAGGGAAGACGAACCATTCGAACCAGGCCTCTGCCAAGATGTAGTTCTTGTAGTATGATCTATATAGAAAATGCGACCATGACTATCCATTCTAGCTTCCCAGGCTGGTGGCAAAGGCTCTGAGGAAGCTTGAACATTTGACGGATCTGCTTCTGCTGAAAATATAGCGCTGGTACGTAAAAGACCTCCAGCAGCACCTCTTTCGGGTATTGAGGGCAAGCGAGTACTTGTTATGTGTACAACACCCATATCATCAGCAGTATTGTCTTCATCATCATCATTATCGACACCCTCTACGTGGGAGTGTACTGCAGTTGCGTTGCCAGCCAATTGCACAATATCAGCAGTACGTACACGCTCTTCAGAACGTATGTTGGAACCTTGAAATGCTGGAGACGAAGGTGGTGTTCGTGAAGATAAATAATTATAATCTAAATGACTAGTATGAACAGCACCACCTAAAGCCTCAGCTCCTCCCCCACTACCTCTTGGACTAGAGCCAATATAAGTGTCATCTAGATTATTATTGATGGCCATGTTGGCAGCAGCTGCAGCTTGCATGCGTGCATGTCGTCGAGCATGATGGGTTGGTGTGGGGGGACAGATTAAATTTGCTGCTGTAGCACCAGCGCCCACACCTCCAACACGTTTAAGTAAACGTTGTTGAGGCCGATTGTGTAACATAGGTGTGGCCGTGGCAGTGGCTACAGCATTTGTAGAAGAGCACACCTGTTGTTGTGCTGTGTTCAACACCTGAGCTTCAGGAGATAATTGAAAATCCAAAGGCGAAGCACTACGTGTAGAGCAACCTGATGGTGGGCTACGATGTCGTTTTGGTGACAACATTAAACGACTGGGTGACTGCGACTGGCGTTCTTCGTAACCAGCTTTACCATTTGATAAAGTACGCGTTAAAGGTCTATGTTGCCTCAGCGAAGCTGCTGAGGAATTTGGTGGAGTTTGTGGAAATTGATTAACAGAAGTGGTTTCTTTAGTGGGAAAAGCTGGAAATTCATAAGTTTCCGTAGCTGGCACTTTTTTGGTGGTTATGGTGTTAATATAACTATCCGGCCCAATTTTCTTTTTTATTAAAGGTTTAAATTTCATAGCTGGCGGCGAAGGAGTAGCATTGTTTAGCTCATATTGAGGACTGGAGTTAGAAGACGAGTTTGCACTATTTAAAAGAAACAAAGGAGAATTGTTGCAACTATTGGAGTTACTGTTAAAACCATTTGATGAACTATAAGTTGCTTCCAAAGAATCATCTGTATCTAAGATGTCAAATTTAAAAACTTCCCCTTGTAGGCGAAAATCTCGGCCCAAAGCGCGAGGAGGCCAAGACCTCTCCAAAGGTCTATGTTGAGGCTGTCTTAAATGTTTTTGTCTACGCTGTATTTGAGCCTCCTTATTAGCACTTGCTGAGGCATGTAAAGCTGCTGCTGCGCCCAATAGACTTTCTACCGCAGCCGCTTCTTCATCGGCTTCCTCGTCTATGGTAAAACTTGCTGGTCTTACAATACCCTGATTAGTGTCATCTACTTCGAAAACCGTTTCAGCCGGTACTGTTTCATAACATTCACGTGCTATCCACAAGTTAAAAGAATCTGTTGCAGTCGCTGTAGTTGGCGTAGAGGAGGCTGGCGATTTTACGCTCGAACGCTTTTCTTTCTTTTTAGCTCCACTTAATGGTGTAGAATTACCACTTTGTGGCGATAATGTCCATGATTTACGACGAGCTCCACCACCCACGCTACCAGCACCATCACTACCAATGCTACCGTTGTATGAATTTGTAGGTGAAAGTGTAGTTGTTGAAGCTGGAGTTTCACAGGATTTTGTAGAAAGTAATGTTTGTTGTCTTTGCTTTTGGGCCTGTTCTTCTTCAGTGTTCGAATAACTTGTTTTATTAATTTGATTAAAGTCTTTGAGAGCTAAAAGAAAAAAAGATTTTAATAAGAGACTTGACTCAAGTGCATTTGTGTTGCCCAGTTTGTGTGGAGTGAAAATAAAATATACATTTTTGGGTCTCAAATGAAAATTTATTTCATTCAAAAATACCGTTCTTCAAAATCTTCTTTCTGACGGGATAAATATGTAAAAAGGTCTTTTTTTCGGGAGTTTCGGATTTTTTCATATTTCTGCTAAAGGAACAAACAATGTTAAAATTTTGTGTAGCAAGAAAGACGAATCAATAGACATATCAAAAATTTGAAACCAGATTGAAATGACTGTAAATTTTCACGAAAAATATATTTGAATTTAAGTGCTATTGTATTATATTGGTCTAATTTTTAAAAATTTTTATATGTTAAAGATTCAGATAAAATATTTTTCTGAAAAAATAGCTCAATTTTGACTCATTTATAAATGTGTGTGAAAATAAATTTTATAATTTTTTAGCCAAGACACAAAACTGTTAGGTTAACAGTTATTACGTTTATACGTACCTCTTACTCGCAATTAAAAATATTACGATATGAAAATTTTGCCGTATAAACGGTGAATTAATATTTTATTTGGGAGTTAGTAACTCACGAAAACTAATCATGATAAGTGAAACTAATTACAAATAAAGCGTACAGCGTTGCCACTTCCTTTTACGTTAATCGAATTTTCTATGGCCAAAGTAGTATTTTTCCCATCTGGCACAATTTGCTTATAAACAGTGAATTAATTATTTGCAAGTTATTTTTATTTGCAATAACTGTGCATATAAACGTAATAAGTGTTATGTTAAGCACTTAACAGAAGTAACATATTTATTTATTTATTTATTTATTTATTTATTTATTTATTTATTTATTTATTTATTTATTTATTTATTTCAATTCAAGTAATATAAAAAGCCTCTCTAGGCCAATAAACTTATATTACAAAAGTAAATTCCTGAATAAAAAACTTAAATATAAATCTATATACATGTGTACATATGTAAATAAAAATAAATGTACACTTAAAAAAAATCTTATATATAAAATTAGTTTCAATTTGGCTCCCCAGCCAAGCAAAAAAATATATATAATTATATGAAACCAAAAAGTCCCAAATTGCAGCTAAAAAAAGCAATAACTCTTAATAAATTACTAAAAAAGTCAAAATTAAATAATAAAAAGAACAACTTCTGCCAACGTTGAGAGGAAAAAAATAGTAAATTCATCAAAATGGAGAAATTTATTAAAAAAAGCAATGCAATGTATTTGGTGATAGGGAATAAAAATGTATTAATTATAAAAAGGAAAAAAAAGATAAATTTTCAATAGTAAAGTGTTAAAATATATATATATATATATATATATATATATATATATATATATATATATATATATATATATATATATATATATATATATATATATATATATATATATATATATGTATATATATATATATATATATATATATATATATATATATATATATATATATATATATATATATATATATATATATATATATATATATATATATATATATATATATATATATATATATATATATATATGTATATATTTCCAATATCTTAAAACATAATGGACAAATTAGTTACGATTTGAAAAATGTGTCAAGAGTTTCAAACGAAAAGCATTATTTGAGTGAGAAAGCACTCGAAGCTCAATGGGTAAATAATTCCAGGATCCAGAAAAGATCTCTCAAAAAAAAAATACATCTAATCCTAGGAACAACAATCTGAGGATTTCTTGTAGAGTGTGAAAATAAGAATTCAGAACAAAGACAGCAAGGTACGCCATTTTTAATGACTCTATAAAATAGTAATAAATTTATTATATTTATAAAGTGTTTAAAATAATACCCCAGAAAAGTTTTCACATATTCAGAAATGTTCTCTCGCCTCCGTACATTATAAGCGTATCTAACGATAATATTAACAATACGTCTCAAGTTAGCAAATATACAAGCTAATGTACCCGATATAACCTCTAAAACGTAGACTATATGCGGCATCAAAAGTGCATAAGCCAATTTGTATCGTATTCTTCCAGGTAAAAAAATATTATTAGAATAAATCCTACGTATTGTCCCTAACACTCTACCAAATGTATGATTCACATGACACTCAAACGTAAGCCTCTTATCTAAGTATATTCCCAAACATCTAAGGTTATCAACAAATAATATTTCCTGTCCATTGACAGAGATGTTTAAATTATGCTCAGAATTTCCAAAAAGAATCGCTCTAGTTTTAGCGTAATTTACACACAAAATTAGCAGATGACCACTCAGAAAAACACACCAGACTATAATTGATATTGGCTTCCAAAACATCAACATTATCTTTATGAGTACTGAACAAAAGGAGCACATCATCAGCAAATAAGAATGATTTACATATATTATTGTCCATTTGGCTAGGAAGATCATTAACATACATAATGAAAAGTAAAGGACCTAAAACAGATCCCTGAGGAACCCCAGTAAATAAAGGAAGTGTATCAGAATAGATACCACCAACATCCACAAATTGACTTCTGCCAGATAAATACGAAAAAATTAATAAGCAAGCAGATTTTGAAAATTTAAATTGTTCTCTTAACTTATTAATCATTACATTGTAATCGACTGAGTTAAACGCCTTAGCTAAGTCAAGTGAAACTAAAGAAACAAGGTAATCATTGTTAACACTGAAACGAACATCATCAGTCAGGTTCAATAACAAGGAAGTTGTATTATGACCACGCCGAAAAGCATACTGGGACGGAGAAGATCCCCATGAATATGGGAGAGGATTTGATATTTAACGATGTGCTCAACAATCTTAGATATAGTAGGAGGTAAAATAGAAATTGGTCTTAAATCATCAATACCTCTAACAACACCTGACTTTGGTATGGGAACTGCTCTGGCCTTTTTCCAATCAGCAGGAAAGACAGATGAAGTTAATATCGAATTAACAAGAAAAATCAACAAATGGGAGATATACGGAAAAACTAATTTCAAAAAAGTTATAGGGATACCATCAGTCCCTACAGATCTAGATTTAACCTTGCATAAAGCCAAGAAAAGTTCATCAACAGTTACACATCGAAAGGAAAATGAGCCATCAACATAATCAAAAGCATCAAAATCAACATTATAATTCCCATCACCATGAGTACTATTTACGAAATGGGATTTGATGACATCAACATCAACCTCGACTTTTTAACAACCTCCACATAGCGCCGGAATCTAATTCAGAAAAAAGTTTAGAAAAATGTCTTTTCCTTTCTTTTCGAATAACATTCTTCGCTCTGTTACGGTACCTGCAATAAAACTTCCAATCATCATCAGATCTAGACAAACGAAAGGAAGAAAAAGCTAAATCCCTTAAAGACATTGCCAGAACTATGCGATTAGACCTCATCCAATTGTCAATACTACTCGGAATCCGTTTTCGAACAAGGGGAACAAAATCAAATAGTGATGTAATAAGCGGGGATATTAGACTACACTGGAAATCAACATCACTGGAACCAAAAAAATCCCGCGTATCAAACGAAGATATAGTAGAATTTATACCATCCCACTCAATCATATTATAGTTTTTATACTCAAAATACTGTTGCGAAGACTCAAACTTCATTCCAAACACAGCAAATATAAATGCATGATGCGATATAGTGGGACACTAAACCTTACCATGGACACATCACTCACTAATCAGAATTCCAACAACGAAGTTGACCGATGAGCAATGTCAAAATATGTAGGTCTAGAATTATGAGATATAGACAATCCACATCTTAAACATAGCGACCTCATCTGATTTGCCTTAAAAGTATTAAATAAATTGCAATTAAAATCTCCACAAACTATAATACTAGAGTACTTTGAAAACAGCTCAAAATGTAAATTCTCAAAAGAAGAAAGATCACCCCAAGGCAGGTAAGCCACACCAAATAATGTCTTAGTATTACAACTCAAAATTTCAATAAATAAACTCTCACAAGCATTAATTTCAGAAGTCCTATGAACAATTCTAAACTTAATAGAATTCGACACATAAATGCCTATACCACCACCACGAGTTTGTAATCAATCATTCCTCACTAAAGAATAACCAGGTATAGCTTTAGAAAGACTAGATACATATGGCTTCAGCCAGGTCTCAGAAAGAGCTACAAGGTCAAATTTATTTCCAACAACATTCTTAAATTACTCAAATTTGGCAGAATTAACACAAGGCCTAAGGCTTTGACAATTTATATGAGCTACTTTCAACAAATTACTATACTTTTGTACAGATAAATCAAAAAAAGTGCTGCTATTTACTACGAGACCAATATTATCATTATTTAAGGACATATTTAAATATATTTAAAGTTGTGGGGAACCAAAAGTGAAAACAGATTATAAAACAATATTTAAACCAATAATTCATTTAATCATATTAATATTCAGCTATCAAAGCAATAAAATGAGATCATAAAATACTCTATTCAAAAAGTTAGGCACAAAGTTAATCAAAAGATTCAACAAAAATAATATTTAAAAAATATAAATATAAAAAAGAATAAAATAAGAAAAAAAATGTAGAAATAAGCCTTAACGACAAGAGAAAAAAAAGCACCCAAAATGGAGGAAGAAATCCAAAACTAAAGCTGTCGTTAAAACAGATTTCAACACAGAAAATAAACTAATATATTAAGTTTTAAATAATCACTGCACCGACATTACTATCATACAAGGCCGCACATTCTCCAATATCACAAACCACCTCCTTCCCACTAGACAAGGTAAGTTTAGCTTTCACTCTATCAGCATTCAAAATTTTATACTTTGTTATAGTTTTCTGTTTCTTTAGTTTCCTACAGAGCATATTTAAATTCGAAGCCGCAGGAGAGTAGTGATCATTTAAATAAATACGATTATTAATCTCACCACCAATAACATCAGACACTTTTAAGGTTCTCGTTTTAAAATATTCCCTCATAATCTGGTCTCGGGTAGAAACATTATTAAATTTTACGAGGATCATTTTCTTATTATTGAAGTAGCAGACATGATATATTCCTCGATCAGTAATTTCAATACCAAAAAAAGCACACAAAGACATAATAGTCGATGACAGATTCTCCAACCCTGAAGGCAGTCCACTCACAACAATGTCTGAACGATTAAGTCTGCGATGCAGAATATTATTTTCCAGTTCCAGGGCATCAATCTTTACTGTAGTTGATTCATCAATTTTATTAATCAACTTATTGCATGTAACTATGTCAGCTTTCATATCCTTGATACATGTCGAAACCTCGTTTTTGAAATCAGATAGGATCTGAGCCATTGATGTTTTAAATGTATCACGATCTTCCTGATTATATTTAACAAAATTATTGAAACTATTGCTTAAAGCACGCACTTCATCACGAATCGAAGCACCATCATCAGAACAACTATTGGAGCAAGCAGCGCATGTGAATGAAAAAGACTCAGGTTTCTCACTAAATAATGATAGATTTTTTTGTGAAACCTTAGAACAAGTAAGGTGAAGCCATAAATTACATTTACTGCACATAATACTGCCCCTGGATTTAAAAAGAATCATTTTTTATGAATGTGATTTTTTGCCTGTTCTATCTTCTACCAAATGCTGCAAAAAGTAGCACAAAATGTTAAATCGTTTTCGAGAAATTGAGAAAAATAACACGTGCAGTCATTTCAGGTACCTCACAAAAGTATTTGATTTTTTTAATTTTCTATATTTGAAGATACTCAAAAAAGAAAAAATATTAAAAAAGATATGTTTTTTATATTAATTGTTATTAAATAACACTGATAAGCATTTACTAATTATATTTATATATTTGGGGGTCAAAATTTGGGGAAATTTAGTGAAATTTCTTTACATGTACCTTACAAAAAAGAAAATTGGAATAATCGGGTAATTTTTCCTAAATTATTTCTTTAATTTAATTTGTTTTATTTGGAAATATAAATGGACTTTATTATGTCTTCGAAAAATAATTTTTACTACAAAAGTTCTAAATATTGACATTCCAAGCGGTGTACATTGGTTCATTATTTTGTTAAAAATGAAAAATCTTCAACATTTAGCCCATTTTACTGAAATATTGGACCACATATTTTAACAAAACTTTCACATTGTGTTTCTGTAGGTATTAGCTGTTATAAAATGGGAGACTTGGATACCGGCTACAAAAATACAAAGCCAATTGGTGCTATAGTACAAAACGCGACAAGAGGTATATTTTAGGTTACAAAACTATATGTCTTTCAAGCTATAGGGACACTATAAAAATGTAAAAATATCCGAAAAAGTTTACTATTCTGTTAATATTACTTGTGTTGATGAAGATAAAGTTGAAAGTTTCCCGCTCCAACATTTCTGGAGTGCTAGTTATTGATCCAAAAATAATATGGCTAAGTAATTAGAGAAATAAAACCATGTACAATTATGTCGTGGTATATTTTGGAGCTATATCGTAAAGTCAGGTGTTTTGGTCTCCGAATTTATCAATGGCTATATATCGGGAAGATATTTTCCAACATTTTGAAATAAATTTTTTATTGGAAGGGAACCAAAATGGGCTTGATATTTGAGATATTCTATTTTTAATGGTGCAATGCCCCATAATTAACGACTTGGATCCTTCATATATGACGTTTTAACAAAAAAACTTATAAGGAACTAAATATTTATTATTTTTTTGCTATAATGATAAAAAATATTATCATATTTGTCATTTATAGACGAAAAATAGGCGTGTTCTTCCTAAATCAACCTTCAAAATCCATTAAATAAAAAATTGGACTAAAAATCCCCCAAATTTTATCTCCAAATTAGGGAAATAAATCAGTAAACATTTAATGGTGATACTTATGACCCATTATTAACAAAAAATTTCAAGAATTTCTTATATTTTTATTTTGTTTGACATTCTCAAATACAAAATTCAAATACTTTTGTGAGGTAAATTCGATGACTTTTCATACTATTTCTGGAATAACTTGGAAACAAAGTAATATTTTTGATTGCAGTTTTTTGTAATATATAGTTAACAAATAGACAAACACAATTCAGTTAATAAATCTAAAAATTATTTTTTTAAATCACGCAATAAAACCGTTTTTATTATTAATTAAAAAAAATTCAAATACTTTAGTGAGACACTGTATATGATAAAAAAGGATATTTTAACGATAAAACAACAATAAAAAAAATTAATATTGGAAGTCATTCTCAGATAATAGTGTTTGATAACAGAATAGTAAAAAGACCCAATTATTCATTTTATTTAGACATCTTTTGAAAAACAAAATCGTGAAGTATGAAAAAGGACTTTGGTCCTTTTCTCAAAAATCTTAGGAGATGGGCGGAAAAAACTACTTGGAAATTATTTCTAGATGTATCTATATGAACATCTAATGGTTAGAATCCCTAACAGTTTTTTTTTTTTTTTTAATGTAGATTTTTCGAAAAAGTCATTTTTGTTATATGAAAAACGACTTTGATCCTTTTCTCAAAAATCTTAGAAGATGGGCGGAAAAAACTTTTTGGAAATTATTTCTAGATGTATCTAGATGAATATTCAGTAGTTAGAATCCCTAACAGTTTGGTTTTTTTTTTAAATTTTAAAGATTTTTCGAAAAAGTAATTTTTGTTATATGAAAAAGGACTTTGGTCCTTTTCTCAAAAATCTTAGGAGATGGGCGGAAAAAACTTTTTGGAAATTATTTCTGTTATATGAATAAAATGAAGAATTGGGTCTTTTTATTATTTTGTTATCAAACACTAGTATCTGAGAATGACTTCCAATATTAAACATTTTTTATTGTTGTTTTATCGTTAAAATGTCCTTTTTTATTATATATATTCATATTTCTATCATATGTTACTTCTGTTAAGTGCTTAACATAGCACTGTCAACCTAATAGGTTTGTGTCTTGGCTAAAAAATTTTAAAATTTATCTTCACACACATATTTATACCTGGTACAAAATGTTTGTTATATTATTCACTGCGTGTCCAAAGTCGTTTCTTGCGATATCAAATTTTTGTATTGTTCCTTTTCACAAAATTTAGAAAAATGTCCTTTTAACATTTTGATCCAGCTTACGAAAGGATAATGTCAGAACGAATCAAATTTTTATTTGAACCGCGAACATCGATATCTTTTTTTCTTCACCTACAAACGGGGTCACCCTAATTTAAAATTTGTATGATTGACCTCGTATATACATACATATGTATGTGCATCAACTTTTATAGATTTTATATCTAAATAAATGTTTGTCAACTTACATTTATTACCTTTCCTCCTCATCACCACAGGCTGTTCCTCTATCTCTTCTTGTTCTTCTTCTCGATCAGCATGAATAAAATCATCTTGTGTCGTATACAAAAGATTCAAATCCTTTTCATTATTATCCTTTAAAGCATCCTTGATACAAGAAACTATACCAACCGCACCTTCACATTCCTCATCCACATCATCACCATTATTAATGACATCTGCAGCTCTTTTATCCATTTGAACACTTAAGAAATGTTTATCCAACTGCAATTGATGTTTTTGCACATTGGTACTAGTACTAGAAGTATTATCTGCAATATCAAACTGAGAGAATGGTGGCGGCAAAGGTGACGATGATGTGACGTCATTTGTTGTTTTCAATGATTTTTGAAATGTCAATACTAGTTCCGGTTCACCGGCAGCTTCATAAAATGTTTGATTATTCTCATCGTCATCTTCGTCATCATTAGTACTGTTGTTGTTTTTACTAACGTTGTTATTGTGCAGAAAGAGGGTGGAAGTTGTAGCATTGTTTACATTATTTGTTGTTGTTAGTTGTTTTGTGTTTATGGCAGAATTTGTAAAACAGCTGCTACTGTCAGTTGTAGACTCCTTTTGTTCATTGTTTTTATTCGATTCTATGTTGTTACCAACACATTCGCCACTTGTTGCCGGTAGCATAGGAGATTGTTTACAATTACTTACACCTCCTTCCGCCATCTTAAATTCCCTTTCACTATCTATTTGCTCCATATGTTTATAAGCCAGATTATTTTATTTTTCTGCTATACAAACATTTCTCCTAAAATTACTCCTTTTGTTTCAGCAAAAAATATTCATGACAAGCTAGCTTAAAGTTATATTTAATTATTATATAATATTTTTGTTAACACACACATTTTTTATAACTTTATTTATTTTTCTGTAATATTAATAATTTACATGTTTAGTTGCTTTTGTTTTGATCGTTATTTTCTTTGGTTGACTTTTCTCAAGTTTTCTTTTTGCTCTACTTTTGATTTATAGATTTTTCTAACTACTGTGTTCTAATTACACCAAGAAAAAGACATTTTTTCTTGTAGTATTTTATATCTTCAATTAACAAATTTTAAGAAAAATTTATGTTTAAAATAATATAAAAAAATGTTTAATCAATTGAGATTCAACTATTTAACATAATTTTATTATCATTTTATGTATTTCATTTATAAATTTAATTTCCTGGTTTATTAATTGCCTTTATGCTATCTCAATGACCCATTTTGAAAACACTTAAAATTGCTTAAAAAGCTTTATTTTTTCGTTTTTGTTTTATAGAATTTTAATCACCTATATATATTTTATATTTTTATGTAACTTTTATTTAGAAATTATAATTTTTAATAGTTATTTTAATTTTTTACAGACGACTATTTCTCTAACAACTTCACACCAGGAAAAAATTTTCACTATTTGACATTTTGCTAGTTTTTCTTCTAGAGAAGAATAGGAGAGAAAGAAGAGAAACTGAAAGGCCTGCGTCAGCCAGTTTTACAGATGGCTGAGTTGAGCCGCCGATTATTTTTAAAAGCGCTGCCGACGTAAAATTTTCGGCTTTATATGACTTAAATCTAGCTGCAGATTTCGGTTTGGCAACAACAAAACTACATATATAAAAAATATTTATCTTTTCTTCTTAAATTCCATTCATAAAAAATAAAAGGCAAATCTATCTATCTCTTTCTTTCTTATATAAATTTAATGTAAACTTATGTGATTCATTTTGCAACAACGGCAACACTGACAGAGAGGGAGGGTGAAGCCCAAATTACAATAGCGCGTAGTCAGCAGCAGTGTGTGCTGCCATAATCAGCTGATTATTTAGAATGCACTGTTTGTTATGGTGTTGATTACATTTAGTCAGCAGCAGTTTACAGTGCTGTTTCATTTAGCCCTGTTTCTAAATTCACTGCGCTGCATTCAGATTGAGAGCGAGACAAAGAGAGTGAGCAAATAAATGAGAGGCTAAAATACACAAGTAGAACAAAGCTAGATGGTGGTTGTAAATTGTGGCTGCCTACGCTGAATTGTAATTATAACGGCAGCAACATGTGCTGACAGTGATCAGCTGATAATTTTTATTGATACTGTTGCTGACTACGCGCTATTGTAATTTGGGCTTGAGAAAATAAAAGCTTTTGAGAATCCGTTGTGAAATTAAAATAGATTTTAATTTCCAGCGGACTCCGCTGTGTTGTTTAAGTTGTCAAATCTTCATATAAAAAAAAATAATCCGCTAGGTTGTGTTTGGGCTCTAAATCGATAAATTCATTACATTTTTGTAATTTAAAACATTTATATTATTTTGTTTAGATTTTTTTTTTATAATATTCCTTCTGACGTCGGCGACATTTTTGGTAGAGTTGTCGACTCATGCGGCTAGAATTTGCTCCTTTATGTGCACATTTTACGCTGATTCTGCTTAAAAACATTTTCATTCAATTTGGAAAAGATTTGAATTAATTGAATGAATTCATTACTCAATTCAACAAAAGCCTTTAAATGAAGCTATAGAATTATGTTTTTAGGAAGGATATCATAGAATGAAATAATAATATTTCTTAATTCAGCATTAAGATTTAAGAGAATTAAGCAAAGATTTAATTAATTCTTACTGAGCTCTGATATGGTTTCACTATATTCAATTAGAAAAGCATTTTTTAATGTATTTGAATAGCTATCAAATAATTTACATATTTTATGTAATAATTATGTATTAAAACATACTACTTTTGAACTAAAAATTTAATTTTTTATTTAAAAAATCTGTTTTTCACTAAAAGTTCGAAATATTAAATAAAAATGATGTAATAGATCTTTTATAAATGCCCATTCGATTACTTAATTTTTGCAAAAATAGATAGAAAATATTTGCGATTATGTGAGTTAGGATGTTTAAAATTATGTCACGTCATTTCGATACTTTTTTTATTGTTTTATTAAATTTTAAAAAATTCTTTACTTGTTTTGATTTACACACAATGTTGCAGCACTCTGCCATTCATCAACACTATACATCCGGCAGCTCTCGTTCAAAGCATGCGCCAACATTTTTGACATTTCTATATATTTATGCCGTTGTGTTTTATATTTGTTGGACACGAAGCCTTAAAAAAATTATTTTAAAAAAGTAAATATTTTAACTACTTTATTCTCTAATAAATAAACTATGGCAGAAACTGGTCAAATTTCTAAAAAGTAAGTAAACTAAAAGACCTGGAAAAACAATATATAGCAAATGTTAAACATATGATAAAAGAATGCCGTGTTGTCAAAAGAATGAATGAAACGAGTGGATCCCTGCTAGAATATTAGTGGAAAAAAGTGAGGTTATAGTGAAGTCATACACGCAATTTTTAGTTTTTAGTCGGCTTAAGAAAAATGTTAAAATTTTAATAAATAAAATTCCAAGAAATATATGTAGCACAAAAATCTAAATTATTGAAAGTTTTAGTAAAATAATCATGTTAAGTGTGATGCAATGTTTTTCAAAATTTGCTTATATTGCAGGGGCACAACGAAATGTGGTCATGCATAGAGCAACTTGTTTATTTCATGCCACTGCTGGGATGCAACAACCCAGCAAAAGAACAAAACTGTAACATTAAGGAATGAAATTTTATTTTTGATTCAAATCTAATGTTATATTTGTATTTAATTTTTAGTGAACTCAAACGTCGTTTAAAGGCTGAGCAAAAAGCCAAAGAAAAGGCTGAAAAGGAAGCCAACAAAGTGGCCACTGCTCCTGCTGCTGGCGCTGAGGGTAAAAAGAAATCTGCAGTAGCTGTTGAAGAAGAAATCTCCCCTAATGAGTATTTCAAATTGCGTACAGCCGCTGTGGCCGAATTGAAAAAATCTCCTGAAACACATCCTTATCCCCATAAATTCCATGTCAGTATTTCTTTAGAGAATTACATTAACAAATATTCCAATCTTAAGGAGGGTGAAATGTTAGAAAATGAACAGTTAAGGTAAGATTTTTTTATAGAAATTTAAAAAAGAAATTTCTTATTTAAAAGGCTTTTTCTTTAGCATTGCTGGTCGTATTCATGCTATACGTGAATCTGGTGCTAAATTGATTTTCTATGATTTACGCGGCGAAGGTGTTAAACTTCAAGTTATGGCCAATGCTAAATTGTACAAAAGTGAACAAGATTTTGAAGTTGATACGGGTAAAATTAGACGTGGTGATATTATTGGTATTAATGGTTTTCCAGCCAAGACTAAAAAGGGTGAACTATCGATTGTCCCCAAAGAGGTATGAAGAATGTTTTTTATGTATTAGTTTTTTATTAATATAAATTTTGGTTATTTCAGATCAAATTGTTATCCCCCTGTTTGCATATGTTGCCACATTTGCACTTTGGCTTGAAGGATAAGGAAACACGTTTCCGCCAGCGTTATTTGGATTTAATTTTGAATAACAAAGTTCGTGAGACTTTCCAAATTCGTGCAAAGGTTAGTTTTTTTCTATAGATTCAAAATATATAATCAAACCCCAATTTTACCCTCATTACTTTTAGATTATTTCTTATGTACGCCAATTTTTGGATAGTATGGGTTTCCTTGAAATCGAAACACCCATGATGAATATGATTGCTGGCGGTGCTACAGCAAAACCCTTTATCACACATCACAACGACTTAAATATGGATCTGTATATGCGTATTGCTCCTGAATTATACCACAAAATGTTGGTAGTAGGTGGCTTAGATCGTGTATACGAAATTGGCCGTCAATTCCGTAACGAAGGTATTGACTTGACACACAATCCCGAATTCACAACATGTGAATTCTATATGGCCTATGCTGATTATAATGATATTATCGAAATGACTGAGCAAATGGTATCGGGCATGGTTAAAGCTATACATGGCACCTATAAAATCAAATACCATCCCGAAGGTCCAGAGGGACCCGAAGAAGAAATCGATTTTACACCACCCTTCAAAAGGGTCAGCATGATTAAGACTTTGGAAGAGAAATTAAATGTAAAATTCCCTTCTGCCACCTCCTTAAATACACCAGAGGCAAATGAGTTCTTGTCACAACTGTGTATTAAACATAATGTTGAATGTCCAGCACCTAGAACAACAGCACGTTTGTTGGATAAATTAGTGGGCGAATTTATTGAGGAGACTTGCATTAATCCCACCTTTATTTGTGATCATCCACAAATTATGTCTCCCCTGGCTAAGTATCATCGCAGTGAACCCGGTCTTACCGAACGTTTTGAATTGTTTGTTATGAAAAAAGAAATATGTAATGCCTATACCGAATTGAATGATCCTGTGGTGCAAAGAGAGCGTTTCGAGCAACAAGCCAGTGATAAAGCAGCCGGTGATGATGAAGCTCAACAGGTAGATGAGAATTTCTGTACTGCATTGGAATATGGTTTGCCACCCACTGGGGGTTGGGGTATGGGAATTGATAGACTAACCATGTTCCTTACAGATTCCAATAATATTAAGGTTTGTTATTATTATTTTAATATGAAAGATCTGTAATTTACTTTTTATTTTCTTCAAATCTTTAGGAAGTTTTATTGTTCCCCGCTATGAAGCCCGATGATCCCAATCGTGCCCATCCTGCCGAATTGAATAATACCGATGAACAGAAACAATAAATATTGTTGTTTAAAACATTAGCTGGTTACTACTATTAGAAATTAAACCTATAATTTATTTAAATTGTTTCACTTTTCTTCAAATTACTATGTAACCCTTTTTTTTTTCTTTTATAAGTTCTAATTTATTTGTCAAGTTTAATTCTGTTCTATATCAGTGAATCTGTTAGATTTTGTTTTTTCAAAAAAAAAAAAAAAAAAAAAGGAAAACAAAATGGTTTGCATTTTGTAAATTAAAAAAAGTTTCTAAAATAAAAAAGTTTCCATAATAAAAATTGGAAAATACTATAAAATGCTTTTAAAATGAAACACGTATGATAAAATGATATTTGATCTTTATCAATAGGAGTTAAATGTGCGCTGGATTTATTTTTATGCCCTGCACCACAGGTGTAAAGGATATGTATAGTTTTGTCAGTCCATTTGTAATTTCCACAATTTTCGTCTGAGAGCAGTTTATATATTTTGGATCCGTAAAATAAACAAAATTGAAATATCGATGTCCGCCCGACCGTTTGAGAAAACCGACGATAACTGCGAAAATTCGGTTTATAAATGGCGGAGATATTTCCAAACTAACTTTTTAGATTTTCGATTGTTTTTTTTTAAATATCTCTTGTTGTAAAAAGTTTTTCTGAAATAATGTTTAATAGAATAAAATGTTTTTAATTTAATAAGTAATTTCTTTAAATTAAATAATTATTTTTAAACCTCCCTATAAAAAATGCTCCCCAGTTTTTTTTAAGAAACAGCTGCTACAAAAAACACCGGCAATTTGTTCTAAAGTGCTGCCAAATTTTAATATTTCATAATTGTTTATGTATTTCATAACGCTCAGCTTTTATATACTTTATCAAAGATCAGCATTGAATGCTCAACAGTGTTGCCAATTTAGCACTTTTAGTGCTAGATCTAGCACTTTAATAATTTAAATACGCTTTTTTCATATTATGCCATGGTTTTTGTTTATGTGAAAACAATCTAATTTTTGATGATTAATTTTTTTTTTAATTTTTCTTAATAGGTTAATAGTTGTTTCCCAAAATAATTACATTTAATAAATTATAATATTAAATATTATATATTAAGTGGGTAAGGAGTAAATAAAAATCAAAACAAAAGAGCAATGATGCATTTTTGTTGTTTTAAAACCAAAGCAGAATGTTGTTGGTTTTATGCCGGGCACTTGCAAATTTAAATTCAAAATAATAAAGCTGCGATAAACAAAATATTAATAATTTTAATATTGTGCTAATAGTCGCGATCGTTACTTTGAATAAATTCACAATTTATTTGTTGGGGGGAAGCTAGTTCCTATGCGCATTTGTTTAAGCTTTGATATTTTTTAGTGTAGAACTTTTAATTCTCATTGAGTTTATAAAGTTTACACTCTAATATATCTTTAGTTTTTCTAAAGAAATTGGGAAAGGTTTCCTGATGAGCTGGCTTAAGCAACCTGCGAAATGCGCATTGGAACTAGCTTCCCCCCAACAAATAAATTGTGAATTTATTCAAAGTAACGATCGCGATTATTAGCACAATATTAAAATTAAAAATTATTTTTTTTTAACAAATTTGATGTTACGTTATTTTGACTTAAGAAAATTATTGCTTTCGTTAATACAATTGTCATTTTTTGAGCTACAAGTCTGTAAATTTGTGATCACACGTATTTTGGAATAATAAACTATATTTCATCAAAAACACAAATTTGAAAATTTTGATATTACGTTGTTTTGCATTTTCGGTAACGTTATAAAACATATATGTATCTATTTCGAAAGTTTAAAGGTCAAAATCGATTGATAATTTAACTCTACTCTATATTCGTGCCGAATTTCAAGTTAGAGACTCTTTTGGATTAGGTGTTATGAAGCTAAATATGGTAAAAACCTCATTATTTGTATGTAAAATTTAAAATATTTATTTTGAAATTATATTATTTTATGAGCACATGCTTAATGAAAATTTAATTGTGTATGCAAAATTTTATTTTAATTTATATTTTGACACATGACTTCTATAGTATGAGAGTGTCCAACTTGAAATTTTGCATGAGTATAGAGAAGAGATGTGTTAACATTGTATAATTTGTTAAGAATTTTAAAGATATAGTTTTCGGAGATATAATGGTTTAATTTTTGTTAATCTTATTTTGATCTTAAAAATTTTTAACTAAATTAACACAATAAATATAATTTTAAAGGTAATCAGCCGTATTCAAAAAAATTAATGTAGGTTTGATAACGAGTTACCAACTTTTTCTTATGGAAATTTACATACAAAAAGTTAGTAACTCGTTATCAAGCATACATTATTTTTTTGTGAATACGGCTGAATATCTTTGCCTTTAAAGTGACATATCTTTTAAAATGACAATATCTTTGTTTTAAAAAACTAGATATCTATCATTTATATTTTAGAAGTTGTTACCAATTAAAATACAGCTTTGTCAAGTTTTTACATTTTTTCGATTTTTAAACCGTCATATTTTTGAATCAGAAAGAGACATGGGTCTAAAACCTTATGATTTGAAAAACAATGGTCAATACTTTTAGTGAATTTTATTGAAATCAGATATGTCAAATCCGATTGCTGTCCGTTTTGACATGGAATCACTCACTTAGAAAAGCTTTGAAAGGTCAATAAATACAAACATTTATGTTATAAATGTTTTAGGAAAAAACATAAAAAAACGGTCGTCGTCTCCCTTTACATCTAAGGGGACGTAGACACACATTTGGGAACCAATGTGCTCTATAAGACTAGTTTTACAAGGAAATAAAAAGTTGTTATGTTCACCTTTCAGCCGATTTTGAGCCGCAGCCAACAAATTTTACTTAAGCCACCGCCGTTGAAAAGAGCTCGACGCAGGTCTCTGGAAAAAATATTTAATTTCAGAAAAATTCCATAAATGAATTTAAAATTAAAAATAAATACAATAAAATTGTAAAAATCTGATTAAAAAACTAACTAAAAACATGTAGTAACTGCACAACTTTAAGGATTGATACAAATTATCATGAAAATTTTATGACTTTTCCCAGGAAAAAAAGAACTAGATTTGCCAAAGTCTCAAAATAAAAATAATAGAAAGTGCAATTAAAGTTAAATATTGAATTATTAAAAATGGATGCAAATGGTAATCAACGTAAACGTGTTGGACGTTTGGCCAAAAATACAAATAACAATGAAAGTATGTCCTCGCCACCACGTAATAGTGAATGTAATGAGGTCATGGAAGTCTCAGCGGTGGCCATATCACCAACATTGGAAGAAGCAGAATCAACATCCAATGCACCCGTAGCCGAGTGTAGACGTAGTTCACGTAAGAAAATTATTAAATTTGATGTACGTGATTTATTAAATAAAAATCGTAAAACCCATAAAATACAAATCGAAGCAAGAATTGATTCAAATGCTCCTACTACTTCAAAAGCTTCTACAGGGGGTGGATCTGAATCAGCTAATTCTAAAACTTCCTCTACCGTTAGAGAAGATTTGTTATCGAAACAAAAAACCTTTTTAGAAAAATCTGCAATATTCCGTCGTTATTCTATATCACAAGAACATAAACCACCACCTCCTCCGCTGCCTATACCACCTTTGTTAGGTAAGGCAAGTGACAACAATGAAACGGGACTCTCTGGTACGTCTACTAATCGACGTTTAAGCCGTACCCAAGAATTTTTTAGTAATGTAATGATAAAACCCAAACAAACAACAAGTCTTATTGTGGCACAAATCGAAAGTAATACACCTTCTTCATCGGCGACTGCAAAACGAAAAAATCTTAATAGATCTTTAGAACTTGAAACTAAAGCTGAAATGGAATCCTCCCCAGTGCAACAGCAAAAAAGAAGAGGAAGACCAGCTAAATTTAAGACTCCAACATCTGTGGAATCGAACGTTTCATCTGGTGTACAAGAAGATGTATCAAAGAAACAAATTACACCGGAAAAGGCTAAAAATTGGAAAGAATATAAAGCTTGTTTAGCTCAACAGACTAGCAGCACTAATGTAGAAACTGAAGCTAAAAAACCCCAAAATAAAGAGCAAGATGATGATCAATTAAACGTAACAAAATCAAAGCAAGATCTTTCAACAGATATTTTAATAAACTTTGAAGAAACATCACAATCGGACCTTTCAAAATCAGATGATGATGGAAATTTTAGTGGTTTTCAAACCAGCAAGGATGATATAAGCTGTGATTCACCAGTTTTGCAAAATTTATATTTAGAAAAGGAAAAAGAAAATAAAACGGCTGTAAGTGAAAATATAAGTGAAGAAATAGAAATTGAAGACAATTTAGCTAAAACCTCTGTAGAGTCAGAGGAGAAAGAATTACCAACTGAACCAACAACAAAAAATATTAAAACAAAAATTAGCTCTATAAAAGCGCAAGTGGCTGCTAAACAAAAACAAATTCAAGAAGTGCCAGATGTAAAGCAATCTTCCGAAATGAAATCACAATCTGATATGGATTTGGGGAATAAAATTAATGAAGCACAAGTTACTGCTAAACAAAAACAGACTCAAGAAATTCTGGTCGTTAAGCAATCCTCTGAAATGAAATCACAAGAATCAAATATTGATTTGGGGGAGAAAGTTCAGAAAATTACACCAATAACTCAAACAAAAGCAGATATTAAAAATAAATCCATTGATCTTGAACAAACTATTTCACGCAAAAAAGCTGATGAAAAAAATGATAAAGGTCTCAAAGATGAAACAATTTTTAAGCAATCTGTAGAATTTTCACAAAAGCAAGAAAGTGAAAAAAGTAAGTATCCAAAAGAATATGTAATTCAAACAGAGTCCAGAAATGATCAAAGTAATCAACAAACGACTATTGCTGTAAAAGAATCAGAAACACCTGACATTACCAATACAAAACAAATAATTCGTAGCAAGCGTAGACCGGTAAGAAAAGAAGAAAATAAGGACTTATCACAGGATAATCAAACAAAAATCCCAACGCCCCAAATTGAAAATAGAAATGAAAAAACCTTATTAGAACCAAACAAAACAATTGAAGAAGACAAGTCAGAAAAGCCCACAATCAGCTCAAAGATAGAGACGCAGCCAGAACTCACCAGGAAATTAAAAACTCCTGATATAATAAAAGCCACAAAAATCATAGATGAATGTACTCCAGATACAAAACTAACAACTAGTGATATTTTGCTTATAACAAGCCAACTGCCTGAATCACAACCCACCACACCTTCAGAAGAAACCATGAAATCATTTTCACGAACCTCTAGCTCATCAGAATCTGAAAATGCATCTTCTTATTCCTCGGAACCAGCTTCAACTTCTTCGTCCTCATCATCATCGCGTTCTTACAAATCTGGTGATAAGCTAAGAGTTTCCCTTAAGCGTATCTCATTACCAAAAAGTCCTTCAACATCATCACAAACATCCACATCGGAAGAACTTAACTCAAGCAAAAATCCTGATGTTATTAAGAAAAAACCACCAATGGCTAAACGTTCCAAAAGACTACAAAAAAAATTTGTAGAAATTTTGGGAAATAAGGATGAAACGGATAATATAGATGATTGTTTTAAAAGAATAACAAATGAGGAATTAAATTCAGCTGAACAAGGTGATAATTTATTTTTGGAGGATAAAGTTATTAAAAAATCTTTAGAAGCAGAAATTTGTTCAGAAACCTCAAAAGATTGTAACAAAAGAATTGATTCAGCTGAAAAAGTAAAAAAAAATGTTACAGAATTTGCAGAAAAAGAAATTTCCTCTGATTCGACAGATAAAAAGGTTGCGGAACCTTTAGTTAAAAATCCAATAAGACGAGATTTAAAACAAAAAACCCTTAAAAGTCCTATTACATCTGAAGATATAGATTCTTTATCAAATGATTCACTAATCGCAACATCACAGCATGACAAAGGAAAAATACTTAAAGATACTTCCAGTATTGGCAAAAGAAAATCTTTAAGAAATCGCAAAGACAATAGCAGTGACGATAAAGATCAGATAAAGGCAAAAGAAGAAGAAAAGTTAATGGAAAAAGTTGATGAGGTTCAAAATTTGAAACAAGAAGAAACAACGTCAAAGGAAATTCAAGAAATAACACAAGAAAAACTTGAAGAAATTATAATTGATGTTGAAAAGCAGACAACTGGGGAAAATGATCAAAGCGAAGAGACTGAAGATACACCAAGAAGAAAAACTAGGAATTCTCTAACAACAAAACAGCAACCGCAGAGAAAACTAAAAACGCAATCATCCCGGAACGAAGATCAAAAATCTAATAATGAAGATAAAACAAAAACTACAGAAGAGACGGTGATTACTGAAAAGGTTGTGGAAGAAGCTGAATCAGTAGAACAAGAGAAAGATCTTGAAAAATCTTCTCCAATAAATGAATCAATTACCGATACTACAATAGACATAATTGAGTCTTCATTTAGAAAGTGTGACCAACAAGAAAAATATAGCAAATCTACATCCACAAGAAGTAGAACTAATAAAGAAAAGTCAACGGTTATATTAGAAAATTTGGCTGAGTCTGAAGTAACAGAAGAAATAAAGACCACAAAGAATGAAAATAAATCTGATGCTATGAAAATAGATGCTACTGAAGATAAGACTGCTAGAACAAAATCTCCTATAACAGATAAACTTGATAAAACCACCAAAATTACACCCTCTAGAGGCAAAACTAATAAAGAAGAAGTAGAAAATGTTCCTGGTATAGAAATAACAAAAACTATATTGAAGGATGAAGAGATCTCTGAAATAACAAAAGCAGAAGTTTCGCAGAGTTCAAATGACAAAACTAAATCGTCTAAAGAAATTACAACTAGCAATGCTGAGGAAGTAGATTATGACAGATTAGAAAACACCAGGAAAGTAACTAGGGGAAAAACTAATATAGAAGAAATTTCCACAAAAGAAACGAAAAATCAAAAAGAACCTCTTAATCAGAAACCAGAAAAACCTTTTACACAAGAAATAGAAAGCACGAATATTGAAATAAAGTCTGAATTAATTAAAATGGAAGTCTCTCAAAAACCATCAAACAAATGCAATACTGCTGAAGAAAACGCCAAAACTTTAAAAGGAAATGTCAACGTAACTGTGTCAACTGTTAGCAAAACTAAAGAGCCAACTTCAATAAAAGAAACGAAAATCCCAGAGGAATCTGCTTCCGAAGTAAGTAAGTCTCCTATTCCAAAAATTGCTACAACCAGAGGTAAAACAAAAAAAGAGGAGGCAGATAACATCACCCCAATAAGAAGTAGATCTAAAAAAGCAGTTGAAACTCCAGAACCAGCCAAATTACAAACCAGTTCTAATGAAAAATCCTCAACAATCCAGACAGAAGTTGAAAACATCACCCCAGAAAGAAGTAGATCTAAAAAAACATTTGAAACTTCAGAAGCTTTCAAATCACAAACCGGTTCTAGTGGAGAAACCGCTACAATCGAAACCAAAGTTGATAAGATCACCCCAATTAGAAGCAGAACTAAGAAATTGGTTGCAAATCCTGAAACTTCTAAATCACAGTCGACATCCAGTGAAAAATCCGCAACAATTGAAGCAGAAGTAGATAACATCACCCCAATTAGAAGTAGATCTAAAAAAACTGTTGAAACTGTTGAAGCACCAAAATTCACAACTACAGAAACACAAGAATCTGCGCCTAAATCTCCAACAGTACTTAAAACTGACAAGCATGCAGAATCTTCTAAAACTTTAGGCATTAAAACACAAGAAATTATAAAAACAGAAACTGCACAATCCCTAGCATGCACCAAAGTAAGCAAACCTTCTTCACCTAAAAGATTAACTAGACAAGTATCTTCGAATAAAACGGATATGCTAATAGAAATTTCTAAGACTTCTCTGGAAACCTTGGAAGCTGTTGGAGCCTTAGAAACTATAACAACACATCCATGTCAATCAACATCTGTTACAAAGGTTAGTCTCGACAAGGACATATCTTCCTCAACTAAAAAAAATACTAGAGAAATTTCTTCGCCTAAACCACAAACTGCTGAAATATCTTCAACTGAAACTATTTCCCATATAACTGAAGAAACTTCTGAAATCTTCCTAGAAATAAATGCAGCAGCTGAAAAACAAGAAACTACAACAAAAGTTACTCTTAACAAAGATCCACCATCTTCACCTAAAAGAAAATCTTTAAGAAATCAAATAGATAAAGACTCTATAGAAGAATCCTCAACACAAATTCAAGAATCTGAAATAACTACAGATATAGCAAAAACGTTAGAAGAAACCTCTGTTACAAGCACACAGCAAGAACAACCACAAGAGGAAGATACCGTAAAAGTGCCTAAACGCCGTGGTAGAAAATCACGTTTTAAAAATCTTCATACAGCTGAAAATGAGTCAGAAACAGACAGTAGTAATGGAAAAAATACTCCAATAGATGAAGTCATACAACAAAAACTTAAAGAACAAATAATTATTGACCCCAAGGGAAAACTAGAAGATAAAGAACAGACACAACAAGAAATTGTGGAGGCAGATAAAAATGTGTCTGAAACAAATTCCGAAAATGTCAAGGTGGCGGAAGAAACAGTAAATCTTAAAGAAAATTCCAAAGGCAATTTATCAACCTCTCAAATACAAAATGTCAGCATTGAAACTAATACATTATTAGATATTTTAAGGACGGTGCAATCAAATACAGAAGCTGCTTTAAAAGCTAATAAATCACATACAGATATTCAAAAAACAGACAATGAGAACGCCAACGAGAATGTAGTTAAAACGCACATAGAGGAATCGGCTAAAAAATCATCACAAAATTTGCTTGGAATACCGCAAGAAGCTAAACTAACTTCTCCTACACGTTCCAATACAAACTCTCCTTTAAGTCTTAAAGGAATGCCTATATCCCCAGCACGTTCTGAATCAGCTTCTCCTTTGACTCTTAAAAAGGTTACAGAGTCACCCACACGTTCTGATTCTTCTTCACCTTTAACCCTTAAGAAAGTAACAAGACGTTATGAAAGACGTAGTCGTCGTGGGGAAGATGCTGGTCATAAAACTTTAGAAGAAACCTTTGCCGAAATTGCAGCTGAAAGTTCCAAAGCAGTTTTAGCTGCTAAAGAATTCGATATTAATGTGGAACAGGAGCAAACAGGAGATGAAAATCCACAACCAGATATAAATTATATTAACACCGAAACGTCTAACGAAAAAGAACAAATTACAGAGAATTTGAGCGAAATCGATAAATCATCATTAATCACTGAGGAACTAGTAACACTAAAGGCAGACGAACAAGTAGTAACTATGGAAAGCACATCGGCAAATGTTTCAAAACCTTTGGAAATCTTAGAGAAGACTTTAAATGATTTCAAGCCAACAGAGACTGAAGCAAAAAGTTCTGAAAAGATTGTAGAATCTCAGGAAAGTACTAAATTAACCCCAACTAGAAGAGGGCGTAAACCAAAAAATCGTTCTATAGAAGTAACAGACACTAAAGAAGAATTGGAAGAAAAAACTTCAACTAAGATTAATATTGAGTCTACTGCTACCAAAGAAGTATTTGAAGAGACACAAATTGTAACTGGAGCGCAAGAGGAAACCAAGATTGACAATAAATCGAATAAAACTAAAAAAGCCAAAGAAACAACACCAACAGAAATTTCAACAGAAAGTGATAGTAAGAATTTACAAATTCCACCAACTAACACTCAAATTGAAGCTAAAGAAACGTCTGATTTAACGGAGATAAAAGCAGAAAGTTCTTTAAAACCTTTAGATGATAAAAATGATATTAAATCAAACAAAAAACCTTTTAAAAAGCGTGATACTTTCAAATCTGAAGCAGTACAAGAAGATTCTACAAATGTCGATGTTATACCTATAAAAGAAAAAGAAGATGAAATCCGCACCCCAAAACATTCTTCCAAAAAACGTGATACATCCCAAACTAAAAGTGAAACAAAATCAACCGGTAAAAAATTAACCAAAAAAACTAAAAATGATGAAGAAGACAACTCAAACTTACAAAAAGATGATACTTTAACAAAATCAAACACTTCGAACAATACTACTGCTACTGCTACAACTCCTCCGCCCTCTAAAAGAGGTAGAAAACCTAAAAATCAACAGGAAACACCACAGTCCACAGCAAGTTCGAAAAAGAAAAATAAAAAAGACTTGTCCTCTGACAATATTGAGGGCAATATTAATCAAGAAAAAATAAACACTCCAGAGTCTGAGTCTGAATCCACTTTAGACAAATCTTTAGATGAGAAATTGGCTAAAAAGAAACGACAAAAGAAATTAAAAGAAGCCTTTGAAGCAGCTCTAACTGAAGATGTAGAAAAATCTAAAGAGGCTTCAAATGCAGAGAGCTCAACTAACTTTGGTTTAACACGACTAAACAAATCTCCAACACCCCCTTCAACTTTGAATGTTATAACAAATGAATCCTCTAAAATTACTTGTGTTACACCTGTTGAAGCAGAAGAAGATCCAGATCCCTTAAAAGATATTGAAAAGTTTATAGCAGATGGTGTTAATCTCCTGAAAAAGGACTACAAACTTGACGAGGATAGTGTAGATGATGTTATAGCACCAAACCCAGCTAAAATAAATGAAATATTAGAAGAGCCTGTAAAATCTAGCAGCACAGAAGAAACTGAAAGTCAAGTTTTCAATACTTTTGAAACACCCGCTGATACACCCATAAATACACCCAGTGTCACACCTCCTCCCAAAAGTCCCACATCTATAGAATCCTCAACACCCGATGAAAATTCCGGCGTTCGAAGATCCCATCGTATTAAACTTATAACCAAAACTCCTAAAGCTTTGGTAGGTCGAGGTTTGGTTAGAGACAAAGAACGTTTTTCCATAAAAGATGATGTTGAAACAAAGAGCCATTACACTTTGGACGATCATCTTACAGACTTGGCTGAAGTAGAAGCAAAAAATGCTAAATTTCTAAAGGAAATGGAGGAACGTCTTAGTAATTTCCAGGTCATTAAAGAAAATGAGTACTTGTGTGAGCGCGTCATCAGTAGAGAGGCCAGGAAAATGATTTGTGATTGTTTCTTAACACAGGAAGAAGAAGAACGTGGTGAACTAGGCTGTGGCGAAGATTGCCTAAATCGTTTGCTAATGATTGAATGTGGACCCGAATGTAATGTTAAGGAGCGTTGCACCAATAAACGTTTCCAGAAGTTGTTATGTTCACCCTGTCGTGTATTTCGTACTGAAAAAAAAGGTTTTGGCATAATGGCTGATATAGAAATTTTACCAGGAGAATTTATTATGGAATATGTGGGTGAAGTAATTGACACCGATGAGTTTGAAAAACGTCGTATTATTTATTCACAAGACAAAAATCGTCATTATTATTTCATGGCCCTTCGAAGTGATGCCATCATTGATGCCACTATTAAAGGCAATATATCACGTTTTATTAACCACTCGTGTGATCCCAATGCAGAAACTCAAAAATGGACTGTTAATGGAGAGCTTAGAATTGGTTTCTTCAGTCGTAAATCTATTATGCCGGGTGAAGAAATTACCTTTAACTATCAATACCAAAGGTATGGAAGAGAAGCACAGCGTTGCTATTGTGAATCGGCTAATTGTAGAGGTTGGATTGGCCAAGAACCCACCTCAGATGAAGGCGAACAAATCGATGATGATGAGGATTATGAGTCAGAGGACGATGAAGAAGAAGAGGAAGCAGATACCTCAAATCTTTTGGTACAAGATGATGATGAAGATAGTGATACTAGTGTGGCTGATCCGGAAGAAGTGCAAAAACAATTGGAAATGGCAGCCGCCCAGGCAGAAGTTGAATTAGCTCCCTTACAACTATTAGAGGAGAAAGATAAAGAAGATAAATCTTCTCCAGATGAAGAGAAATCATCCCTCGATATAATTAAAACCGAAAGTGATGAAGATTCTAAGAGCAAATTCAAAAAACTTCTCTCCAAAATGGCTGAAAAAGTGGCAGCCAAACAAAAACAAACCAAACGTGAACAAAAAATGCAACGCAAAAAGAAATCCAAGGAATCATCAGGAGATTTAGGCAATAAATTGAGATTTTTGGAGGATCCCGACATAGAAGATGAGGTAGAATTTCTTAAAGAATGTGGCCTTAAAAATCAATCCGATACTTTGCGTCTATCACGTTTGATGGTGAGAGCAAAGTTGGTACAAACAAGACTAAACCTGCTAGAGATTTTACGCAAAGGAGATTTGCCTTGTCGCCGTTTGTTTTTGGATTATCATGGCTTACGTTTGCTGCATGGTTGGATGAGTGAAGATGCAGGCAATATGCAAATACGCTTAGCTCTATTGCAAACTTTAGAAACTCTACCAATAGCCAACAAAACTGTTTTAACAGATAGTAAAGTAATGCAGGTGGTGCGTAACTGGTGTGGTAACAATACTAACTTATCGCCCAATGAAGATTCCTCCAGCAGTAATAGTAACTCACAAGATGTTCCTGCAACAACCACTACAAACTTTGAGGAGGGCTCTGAATTGGCTGAATTACAAAAATTAGGCTTAAAATTAATTAGCACTTGGGAGGGACTGCCTGAAATATTCCGCATACCCAAAAAGGAAAGAATCGAACAAATGAAAGAGCATGAACGTGAAGCCGACAGACAATATGCGGCCAATGCTGAAATACAGCAAAATAATTTAACTACCGATCGTTATCGTCGAGATCGTTTTGGTCGTGGTTTTAATACCAGTACACCAAACACTTCGAATCGTTTCACTAAACCCAACAATGGTAATCCCCACCGGACAGCCAACACAACACCGGAAAATATTAAAAATCTTTCCAAAGCTCAAAGGCGTGAAATGTTTGCCGCCAAAGTAGCTCGAGATGAGGCTGAAAAACGTTTGGCCGAGGAGCGTCGTGAGTTCGAAACCAAATGCCGGTTCTTTGGCTTAGATCCCAAAAAAACACGACCTCAAGATATACCCTTCTGTGTTAATCCTGCTACAGGTCAATGGTTTTCCATTGAACGCAAACCCATAACAACTCCTCCCAGCTATGCGCATGTACAGGTTCCCGTTAAACCCAAATCCACCGATCCTAACGATTATCAATTGCCAGCCGTTTGTAGTACTTTACCACCGCAATGGAAATATGCTATAACACCTCAAGGTAAAATATACTATTATCACATTAAACATCGCATACCGCAATGGGAGCCACCTTCAGCTGCTCAACTGCAAGAATGTGAGATGGAAGCTCGTGAAGAAGATTCAGAAAGTGAACTAACCACCACCGCTGGTGAAGATAGCAGTGATGATGACGATGATGTACTGATTGGCATGGATGCGGCTCAACTTAAGGCCTATATAGATCGTAAAGTGGAAATGCGACGTCAGAAACGTTATCAACGATTGGTCGATGAGAGATCCATAAGTGTAAGTTTATTATATATTGGAAAGTAGCTAGAATCGTAAGTTTTCTTCAAAAAGGAAATTCTTTGGAATTTGTATTAAGAAATTCTGGTACTCCATAAAATGGAGTCGAAATGAAGACAAAAAATTGTGCTTTTTTGCAAATTGCTACTCATTTTGAAAACTTTTACTTTTTTTGAAAAATACAACCAGTTTGAAAATTGATCCTTTTGTACCTTTTTAATACTGTTAAAATTTGTTTTAACAAACTAGTACTTTTTGAAAAAGTATTATCACTATTTTTTAATAGTTCCTTTTCTGAAAATTATTACTTTTTAGAAAAATTATTCTTTTTTATTTGAAGATTCCCACAATGTTTATTTAAACAGACAGACGTCTGTTAAGACGGACCCTTGTCCTATGTCCTTGCAGTCTGTTCTGCTATTTCATGCATGATTGGTTCTCTCCCGAATCCATTCCTTAATTAACCAGAAGTAAAAGCGTAGGGGTGGTTTCACACCACTTTCCCTTTAGCTCCATCCAAAGCCGAACCGTTCCGAGCTAGTTCATCAACTATTTCATTGCCAGATATCTCTCAATGTTCCTCGCTATCAATTCTGTGGCCTTAAGAATACCTAGAATTTCCGCTTGGAACACACTACATCTATCCGAGAGGCCTATACGATTCCACTGAATAGTTTATCTATGCCTGACCTTGGTCTCTATTTGAGATAATGAGTGTAAGAGTTTCCCCAAAATCGATCTGAGTGCCCATGTAATCCATAGATCCCGAGGGAGCTAAAGCATGGCCACTGAGACTGATTTCGTTTAAAAGTTTGGAATGTCCTACTCTAATTGACCGGTATCCTAAACAACTCAATCTTGTACCTTCTGGTGAAAAGAACTATCTCCGTTTTCTCCGGGTTAACCCCTAAACCTTTGCTATTAGCCCATGAAGACAGTTCGTTGAGTTTTAACTGCATGACGTCGCTGACCGTGGGAAGACGTTTCCCTATGACCAATATAACAACGTCGTCAGCATAGGCAACGATTTTCCGTCCCCTTGCGTCAAAAAGGAGAGAGAACTCCTACTTGCGATGTTCCTTTAGTCAATAGCTTCCTTACGCACGCATCCCTCAAGTTCGAATTGACGATCCTGCTATTTATTAACCATTAAGATAATCCATTCGATTAGGAAGTTTTGTATGCGTATTGATTCTAGTGATTCCCTAATGGCGTCAATCTTAATATGTATATTCCCCATACTGTAAGCCTCGTTCAATATAACTCACCACATCATGCAACGCACTCTCAACAGTTGATGATAAAAAATAAAAATAATTTAAGCCAAAATTTTAATCATTTTAAAAAAAGGTACCCTTTTCTAAAAAGTACTAATTTTCAAAATAAGTATAAACTTACAAAAAAGTACCAAATTTAATAAGATGTACTTTTCAAAACTAGATAAATTAAAAAAATAAAGTACTAATTATCAAAATAGGAACTATTAAAAATCAAAAATTATAATACTTTTTCAAAAAGGTACTCATTTAAAAAACTATAAATTAATTAAAAAAAGTACCAATTTAAAAGTGAACCAATTTTAAAAAGGATTGATATTTAAAGAAAATAACAATTTATTCAACAAAAATTTATAGTTTTCAAAAAAGTAGTAGAATTATATTTAAAAAAAGTATCAGTTCAAAAAAGATTCTGCCTTGCCGAATATAACACTCCAAATTGTTTCCTTTCAAATCCCCTATTTAAAAATTTAAAATTATTACATTTCTAGCCCCGCCGTGAAGAAGACCGTATTTACAATCAAATTGAAGTGCGTAAATATAAAGAAAATAAAGAAAAAATACGTAAACGTAAAGAAGAAATACGTCGAAGACGTGCAGAAGCTCTACGACAAACTTCACTCAATATGTGTACACTGGGTAGTATAACCGAAACAAATACAAGCGGCAATAAATTGCCAACTGAAAGCGATGAAGAATTGGGTGTATTACCCATACAAGACTATCTGTTGTCGTCTGATGAAGAAGTTGATCTTAAAGCTGAAGTTAATAGTCCATTAATGGATAAAATAGTTGAAGGTGATAAAATTGTTGATGAATTAGATGCATTAACCACTAAGAGACAATTAAAAAGACCACTGCCACCACATCGTGATCTAAGTGAAGCCTCAACATCGTCAGCTTCATCTTCGGGGCTAAGTGCAACTATTGCTCGGCAAGAATACAAAAAACGAAAGTTGGAAAAGAAAGAAAAACGGTAAGACAAGAAAATATTTAAAATTCTTTAGAACCTCTTCTAAATTTCATTTACTCCTGTTATTTTTGTAGTAAACCCAAAGAACAACAAGATGCTAAATACCGTAAAAATAAAGAGAAATTCCGTTGTGAAATTGCCGGTATTATAGTGCATCATTTAAAACCATATCGTAAAGATAGTTGCACAGTGGGACGTATACAATCAAATGAAGATTTCAACCATTTAGCACGGAAGGTAATAATTTTTAAATCATTTAAATTAAAATTTAATGTATATAATTAACTTTAATACTATTTAATCTTTATTCATTTCAGTTAACGCACTTTGTTATGATTAAGGAATTAAAATACTGTGAATCAGTAGGTCAAACTTTAGTTGTCACCGAATCGGTTAAAAGCAAATCACGTGAATTTATTAAGAAATACATGGCTAAATATGGTGAGGTCTATGTTAAACCTACAAATGATCCCGATTTTAAAGATATACCTTTTACTTTGTAAATTTATTAATATTTATAATTTTAGATTAAGACTAATCTATTTCGCATTACATACATTTAATTACATATTTAGTAGTTACATATAGTATTAGAATAGTGTTTTATGAATATGCATTCAAAATTTGTTGAAAATTTTAAAAACTTCGAATGTACTTTTTTAATAAATATTGAAGACAAATATTTACAAAATAAAAAAATGAATTTACAGAATTGTGTTTTGAGTTTTAATCAAAGCTTCGAAAGAATTAAATTTTATCTCCCTTAAATCTTAATTCTGAATTAAGAAATACTAGTTTTTCATTCCATAAGACCTTTCGCAAAAACATAATTCGATAGCTTCATTCAAAGGCTTTTATTTTAATAGAATTTTTTTTGTTGAATTAATTCATAAAGAAGAATTCATTTAATTATTCTTCATTCAAATCTTGTCCAAAATTAATGAAAATATTTTTCTTTCACTAAATGTTTATATTTTATTTTTTAATCTTTTACAAAATGACTTGAAAAATCTTTTCTAAAGTTATTGTAATAGATTTGAATTGAAGAAACATATTT
This sequence comes from Protophormia terraenovae, assembly GCA_951394005.1. NCBI lineage: Eukaryota > Metazoa > Arthropoda > Insecta > Diptera > Calliphoridae > Protophormia > Protophormia terraenovae. The sequence goes on along the minus strand of OX596076.1, from coordinate 75,247,865 downwards.
TTATACCCACCATCAAAAAGATTGGTATATTGATTTTGTCATTCCGTGTGTAACATGTCGAAAAAATCATTTAAGACCACATAAAGTATATATTTTTTGGGTCCTGATTAAATTCTGACTCGATCTGATTCTGGGCATGTCTTGGCAGCACTATACTCGAGTAGAGGTGTTTTTTGTTCAGCTGATCATTATTTTATTAAATTAACAAAACTTTTGGCAAAATAATTAAAATAAATATTTATGGTTTTATCTAGTTTGGTTTTTGACATCATATCTTGGAGTTGAATCATTGTGTTGAGTGTATACCTGACTGTTTTGCTCTCTTGTCTTACACCTTGTACGTTTGTTAACTTTTTGCAATCTAATATGGCGCCAACAACTAAAAGTTTTAAGTGTGGAATCTGTAAGGAAAATGTAACCAAAAGCCAAGCTAGTATACAATGCAAGAATTGTTCCATTTGGTTCCATATAACGTGTGCTCGAATTCCGGAGAAAACCCTGTCTGTTCTAAAAGATGACAGATTGTCGTTCACATGCACATCTTGTAGTAAGGACCCTCGTTCTGGTTTCGAGTGCTTGCTACGAAATGAAATAAGTTCCTTAATGATAAGATTGACGTTTTCATCAACAAGGTTGACAGTGAGCAAGATTCTATCAAACAAGCTTTGGCTGATACCGTTGCTAGCTTCAGGTCCGAAATGGCTTCTTGTTTGAAGGAAATGAAGTCTGAGATTATTGATTGTAATAAGTTAATTAATCGTGTTGATTCGTCCACTTCTGCGAAAATCTCTTCTTTAGAGGATGAAAATAATATTATACATAGAAGATTGAATCGTTCTGATATTATTGTCAGTGGATTGCCGGCTGGTGTGGAAAACTTGTATGAAGTTATCGTAAAATTGGGATCTATTTATGATATTCCATTTTCTGTCAATGATTTGCATCATGTTTGCTATATTAACAACAGAAAGGCTGTTCTTGTAAGAAGCTGATACGGAAAGACCTTATTATGAAATTTAAAATTTTGAATGCTGATAAATTGAAGGCCAAACTAACGATGAATGATGGCCGAGAGGTTGTTTACACCACTGCTGAATGTTCTGATTTACTTATTGGTATGTATATGTGTATATATATACGTGTATATATATATATATATATATATATATATATATATATATATATATATATATATATATATATATATATATATATATATATATATATATACATATATACAGTGAACTCTCGATAATGTGAACTAATTAATGTCGGGGTAGTTCATATTTTCGAATTTGTTCACATTTTCGATTGTGATTTTTTTTATATATATTACTAAGTTATTCTTTCTAAAAATCATTTCTGCAAGGAATGAAAATGCAAAGATTACTAAAAAAACTTTTTGTAATTTATTTGGAACATAAAAAGTTTTTAAAAATCCATTTTATAAAGAGTACATACGTAGTATATACATAAAAAACAAACAAAATATTACGACAAAAAAATAAATAAAATTTACAATGAAAAAAGAGATAGGTACATACATATATAATTAAATATGGAAATAATCGGTTATTATTTTCTGTTTTTTCTTTTGTTCGACCAGCTTATTTACCGCCAATTCCCTGATTTTTTTCAATACTTTAAAGTCAGTTTGATCGGCCATTTGAAATTCAGCCCATTGGACAGCTTTGTTAAAAATTTCGACAGCTTCTTTGGCTTTAATGTTGTTTTCTGGCGCTTCAATAAAACAGTCGTCATCATCGTCAGACTCTTCAATTAAATCAATTTCATCAAATGGCGAGACGTCCTCACATTATTATTGATCCAATCTCTAATGTTTACAGCAGTAAATACTTCCTGAGGGCACAATGTCTGTAGAAGATCTGCAGCAGTATTTTCTAAAGATCTAACCTCTGATTGCCACTTTTCTTTTAAAACGCTCAAAGGAACATTAAATTCAGGATCGACTTCATCATTTACCATATTCAAAATATTTTTCCAACAGTTAGATAAAGTTTCTTTACCAACTCGGTTCAAGGATGCCTCTATGGAACCATCCTCGGATCTAAGGTCGGATTCTGGTGGATGGGATGGGGCATTATCTATTAAGAGTAAAGCTTTTACTGGTAATCCATTCTTCGTTAAAAAATCTGTCACATTAATGAAAAATAAAACAGTAAGAATCCCAATTGAACTATTTTTACATGTTTACTTACCTCTGGCACAAAACAGTTGTGAAACCATTCTTTAAAAATGGAAGAAGTCATCCAAGCAGACTTTGAATTTCTGTAGTTTACGGGACAGATAAAATTTTTAAAACTGCGAGGATTTTTCGATTTTCCTATTACTAAAAGTTTTATTTTATGAGATCCTGACGCATTTGTACAGCATAAAAATGTTATCCTTTGCTTTTCCATTTTTGCACCTGGAGCGCTTTTCTCCAATGACGTTACATATGTCTTTTGTGGGAGAAGTTTCCAATATAGACCAGACTCATCGGCATTATACAACTGATCATTGGACAAACACAAATCTTCTATCTTTGCTTTCAATTTAATTTTAAAAGGATTTACGAACTGAGATTGCGCAGAAAGTTTTTCACCGCTTATCTGAAGGAGCCGAATTTCGTATCTCTTTTTAAATTTTTGTAGCCACCCATCGCTAGCATTGAAGTAATTTCCGTTTTCACTTATGTTTTTGTGAATTTGTTTGGCTTTCTCTTTCAACATCAACCCACTTACAGGAAGGTTTTTATTCCGCATGCAAATAAACCACTTATAGAGCGATTTTTCCATTTTTGGAAGCTCTGAAGATCGTAATGTTTTGCGTTTTACGGGTCCATAAAACGTATTGTTCACACATTTTAAAATATTGTCTTTTTTATTTTTTATTGAACATATCGTTGATTTTGCAACTTTATACTTTTTACTTAACACTGTAACACTCGATCCTTTTTTTAAATATTCCAAAATTTCGCATTTTTCATTTAAGGATAAAAACTTTCGACTGTTTTTAGACATTACTAATTTTAATGCATATATTTCATATAGATATTTAGATTATATATCGTTCGATTTATGATATTATAATTGTAGAATTGGCTTATTAATGTTTGTGTAATTTTTATTGACTTTAATGTGAGAGAATGGTGAGATATTTAAGGACGTTGTAATTGATTAGTTAATTTTACTAATGAGGTGTAAACACACTGTAATGTTGTTTTGGCAGGAACTGTCTTGTGATAACATTGTGGGCATATAGTTCTGAATTGATGGTACTTTTTCTCTACTACTTCTATTTTAACTCTAAAGGAGTTGTCTTTTCAGTTTGTTCTTGTTGAAGTTACTTATGATGATTGTATTATGTGTATGGATGGTGGATTTGATACTTGATTTTTATATGAACCACTATTCATCATGAAGTGCAAAATTAAATTTCTCTCATATATTCTTGCAAATTTCAGAATATATGTCGTAACTAATAAGTACTTTATAGCTTCCGAGTTTGAATTGCTTCATTACTATTTTCTATATCATACTAATCTCTTTTGTTACTACATTTTTGGGAATGTTTGTGAGTCACAAATTGTGACTATCACACATTTTTTTCTATATCATGTTTCGCTTGTTCCTCTTATACTTGTTAGGTTGAAATTTTTTGTGAAAATTGTATTTGTATTCTTAAGAATGGAATGTGTAATTTAATTGTCCTTAATTCTTTTTTAATTATTTAGTTTAATATTTTTTTTATACAATTTATTACAAATTCTTTATATATAATTAAATTAAATTAGTAGAATTAATTTTAAGTTGAAATATGTAACCGCTTATGGCCCAGAGGCTAGGTTATTGAATATTGATAATAAAAATAAATAAATAAATAAAAATAAATTCACGAACCTACCGCAACAAGTTACATAAGCGACTAGCATTAAATACCTTTAAAATAATGGCATACTATGGTATTTATTAATTCGGGGATTCCCAACATTAAAAATAAATGCTTTTACAAATTAAAAAATCCCCAAAAATTAAAAAAAAAAAAAAATTGTTCACTATTTAGAGCCATTAAACTTTGTTCACTATTTGGAGCGCCCATATAAAAAACTGAGTGTTCACATTAGTGGATAGTTCATTATATTGGATGTTCACATTACCGCGAGTTCACTGTATGTATATATGTATGTATGTGTATGTATGTATGTATTTATGTATATAAATGTACATTTAAACTTAGTTTTTACATTTTTGCTATAATCTTTGGTATAAATTTATTTGATCTCTTTACAAAATATTGATTAGCTGTGAATATGATAATTTGGATAAAAATAATAATAATGTTAATTATATTGGTTTTTGTTAGTTCATTTAATATCTGTTGGTTCCCCACTGTAGTATTTCTTTATTTTTTTAATGTCTTTTAGCTTAAATGCTGGTCCAGGTATCAGTGGCGATTCTTACATTAATAATGCTTTGCAACCTTTTTCAGAAAATCTTAATATATGTCATATGAATTCTCAAAGCATCAAGCCTTCAGTTAACCACACGAAGTTTGATGAATTGAGGTTGCTGTTAGAGGATTCCCACCTAGATTTTTGCTGTCTCTGAGACATGGTTGAAACCCTACATATCTAATCTTGCAGTTGAGATTCCGGGATTTAAATTTTGTAGGAATGACCGCGTAGGTTCTAGGGGTGGTGGGGTCGGTCTATATATTTCTGATAATATTAAATATAAGAAAGTATTTCTGGTTTCTGAACTGCTTTCCTGTGAAACATTATTTGTTGAACTTTATCTTAATGATGTGCTGTATCTACTTGGGGTGGTTTATTTACCTAATGCTGATATAATGTCATTTGAGAATTTACATCACGAATTATTTTTAAATTATTCTAATATTATTGTTGTAGGAGATTTCAATTGTAATTTGTTTGATGTGACTAAATCTTCTAATGTGCGATCATTGTGTTTGAGATGCAATTTGTCAATTGTTCATAACTCGAAACCAACACACTTTGATAGATTTCTGGCTAGTAAGTGACTTCTCAATGGTCTGTTTGTCTGACCAAATGCATTATCCTTCTGTATCACATCATGATCTAATATTTTCATCATTCTTTATTAAAGTAAATCTCTGTGTAAAATTTGTTGAGTTCCATGATTTTAAATCTATAAATTGGGATGATTTGCTTTTGTGTATTTCTAATTTTGATTTCTCTGTTTTTGATACTGCTAATGTTGATGATCAATGTTACGTCATTTCTTCTCTTTTAAGTGTACTTTTTACTTACGTTCCAATTGTTAAAAAGAAGTTATGTCGTAATAATGATAATTGGATGAACTGTAGAGAAATTTTGTTTGCTCGATCTTTAAGCGATATTGCCTATAATTCATACTTGTCTAATAGAACGAATCTTAATTGGAAGACTTTCTGTAGATATCGTAATAGGGCAAAGAAGGTAATTCGAAAAGTTAAAAAAAAGTATTTTTCTAAATTATTCCGGGGTCTTGATTCGTGTGGTGTTTGGAAAGTGCTTAAGGGTTCTGGTTGCGTGGATAGTGGTTCGGTGGAATATGAGGGTAATGTAGATGATTTGAATGATTTTTTTGTTTTTGGAGGTGGTTTAGAAAGCAATACTGATTTAAATTTTGAAACTTTTGAGGACTCGAGTAATTGCTTTTCATTTCGATGTGTGGATGATGCAGAGATTGTGATTGCTTTGAATAAGGTAAAATCTAGATCTGTTGGAATTGATAAAATTCCCATTAATTTCATTAAACTTGTTTATCCCTTTATTTCCAATTATATTGTTCAATTCATTAATACTATTTTGACTACATCCACTTTCCCTTCGCTTTGGAAAACTGCGAGGGTAGTTCCTATACCAAAAAAAGGGGTATTCATGGTCCTGAGGATCTTAGACCTATATCTATTCTCCCGGCTTTATCAAAAGTGGTTGAACACATAATGAAGGATCAAATACTTGAATCGGTTTCTGGACGTATTTTTAGTGGTCAGTATGCCTTTCGTAGGGGTTATAGTACAACATCACTTCTTCTTAATTTAACAGATAAGATTAGGAAGAATGTGAATAATAATGATTACAGTGTTCTAGTTTCCCTTGACCTTTCAAAGGCATTTAATTCTGTAAACCATAATACGCTTATTTGGATACTTAGGGATGAATTTAACTTTGCTAAGACTGCATGTATGCTTGTCCTATCCTACTTGGTTGGTAGATCCCAATTTGTTCATTTAAATGGGTATAACTCAGGCTTAAGGTCTCTGTCTTCGGGTGTCCCCCAAGGATCTGTTTTGGGGCCACTTTTCTTCATCTTGTATATAAATAGTCTTCCTCGTTGTGTTGATTCGACTTTATGTGAAACCTTTTTATATGCAGATGATGTTTTCTTATTGTTTAGGAGTAGTCTTGATTTTGAGGATGTTCTTGTAAACAATATTAACTTTTGCCTCCAGCGTGTTCTTGAGTGGACTATAAATAATTCGCTAACTATTAACCCTTCTAAGACAAAAGCAATTATGTTTGGACCTATAAATCGTTTCTTTAGTAATATAGATATTGTCTTAGGAGGTGCTCGGATTGATTTTGTGAGTCAATTTAAATGTTTGGGCGTTGTTTTGGATTGTAAATTGTCATTTTCTACTCATATTGACAATTTGAGTTGTAAAATTGTAGGTATCTTGCGTAAAATATATTCCAGTAATGCTTATTTACCTATACGTATTAAATATCTATTGGCACATGCCTTATTGATGTCTCAGCTTTTGTATGGTATTGAGGTATTTTCTGGTACTACTTCTATACATTTGAATAGAATTAAACTATTGTTTAATATAGTTGTGCGTTTTGTATACAATGTTCGTCGTCGAGAACACATTTCATCTTATGTTCGTCAATTTCTAGGCTGTTCCTTTAAATAAAATATAATGTATCGGAATTTAATATTCTTTTACAAGATTATTGGTGCTGGTAGTCCACTGCCTCTTTATGAATTATTTACATTTACACATTCTTCTAGGAATCCCCAAATTTTTATTCCTAGAATATCATCTAGTCTTTTTGAAAAATCTTTTTTGGTGAGAATTGCACGATGGTGGAATAGGTTACCATATTGTCTGCGGATTTTCTCCCAATCTAATAATGTTTTTCGTTTAAAACTCATTCGGTGGATATCTAGTATATCAATTTGACTGTTATTTTGATTTTCGTTTTGGTGTTTTGCTACTGATTGGACCTTTATTTATAATTTTTGCTTTAATTTTTTATATGTACGTACGGCTGGGGAGCCTTTGATTTAAATGAATATATATATATTTTCATATAATAATATAATTATTTTTTTATGTATATAGTTTTAAGCATTAGTTAAAGTAATTATCTCGGGTTTTATTGCTATGTAATATTGTTATTTTGGCCTTTTTTAAGGCTTTATATTACAAATAAATGAATTGAAATTGAAATTAGTCAAGAGTAGAAAAAATTCGAAAATGATGGAAAAGTCGAAAATAGTCGGAAGAAGTCGAAAAGTCGGAGTTTTGTTCATACAAAAATATGTTGATATAAGTACTTACCCCAACTTGTATAGTAATAGTACTTCAATTCTTTACATCACTACTAAGTTTTTTTTAACCCAGTATTTTATTAATTTATAACGCTGCACATTGGGGTAAAAGGAGTCGAAAATGGCGATTAATTCAGGGAAAGGTGATATCAAAATTTTAATGATCACGTTTTATTTTTTACTGAATATTAGGTTAAAAAAATCCGTTTTAGAATTTGAAGATTTTTTTTGCAAAATAGTAATGTCCGTCCGTCTATACATTAGAGTTAAAAAGTTCGAAAATTATGCATAATTCAGGGAAAGGTGATATCAACACTTTAAAAACCACGTTTAATTTTCCTATTTATAAGTAAGTAAAAAATACATTTTCAGAATTATGAGATGTCTTTTGGCTGAATGGTAATGTCCGTCCGTCTATACATTTGGGTTAAATGGATCTAAAATGGCGCTTAATTCAGGAAAAGGTGATATCCGAATTTTGATGATCACATTATATTTTTTATATTTATTAGTTATTAAAAAATGCATTTTTAGAATTCTAAAATATTTTTTGGCAGAATGTCTATACATTTGGGTTAAATGGTTTGAAAATGGCACTTAATTCAGGGAAAGGTGATATCAATACAATAATAATATTCTTGGAATTTTAAGACTTTTTTTATAGAATTCTAATGTTTGTCCTTCCGTCCGCCTGTTTATTAATTTTTGCAAACTTGCCAATTCAAAATCGTTTATTTTTTGACTCAATAAAGATATCGACTTAAAATTTTAATTTTTCTATAAAATCGGTTGATAATGTTGGGATATATGTATATGGAAAAGTCTTGATCAACATCTTACAAAGTTGAGATGCTGCTTCTAAACTCAAAATGATACTATCCTCTGCTACGCCTATGTTAAATTTCATGTAAATCCAACCAGCCCATTAGAAGTTACAGATTTATTTCGATTATGCCCCACCTTAAAGTATACCGTTCGACTCAGAATCACTTTCTGAGTCGATTTAACGATGTCCGTTCGTCTGGTCGGCTGGCTGGCTGTCCATGTAAAGCTTGTGCGCAAAGTACAATTTTGAAGATAATTAGATGAAATTTGGTACATATGCTTTCTTCAACACAAGGATGAAGCCTATTAAATTTGGTTATGATCGGCCCATTATTTCACCTAGCCCACATACAAATGTCCTCCAGGAATAGAGTTTTAACACTTATACATGCCTTAAAAATAGGAATATTTTAATGAAATTCAGCACAAATAAGTTTTATATAAGCAAAAATTTGTTTGCCGAATTTCATGAAGATCGGTCCATAATTAACCATAGCTCCCATATAAACTCCTCTCCCGAAAATCACTTTAACGTGCATAAATCCTATACAAATGTTAGTATTATGTTAATATTTAACACAAGTAAGTTGTATATTAGTAAAAACAAAATTATATGGATCGAAATGGTGTAGGGTATCATATGGTCTACTGGAGTTTTTTCGAAAAAAATTAATTTCTCAAATCGGGCTATATATGCGCACGATTTTATTTCATAATATTAATGTGGACAATATGTACTATTTTTCAGAAAACATCCTGTAACATTTTAAGTTGCATTCCATGAAAATTGAAAATTAGTGTATTTTAGGACAATTTTCAAAAAAAAAAAAATAATAATAATAAAAATATTAAAATAAAATTTACAAATATTTGATGAAAAGTACACTTAAAGACCTGAAGTTGATGGTTCCATTTTACATTTTTCTTTAAGACTTTTTATTTAAAATAACATGCCTATTCACAGAAAAATTGAGAATGAAAAATAGTCATAAACACAAATTGTGACTATAGTCTTTAATTTTTTATTCACAAACAAAAAGTATTAATATTTCGTTTTGAAATTAAGACCTGATATGTAGACAGTCATTATGACTATCATAAAAAGACATTTTAATTGAAAATAAAAAATATAAAAATAAAAAAAAAAAATGTGTTGTAGAAAAAATATTTGAAACATTTGAGGGCCAAAAAGCGATAAATCATATATACAACACACTCTTACTCACATTCCCTGCAGATTTTATCGAATTTTGCAGTACTCTTTGCAAATTATCATTCTTCTCTAAAAATTTCAAATTTTTTTACAAAAAAAATAATTTTTCATTTTTATTTTTAATTGACAAGAAAAGTCAATATTTTTAAATGTTAAGCATGTGACTATGTTAACAGAATATGAAGTTATGACCGAGTCACAAAAACAAACACAAGTATAGTCGTAACTTTTAGTCATAATAAAATTGTGACTTTTTTAAGACTTTTTCTATGAAAGGCATGTAAATGTACTGAAAATTTAATTTTGTACTATTTTTCAAAAATGTTTAACTTTGACAGCTCCTTACAAGAAAACAACACAACCTAGCTTAATGATTTTAATTGATATTGATACATAATTTTGTTTTTTTTATTTGCTACCAAACTTTATTACAAAAATTTCAAAAATCAATTATTCGCCATTTTTGTCACATTTTACCCCAACGTGCGCTGTATCGAAAATTCGATTTCCGTTACTCCCACATTAGTTTCTCCATAAATCATTGTCTACAATTAAAATTAATAATAAAAATACTTTTTTCTTTTACTTAAAATTTACATGGTTTTTGTTTTTTTATTAATGACTTTTTAAGGTCAAAATTATCTTACGAATCTAAAGATCTAATTTTAATTTCTTTAATGATATAAGGAAAAAAATCAAGAAATTAATAATAGACATATGTTTGTATATATAAATATTATATTTAAACAAAATTATTAAACATTTTCTTCATTGTTTCATTCATGTTCTTATTTGTTTTATAGCCTTTGTTATTCATTAAATACTAACAATTTATATAAAAAAGAAACACATAATATTTATAATTAATAAAGAAAAAATGTACAACAGTTTTCAATCTTAAATACAAAAAAATAAAAATAAAAGACACCAAGTATTGAAAATAGAAGAGAGAAAGATAATGAAAGGGTAAACTATTAGATAGTAGATAAATGGAAGATTTTATTTTCTTTTAATAAAATTATGGTATAAAATTTTTAAACAATACGTAAAAAAAAAAGAAAATAAATAGAAAAATAGAACCCAAAAAATTATTATTATTTTTTTTTAATTTATATTATAATGCCCATAATTTAATAATAATTATTTATTTTTAATAAAAAAATTAATTTTTGTTTTTCTGGCAAACAAATTTTTTGTTATAATAAATTAAAAAATAATAGTTTTTAATCGTTATATACGATTAATTTAAAAAAATGTGTTTTTGTTGTTGTTTTGTATGTATGTTTGTATATAAGTATGTAAGTTAAAATATGATGATGGTTTTTCTTTTTTTGTTTTTTCTTTTGTGGTTTTTATTGTTGGTTGGTTGTTCTTACATATTATTAAATGTGTGTACCATAATCTACATAGTACAAGTCAAGAGAAATAGATAAATATTTTTTTCTATTTTTTTTTATGTTTATCATTATTTTTTATAAACAAAAAATATATTTTTTCCCATACATTTTCCTGGTTTATGATTCTTTAGATTTAATAATCAATCCTTAGCATAAAAAAATAAAAAAGAAATAATATAAAATTTTTATGTAATGAAACAAACAAAAAATTCGTTTAAGTGTCACAGCACCAAATTTTCAATTTGTTAATCTGTAAAGAAAAATAGAAAAATTATATAAAATTAATGATATAGGGATAAATATATTTTTTAATTAGTTAAATATGTATGTATGTATGTATATTGCGAGAAAACCCTTTTTTGAGATTTCGATGTAGGAAGACCACTGCGTTCATAATATTGACAACCAATATTTTCTTAAATTAATAGCTATTAAAGAAATTTTAAAACATTGCAAAATTCTAACGGTATTTACAGTGGAAGGTGAAAAATAAAACACAGTATATATAATCTCAATAACAATTAACTCTTCGTCATAAAGATGTTTCAATTGTCACATTCGTAACAAATATGGTCTGGCCAGACCAGCTATGAAATTCTATATATTTCAATGAAAATGTTGGTGATTTTTTTATATTATTACATTTGTATAACTATATTCTAGCATCACTACCGTATAACTTTGCAAGATATAACCTTTTCCCTTCGATACACTTTATGTTCTTCTCCCTGTTTTGGGTCTAAAAACGCATACAATATTTCATTTCAAACACTTGAGGTTTCATAGCTATTAATTTCATAAGACAAAATATGAACGAAAAGGTGGAAAATCATAAAGTAAACTGATGAGAGCTCAGTTTAAAAGGATTTAAAAAAAAAAATATACAATATAAAAAGAACGGATAACATCGTCAAACTACATAATTTTCGATACAAAGTATAACTGGTCCAGTAAGACCACATTTGTTACGAATCCTTGTATTACTTTTACCATTCTGTTTTTTTCTTTTGCAAATCATTAGAAAACAAAATTGTAGGAGGGTTCCTGAAATTTCAAGTCTCTAACTAAATTATAAATATATGAAATTTACATTTAAATCTGCAATTGGTCTTGCCAGACCAGTTTGTAAGACGAAGGGTTAAGTTTTTTTAAAAATTAAATTTTTTAAGAAATTAAAAAGTAAATATGAGGAAGAGAAACAACGATATTTGAAATAGTTGCATTTTTAATTGTAGGATGAGTAAAACGCTGTTCGTAGGAAAAGCGAAAATTAATAAACGAAAATCGTAAAAATCATGACAAATTTTAGGAAAATCCAATAGATGTTGTCAAGCGCCGATAAAATGATGGCAAATGCGTTATCGTACAGAAAGGAGGTTAAAATGTTGAGTCGAAGCGCTAAATATCGAGTATGGATGGTCATCGTATCGTTTTTTTTTTTTTTTAGTAAAAAAGATAATTTTCTGTCAGGAAATGACATCCAAATGAAGCTAAATTTGTCAGTAAATGCTTTTACTATTCGATTGATTCAAAATAAATTATTTACTCGAAGCCTCGAAAAATACCATAGCTCTCTAAAACATATGTAGTTGTTCGCTTAAAGTTCTCACAAGAGCACGTTAACTGCTCAAAAGAAAAGTGGAGGAACATTCTGTGGTCACATTATTATGAACAACCAATTTTGAAATATTTTTATTGAAGTATCGTCTCTTTACTTTATATAGCTTTAATTAACTTACAAATTATTATAATACTACATTTATTCTGCCTACTCCCCCTTTTGTGTTCTATTCTGAAAATAAATCAAAAATTTCACCAAAAATCTGAAAATTTCACCAAAAATCCGAAATTTAACCCAAAATCAAATTTCCTTCGATTGAATTAAAATTTTTTTTCATAAATACCTTAAAAAATAACTCAATTACAGAATTGGTCTCAAATTTTTTTCTACTGTAATCATAAAAAGGGTACCATTTCATGACGGTAAAGGTATTCTGCAAAAAATTTTACACAGTAACAAGGTAAAATCTTTCTTCAGAAAAGATAACGCTACAAAATATGATTCAAGAACTTTTGTTTTTGAATACTTTTATTATTATTTTTAACGCCCCTTATTTTTTGATTTTTACAAAAAACTTAGCAATTTTTTCCGATTTTGCTTAAAAATTAAGGATTATGTTTTATTAAAAGCTAACATAACGATTATTTTTATACCCTACACCACCATAGGTGGTTGGGGTATTATGCGTTTGTGCTGATGTTTGTAACGCACAGAAAAAATTATCGAACCCCCTCCTTAAAGTATACCGTTCGACTCAGGATCACTTTCTGAGTCGATTTAACGATGTCCGTCCTTCTGGCTGTCTGTCCATGTAAACCTTGTGAACAAAGTACAGCAATTTTAAAGACATCTTGATGAAATTTGGCACTAATAATTATTTTGACACAGGGACGAAGCCTATTGAAATTGGTTATGATCGGTTCATTATTTCACCTAGTCCCCATACAAATGTCCTCCCAGACTAGGGGTTTAACGATCATAAATGCCTTAAATATTTCAATGAAATTCGGTACAAAGGAGTCTTGTATAAGTGTCAATCTTTGTGCCAAATTTCATCAAGATCGGTCCATAATTGACCATAGCTCCCATATAAATCCCCTCTTCCGAAAATCACTTTAACGTTCATAAATCCCATACGAATGATTGTATCAAGTTAATATTAGACACAAATTTGTACTATATAACTAGAAACAACATTGCCAAAATTTTTGAGAATCGGTCTATAATTGACCATAGCTCCCATATAAACACACTTCCGGGAATCGACATAAAATCACATAGATGTTAGTACAATGCATTGTTCTGTATATGTATAATTGATTTTACATTTAGTAAAAGTGTTGGTCTACAATTGGCCACAGGTCTAATTTTTAGCTCATACCCAATGGGGTAGGGTATCATATGGTCGGTCTTGACCATATTTCTCTCTCGTTTATTATTCAATTACGTATCCCTTCCAAAACAGTTTGAATCTGGAAATATTAAGAAGCGTTCTCCTTTCGATAAAATGCATGGAATGACATCAATTAAACACAACAAATCTTAAGGATGTGTGGGATCAAATGACTTTCAAATGTAAAAAAGTAAGTTTTGTTATAAAAGTTCTGGTAAAATTTACAATTTCTTTGTATTTTAAAGGAAATATTTTATTAAATGATCTAAAAATACTGTTCGCAAAAATTGTGAACCAAAATATTTAACAAAAATTATTGTTCTAAAGAAAAATATACCTTTTAAAATCAAAAAAAAAAAAAATTATAAAAAAGTGAAAAAATTATCCTATCAAAGTTTTTCTGGTAGAGTTCAACCTATTGAATACAAAAATAACAAAAAAGCAATTTGTGAAAAAATGCAAAAAAGTAAGTCTTGTTCTGCGACTCCTCATATATTGTCAATAAATAAATAAAAATAAAATTAAGATTAATCTTATATTATTTATTTACAATATTTGGATTCCCATTTGTAAACTTTCGGAAGACTTTTGGTGGATTGTTTTTATTATGAGTTTAAAATCTCGATTCTGGAATTTTCCGAAATTGTTATTCATTTATAATATCCTATTTTACATCGGAAATTTATCGCAAGGATTCTGCAAACTCTCCTCTGTTCAAAATTGATCCAATACTTATTAATCGATTTTTATTTGAAATTATTTTAATTTTAACACTTTTATTCCATTTAGATATTATTCTTAGAGTAGTTTATAATATATATTTCTTTTTATGAAATCCATAACATCTCCGTTACAAAGCTTAATATATTAATACAAAATACAGTAAAATTAGAATTTTGAAAAGTTAACAACTTCACAATTATATTACTAGACTCCAAAATTTATGATAAAAAGTCTTTTTTATTTGTACACAGCGCCGAAAGTTTCTTGTAATTTTATTTCGCATACTTAAAAAAAAAAAAACATTATTTTTTTCTTTTGTTTAAAAATTATGAAAATAAAAAAATAATCGTTATTTTATAATCGAAAAAATAAAAATTAAAAAATACCTGATTAAAAAATAAAAATCAAAAATAATAATTAAATTGTCATTTTCCCCGGTTTAAATATTTAATACATACAAAAATGTATACGATCGAAATGACCGATTCATTTAAAGAAAAAATTAACAAAAGAATAACAGAATCACCTCTTAAATGACTGGGAATTCGAATTTTATTTTGCAAGAATTTTTTCTTTTCAGAATAACAACTCAAATTAATCCTGTAGCAATGTGTAATTTTTCTAATACTTTAAAGAAGTATAGAACTGACATTCAAAATTTATTTCTGAAATTATCTTATATCACAGAAAAATTTCTTGATAATGAATAAAAGCGATTATTTTAGATAACTTTTTAACGTATTGTTATATATGTACTGGCAAAATAAAGTTCATTGAAATTTAACAATAATTACGTGTATGTACTACAATTTATGACTAAAACTGTATTTTTTATTCTATATACATATGTACATTAGAGTGGTCCGAGGAAAGCCTTTTTCGAGATTTCGATGTAGGAACCTCCATACGAAAAAATTATTTAAAAATTTTTAAAAATTGGTCTTCAGTTCTCTACCAGCGATTGAAAAATCATAGGTCCCATACATTTTGTTAAAAAAGCTTCGATTTTTTTTATTGAAATGGGTATCAAAAAATTCGTAATTTTATGCTGGATATAGAAAAAATATTTTAAAAATTTTCCCATGGGATTTTATTTCGCTAGAAGACTTTTTAAGGCATTTTGATGAAAAATATTGAAATTTTTTTTGCATGTTGTACTAAAAGGACGGTTTATGGACCAAAATTTTTGCGAACATTTTTTAAAATATTTTTTATAAAAATTACGAATTTTTTGATACTCATTTCAAGACAAAACTCAATACTATTTTTTGGACGAAATGTTCTAGACCCGTGACTATCAGTCGCTGGTAGAGAACTGATGATCAATTTTAAAAATTTGTTTAATATTTTTCTCATATTAAGCTAATTTTTACGCATCGTTTGAAGAGTCTTCCTACAAAATTTTTGTATACGGGGCACTCTAATGTACATACAAATATAAATAATAATATTAATTCTCACATTGATATTAATTTCTAGACGTTTTTTTATATAAATATAACCATAATTATAATAACTTCTTCATTAAAAACATAAACAAATTATTTGTTGATATTTGAAAATATTCCAAATACACAAACAACTAGTGATATGTAGTAATATAAATGATGAGATATTTAATTTAATTTAAACTCACCTGCTACCATAAACCATGTAAGTGTAAATTTCGCGACAAAACCGAACGCACATCATTCGTAAACCTTAATGCATCCAACATTGGTAATAATGATAATAATGAAATATCCATGGGATCTGAAAACCAACTTTTTATTGGTATAGCATTATTGGGAAAACAGCGATATGCAGCAGGGGAATTATCAATTATGAATATCTAAAAGAAAATAATATATAAAAATATTATTAGAAAAAGGGAGAGAAAAAGAAAGAAAAAAACCACAATAATTAATTGAATAAGCAAAACATACTCTATTTAAATCATTACAAATTGCTGATAAATCTTTGGTATATGAACCATAATCTGGCGTACAATGTTGACGATAATAGCGGCGGCGTAATATATTACGGCCATTGTCTAATTTGTCAGCAACCGCAGCGCCATAAATTTCCATACTAGCGGTAAAAACTACCAAGTCATACCATTGTGAGACCTATATTTTTTTTTTTTTAGAATAAGATAAGAATTTAATCATTTAATTTTAAATATTAATTATTTCAAAACATTATTAATGATGATTAGGTATGATTAAGCACTACTTACCACATCTAAAAAGAAATCAACATGAGGCCTTTTATGTACAAAAAATCTAACTGGATGACGATCTATTATCACTTTAACAGTAAAATCATGAGGTGTTCCTGGTTTAACCGTATTCCTAGGCATAGCATTGTGATGTGAATGTATTAGTGTCTCGTCCAAATCCAAAACTAATGTCTTACGCTGAACAATGCTCAGACGATGTCTGGACACCGGTGACAATGGAAAGAGTTCATATTTGACAGGTTGATACTGGACAAACTAAAGTGGTTCATATCAGTGTTTCTTTTTTTGAATTTTTAAACATTTAATCTTATACATTAAACTAAAGTTTATAAACAATAAGCTTGCAAATAGCGTACAAATAAAAGAAAATAAAATATGTTTATATGGGAAAAAAACTAAAAAATAAATAAATAAGTAAATAAGTAAATATGGACTTGACAGGGAAAAAGAATCAATCAGAATAACTTCTGACTATTTTTATTATTTTTTTCAATTAAAATTTATTTGTATTTCATTAATAATAATGGACTTTGTAACTGTGGGGAGCAAGACCGTAAGGATATAACGGCACACAGTGTGTGATTCAAAAAATGAAATGGAAATAATTATGGAACTTCGGAACAGCTGTTCCAATTTCCATGAAATTTCACATGGTGATACTAGAGGTGTAGGCAATACAGACTTGGACCATACAGACTTACAGGGGGCGAGTCTACAGGGTCCCAAAATTGGACACCTCGGGTACACAATTTTTTTAAAACGATCCTGATTCCTTATATCTGAACCGATTTGAAAGATTTTTATATAGGAGGATTCTGCTGTTCGAGTTCTACAAAAAACATGTTTAGGAAAATTTGTCTTCTTTTCAAATATGTATAAAAACTTTTACAATACGAAAATTTGTTGGAGACTTTTTGCAAAAAACACTGAGAAAGGATGGATTTGTGAGGTTTTTTTTTTAAAAAATGTTTATGTAAAATTATAAATTTTTTTAGACGTTTTTCCACATAATTAATGATAACTCAAAAAGTGCTAGTCCGATATTATTGATATAAACTTAGGAAAATTTATATTTACATAACCTTTAATTCCCTTATATATTGTGTTTCAATCGGCTCAGTAGTTTCGGAGTTATAATAAAATAATTAAACAAAAAATATATATATTTTACGTGAAAATATCGAGTTTTTTTGTTTAAAAAACAATCATTAAAAATCGAAAACATCAAAAACTGTTAAGATTTATTGCTTTATCGCAAAGCCACATGTAATAGCAACAAAATGAGATATCAATCATAAAAATCTATTGATTCTTTTCGAATTTATTCGCAATTAAGTAAATTCGCTCATTTTCACAAAATTTTAGTTTTTTGAGAAATTTCTCTACTTATGTTGTCATAACTCAAAAACAACTTGTCCGATTTTGTTAAACTAAATTTACAAAAATTTATGCAATATCTTTAAATGATGTATACAATTGTTTTTGATGTAATAGCAACAAAATGAGATATCAATCATAAAAATCTATTGATTCTTTTCGAATTTATTCGCAATTAAGTGAATTCGCTCATTTTCACAAAATTTTAGTTTTTTGAGAAATTTTTCTACTTATGTTGTCATAACTCAAAAACAACTTGTCCGATTTTGTTAAACTAAATTTACAAAAATTGCTAACAATATCTTTAAATGATGTATACAATTGTTTTTGATGCGATCAATAGTTTCAAAGTTATGAAAAAAATTGTTAGGCAAAAAATATAAACTTAGTAAAAAAATTAAAAAAACAAGTGAGAACGTTATATT
Organism: Protophormia terraenovae; assembly: GCA_951394005.1. Taxonomy (NCBI): domain Eukaryota; kingdom Metazoa; phylum Arthropoda; class Insecta; order Diptera; family Calliphoridae; genus Protophormia; species Protophormia terraenovae. The sequence continues at coordinate 75,229,144 of OX596076.1, read as the reverse complement.
CGGCTTGAACTACTTGTACAAAATTTCGTTAACATTTCACCTTATATGGGAGGTGGGTGATAAAGTGGGCGGACCACGCGTATAATCTTAAACGACAAACAAGGTTATGTTGAGGTCTAGAGGATTTGAAAGAAACATATTCATTATGAACTGTTACAATTTGACGAAACTATCAATTCTTTGATGATCCATCAAAAATTTTCTGCACTTGGTGGTAAAGTTTTGATGCTCCGTTAGCCCAGACCGTGCACCGTCTGACTACCATTTGTTTCGGCTTCTGTAAAATTCTCTTGATGGTAAATAATTGGCCAACCGAAGTACCGCTAAAAATCACTCGGCCAAATGTTTGATCAATAAAGCACAGAAATTATACATTGATTGAATTATGAAGCTACGCGAAAGAAATGCAAAAAATTATACATAAAAATGGCGACTATGTACATAATTAAAATGAATTTTCAATAAATTAAATTTTAGTTCAAAAATTACACGAAGCCATTTGAACTGATATCAGGTAGCATAAATTTCTGCTATAACAAATAACACTTTCGGTCATATATTAAAATATAAAATTATTCTAGCTTTGATTTTAGAAATTAAAGCGAAATTTATCTTGCAGATATTAATATTTCAATAGCTTTAAGAAGGATATATATCCTTGAAATAAAACTTTGAGCCCCCTTAGTTTCTCACCTGAGATTAACTTAAAATTTTACATTCCTCTATTATGCCAATGCAAAATTTTATATAAATCCAACTAGATGATATATAGATGTGCAAAATGGTCGTTTGAGTCTTCATCAACGACTACCCACAACTACAACTAAATTTACCCTCAAACTAGTTCATTAAATGTTCTCTAAATAATAATGCCACAATCCAAAAATAAAAGTTTTTTTTTTACTTTTTTCCCCGAAAATAAAATTTCAATAAAATTAAATAATATATACTTACAGCTCTGACTTGACGATTGAACATAAAACATATACAGGTCCATACTTTTGATAATAGTACCAATAATGCACGGAATTTCATTTGAACGAGGGAAAACATTGGTAAGCTCCAAACTTACCAATGTACAACATAAATAAACTTAATTTATATATTTATAAAAACAATTTACACGTTTTCTGCACTTTCATCAATTAATAAAACCAAAGTGGATAGATATGGTTTAATAAATTAATAACAATTCTTTTTTATTTTCCACTTTGTTGCGTCTAACTATAAATTATACAAATATTTAATCACTTTAAAAAATGTTTGCTGGGTGTATATAAAAAAATAGCAAACTTCAGAGAAGATAATCAAAGAAAAGCCAAAGAGGAGAAGTTCATAATAATAGAGAAAAAAATTTCACGGGAGGAGAAGCGCGCGCTTAAAATATTGAATAAAAAAAAAATGTTTAACAATTATCATGAAAAAAAGAAATACTACAATAAAAAACATTACATTTGCACTGTAAATGTGTATGGTATTGCAGCAATTAATAATAAAATCAATAAAAAAAAATATTTTCGCTTCACTTTTTTTCTTTGAAAAACTTGTCTAATTTATGCACATGTTTTGTTAAAATAAATTGCATGAATAATTAATTAATTATTTATTATTTTCTCCATAGTTTTTTAAACATATTTATGTTTTGAGGTTTAAATTTTAATTTATGTATAGTAATTTTGTTAAATTAACCAAAAGAATAAAAATAATAACACACACTTCACAAGTCTGCAAAAATAAAATACGGTTACATACGAATTTTGTTTTTATAAAGAGATAAACGCCGCTTTTTTTGTTTCTTTTTGTATCAAAATCAGAGTTCTCTTACTTCAGGTATTAGAAAAGAAAGTGGGGATAATGGAAACACGTTTTCTTTTTACATTAGAAAGTTTTGGAGCCAGAAAAGCAATCTATAAGACTATTTATGCGAAATAGAAATTTTGTTTTTTGACATAAGATAAGGTAATAAGAAAGGTATTAAAAATCTGAACAGCATCTTTGATAATTTATTGGATTTTTCGCACGACCAGAAATACGACAGGGAGGAAAGTTGATTTAAAACTACCTCAGAACATATTGTTTAAATCTAAACAATTCCTGTTTAGTTTAACTCACAATTTGCTGGCAACACTTTTAAAGCCAAATTAACATTTTTTGCAATCGAAGAGAACAAGCACATACAACTACTTTATCTCTTCTTTATCTATCTCTCTTGCCCAGAAAACACGCACAAACACACACACGTAAAAGAGCAGGTATAATAAAAGCGGCTAAACAAAATTATGATAGCAAAAGCTGAATTATCAATTACATAAATATTTTAAGAAAACAAAAGTAAATTTTTTGTTTTCAAAAATATTGGCTAAAATCCAAAAACAAAAGAACAATCTGCAACCCGTGAATTATGAAATTTCTAAATTTTGACACTCTCTTTTCGTCGTGTATTTATTTATTTTCCCTTCTTTGATATTGTTATTTTTTTAACACTTCTCCTTTTTAACTTTCCGAGATTTTTCTTTGACGTCGACATTCGTTATATAGGGTTTTTATTTTATTCGTATACCTTTTAAAAAATTCTTCACTTGCTTTTTTTTTTGATAACAATTAATATTTTTTACAGTATTTATTTTATTTTGATACTTGTATTACAGTTCCAAAAGGTTTTTGTACAATTAATTAATATTTTAAATTAGTTTTTAGTGTATTATTTTAGAAAAATTTCACTACCCGCTTGAAGTTTGCTTTTTTTTCTGCCTTGTTGCATGCTATTTTAATTTTCCTTTTTTTTGATAATTTTAGTGTTTGATAGATTAACAGTGTCGGTTATTCAGCGATTTCCTAGTTAAATTCAGCGATTTTAGAAAAAAATTTAAGAAATAAAATTTGAGAAATTATTTAGGTGTTTAATAATCATAAAATAATTTAAATTCCAATATTACAAAAAATTAGTTAATATAAATTTAGGTTATTTTAATATGTAATTAAACATTTATCTCCAATATGTTATCAGAAAACTCGATTTAACTGTATTACACCGATTTTTTCAAAAAATGCTATTCCATAGAATTGCCAGATTAATTACATTTTTATTCATGAAAATTGTACAAAAAATAATAATTTATCAAAATCAGTAAAAAGTTTTTGTTTATTTTTCAACCCAACCGTCTACATAGGCACGCTAGCATTATTTATATAAAAGAGTAACGTTACTGACTAACAGATCATCCCACAGCCCAAACGCCTGAAGCTAGAGAGATGAAATCTCCCGCCAAATAGATACACTAAGACGGGATTTTTGAAAATATCAAAAAATGAGAAATACAAATTTGGTACTTTTTCGAAATTTGAACGTTTAAGGGGTAAAAATCTTACCTATTTTTGGTACTTTTTTCATAAGGTATTTTTTATATTTATTGACATAAACAAATGCGTATTTGAATATTTTGCGGTCCACACGAGCCTTTTTAATGCTAGCACATTGAACAAAATTTTGTGCGCACATGCATTTGGATAGTGTGGACCCAAGTTGTTCATGTTTTGTTCTTGTTCGCACACCGTTGTTCGCACAATTGTTCGAGCAACCATGTCTGCCATCAAACTTGTGCGAACAAGAAAAAGGTTAGTCTGGATGTAGCGTATGGGATGCCACTTTAATTTAGAAGTGCATTGGAATACATTTTTTTTATACCCAGGGGGAAGTACCAAAAAGGGGATAAAATCGGGAAATGATTTTTTATTCAAACTCAATAATGAATTTTCAATTATATTAAACCAAGAAACATGAAATTGAGTAAAAGTAGCCCTATGTGGATAAAAAGAGTGGAATTTGTGATACTTAAAGATACATGTTAATGTGGGTAAAAATTCAAGAGGAGGGACTTTGTGGTACTTTTTTGTTCTTCCTATGGTACTTTTTGAATTTTTCTTTAATTTTGCACCTAGAAACATGAAATTAAAAATATGTGGCCCTAAGTGAAGGAGAATTCACAGGGGAACTTTGTGGTACTGTTTTGTTCTTCTAGTGGTACTTTTTGAATTTCCTGTAATATTTAACCTAGAAATATTGAATTTAAGATATGTAGTCCTAAATGAATGGGAATCCATGATACTTTTTTATACCCACCATCAAAAAGAGGGGGGTTATATTGATTTAGTCATTCCGTGTGTAACATGTCTAAAAAATCATTTGGCTTAAATATTTGTCTTAGATAAGGTTTGCTTGGTATTGAAAATGGGCAAAATCGATTAACAAACAAAAAAGTTATGGGCTAAATACTAAAAACACAGGGTGTCTGTTGTAGCTTCAATTCATACTTTTCTGCTTATATCTCTTAAACAAAAGCAAATATTTAAACCAAATTTGGTCTCCCTAGGTTGTCCCGTTCAAGCCCTATACTGCTTTCAACAGACGGACGGACATAGCTAGATCGACTCAGTATATATCCAGGACACAGAAAATATATACTTTATGGGGTCTTCAATGATTTTTTCGACATTTTACACAAGGAATGACAAAATCAATATACCCCCCATCTTTTTGATGGTGGGTATAAAAAAAATGTAAGTTCCGCCATTTGTATACAAATTTTCAATTTTGTTCCCAAGGAGATAATTAATATGGTCATGTTATATATCGTTAAAAAGGTATTTGTAAGTGATTTTAAACGGCATCAATATAATTTAGATCGTACAGTTACTTATAAAAATATTCGGAGAAATATATCGACATTTTTAAGGCCTATAACTCGTAAACTGAGAAAAAAGCGGACATTTGTTATATCACTATAATCACAAGTAAAACTACTATTCAATAAGTATCAAAATTATTTTAAAATCAGTAGTTCCAGTGATCTTGATTTATGCCGTGAAAACAAGAACATCAAGAAAATGTGAAATCGTTCGTTTTCATATTTATTTTTGTGAAATCGTTCGTTTTCACATTTATTTTTTTGAAATCGAAAGTCATAAAGCCTAAATTACAATAGCGCGTAGTCAGCAGCAGTGTGTGCTGCCATAATCAGCTGATCATTTAGAATGCACTGTTTGTTATGGTGTTGATTACATTTGGTCAGCAGCAGTTTGCAGTGCTGTTTCATTTAGCCTTGTTTCTAAATTCACTGCGCTGCTTTCAGATTGAGAGTGGGCAAATAAATGAGAGGCTAAAATACACAAGTAGAATAAAGTAAGATGGTGGTTGTAAATTGTGGCTGCCTACGCTGAATTGTAATTATAACGGCAGCAACATGTTGTACTGACAGTGAACAGCTGATCATTTTTGCTGATACTGTTGCTGACTACGCGCTATTGTAATTTGGGCTTAAATGAAACAGCACTGCAAACTGCTGCTGACCAAATGTAATCAACACCATAACAAACAGTGCTTCCTAAATTATAAGCTGATTATGTCAGCACACACTGCTGCTGACTACGCACTATTGTAATTTGGGCTTAATTTGTGCTTTAAACACATGCAAATTATTACCATATCTTTATATCATAAAAAGTAAAACGGACCTGTTTTTTTTATTCACATCTGGCAATATTTTGCTTTTCCGGCGAAAATTGCACAAAAAACGAGGCGAAATTTTATTTTGCAAACGAATTATGTTAGACTCGTGTGTAACAACAAGAAGGCGTCACTTTTTTTATTTGCAAAAAAAATTAACAATTTTCATTTTAATTTAATAAAAACTTAAAAGATTATACTAAAAATGTTGTGAAGATTGTAAACATGTAATGGACATGATAAAAAGTGGAGTAATTTATGTGATAGAAAAATTATTGATACAGAAAAAACCGGACATAAAACGAGTACATGCAAAAGCCGCAAAGGCGTTAAACTGTATAATTAAAGTATAAAAAAAGTATTAACTAAAAAATTAAAACAAAAACATTAGATCTGCAAAGAGATATTGGTGGATTTAATTAAGAAATCTACTTATTTAATTATTTCTTCTACAAGTGTATTGAAAACAGCCAAAATTGTGGAAAAACAGGAAAAAACACCCAAGCGGAAGAAGAAGGCTGCAGCCAGTAAAATGACTGCAGTCTTTTCGCCGCAACCACCGCCACAACAGCAGGCGGCTGGTCAACCACCTCCGGGAGGTATGATGCAACCTCCGCAGTCAACGACGCCCAATTCAATGCAACCGCCGCAACAGCAATCGGTTGTGGGAGGTCCAGGACCAGGTGGTATGATGGGTCCTGGCGGTGGTGGTCCTGGAGGTATGCCTCCTGTAATGGGTATGGGAGGTCCAGGAGGACCACCCATGCAAAGAGGTCCACCAATGGGAGTTATGGGTGGCCCACCAGGAGGACCCGAAGGAATGATGGGTGGGCCCCCACCGGGTCAGCATGGTGGTGGTGTTCCTCCGCCGCCCAGTCCAGCTCATATACAGAAAATTTTAGACGAGAATTGTAAGATTATACAAACTATACAGAGTTTCCAAAATATTGGTAAATCATATGAATGTACTTCGTATCATATTGCCTTGCATAGAAATCTCGTCTATTTGGCTCAACTGGCTGATCCCACTATGAACATCAATCAAATCTTGCCACCACCACATATTCTACAAGCTCAAGCCAATCAGCAAGGTCCCCATGGTATGATGGGTACTGGTGGTCCACCACCACCACAACAACAACCACAAGGTGGACCACCTCCAGGTGCTCAGTCACAAATGGGTGGTCCACCAGGGGCTCCCGGTATGCCACCAATGCAACATGACGGTTCTGGCCAACCACCGCCTGGTAGTCAAATGGCTCCCTATGGTCAGGGACCAACGCAGCATCCTGGAATGCCTCCAAATGGCAATCAACCACAACCAGGTGGTCCTCCACCCTCAGGACCACAACAACCGGGTGGTCCTCAAGGTGGACCGCCACCACAACAAGGACCCTATCGTGGTGGTCCTCAAGGGCCTGGACCTCAACAGCAGCCTCCATCCGTGGGTGGTCCTCAGCAGCAGCAACAACAGCAATCGAATAATAACGCACCAGGAAGTAAGTTCATTTTCTATTTCATTTCTCATTTAATGAATTTTAAATTTTAGTTTACAATACTCATTCATATCTTGTATTCAAGTTTTGATAATATAAAAATATGTATTAACATTATTTTATTTTAGATCAACAACGTCCCAATAGTGGACCCTCTGGACCAGGTGCTCCACCTCCAGGTCAAGGACCGCCTCAACAACAACAGCAACAGGGTCCTAATCAGCAAGGACCGCAGCAGCCCCAGCAGCAACAAGGGCCTCCACCACCTCAACAGGGTCAATATAGAGGTGCATATCAACCACCACAACAACAGCATTCCCATTATCCCGGCTATCCGCCACAGCAACAGCCACAGTATCCACCACAGGGTGGTTATCCCTATGGTCCACCAACTCATGGCTACGGACCACCACCACCAAACGCTCAAAGTGGCTATCAACCACATGCAGGCATGCCACCAACATCTGCAGCCAGTGGTCCACCTCAACAGCATCCTTATGGTGCTAGTGGTCCAGGACAACAGGGTCCACCCGGGTCATATGTTCCACCACCCAATCAGCAGTTACCACCCGGACAACAACCTCCACCTGGACAAATGTATGGCCCACCTACAGGGGGTCAAGGACCTCCTCCTAACCAGTATGGTCCACCACAAAGCGGTAGTGGTGGTCCTCCACCGCCAATGAGTTACGGTGGTTATGGAGCTCCACCACCAAATAACTATGGACAGGCGAGTAATACAGCACCCGGCAGCTACGGACCTCCACCAACAAGCAGCGCTCAATCGCCATACCAACCGTATCAACAGACGGGACCTGGACCTCAAGGTTATCCAGGACAAGGGCCGCCACCACCACAAGGCGGGCCACCACCAACACAACCGCCCCAACAGGCTGGTGGTCCAAACCCTCCTCCAGGCAGCGGATATAGTTCATCACCAAGTCCCGGACAAACACCACCACCAAACCAACAACCAGCAGTTAGTGGTGCTAATGGTCCACCAACACAACCTCCACCCACTAGTGTACAGTCTACACCACCACCCACTCAACCGCCAACAAGTAGCGCTGGCACCTCCACTACAGCCGGCGCAGCACAACCACCACAGAGTCAAACGTCCGGTCCTCAACAAACTCCTCCATCTGGCCAAGGGCCACCGCCACCATCATCACAACAACAGCAGCAGCAACAAACACCACAAAATTATCCGCCAGCCTCGAATAGTGGACCACCACCATCAGGCCCACAGCCGACATATTCATCACCGCCATCTACAGGACCCAGCGGAACTCCTTCCCCCTATGGCCAACAAGGTGCTCCGGGTTCAGGACCGCCCAATACCACAGCTCCACCAACTTCTGCTAATGGTGGCCCTGGACAAGGACCTCCACCACCCATGGCGCCAAATCAATATCAACCTCCACCTGGTGCTCCACAGCCACCTTATGGTGCGCCACCACCACAAGGCTATGGGCCACCACCACCGGGTAGTGGTTATCCTCAACATGGCTATCACCAGCCGCAGGGCGGCTATGGATCAATGCCACCTCAAGGACAATATCCACCACCTACGCCTCAAGGCTATCAAGGTTATCGTCCAGCAGGCGCACAACAAATGCCTCCTCCAGGAGCGCCACCACAAGGTCCACCTCCAGGTGCATATTCCTATTACGGCAATCAGCCGCCACAGTAAAAATTTATAACACAAATAAGATAAAAAAACTTGATAAAAAGATAAATTGAAAAAAAAAAAAAAAAAAAAAAAAAAAACGTATAATTTAAGAATCTGTAAAATTTTTGACAAAAAAAAGTCTAAAACGAAATGGAGCAATTAAGTCTTCAATTTGATTGCCTTCCTGCCATTGCATGTATTACTAACTAAAAAATATCTCTAAAACAAAAAAAAAAAAAATAAATAAAATAAAATAAAGGCCTAACTCGGCTTTCTTCGAGCCTATACATAAAAACATATAACATAATTTTTTAGCTGCCGACTATGTTCGGTTATTTTCATATACATTATATTGCAGTTTAATTAAAAACAGTTTACTTATTAATTTGTATACTTAATACATACTAGTTAAAGGATAATTAAAAACAAAGAACAATACACTTGAAAATGACTATAATAAAAAACTGCCTTATGATTAAACTGCTTTTACTTAAAACTGAAAATATATTTCTCTATTTTGTTTTATGACTTTTAAATAATTATGTTAAATAATTCTAAACTTTAACTTAATTTATAATTTTAAATAATTTGTTTAACTACTTTTCCCTGATAAAAAATATTACTTTTTCTAGAACTTCTTTCCTACCTATAAAATATCTTTCCTCTAACAATTTTTCCCCCTTCTCTATTTATTTGTAACATCCCTCTCTATCTTTTAGTTTTTTTAAAGTTTTAATTTTAAGTTCTAAAATATTAAAAAAAACGTTTTTGTGTGTTTTTAATCTAAGTTTATATTTTAATGCAAAAGAAAAAAGTTTTAAAGATTTTTTTTTTTCTAAATTTAACTGTTAATAGTTTTGCTTAATTGTTTGATCGTAAATTCATTTTATAACATTTTTTGAAAAATTATATAATTAAATTAAAAAATACTATTTACAATAATATATAAAAACAACAAACAATACAATATTATGTGTCAACTTTAATCAATTTTAAATAATCCATTTAATTAATAAAAAAATATATGAAACACTTTTTGCTATGCATTAATCCTATAAAAATAAAAACTTAAACGAAATATATTTAGCCGTATAATTAACGAATTTTTGTGAACAAAAACAAAACAAGACATAAAATAGTCTAAATAAAAATTAAAATAAAAAAAAAAATCTTAAAAAAAAATGTTTTCTAAAGTAAACTGAATACAAATTGTACAAGGGGGAAAGCGGTGTGACTAACATCTCTTGTAAAACTTCTTCTCTGGCATATAATTGTTCATCGATGTGCAGTATCATTATATTAAATATTTTCTAAAATATTGAACGGATATTGGTACTAATACAAAATACATACACAAAACTCATAGCAGCAGAAGACTCAAACAAAAGAGCGACTCGAATAACTCTCTCTATTAAAAGTTGAAACATTTCAAAGAGAGGTGTGATAATTAAAATAGAAAAGAATTTGATACTTTGAATTGTTTTGTCGGCGTTTACACACGTCAAATTTGGTTGCTGAGCAGTGTTGCCGTTTGATTACATTTGTTACATTTTTCGTAACTTTTTAACGCTCCATGTCACATGTAAATATTTTAGGTTTTTGGCCTTGTTTTCGTAACTTTTTATACCCGTAGGATCAAACATTTAGTACATAAAATTATAAACTAACAAGTATTTGACTTTCTAAATATTGTACAAAATTTTAAATATTTATATTACATTTCTTGCCTATAACAATGTTCTGTTTTTTCTGTCAGATGATATTATTATAGTTTTTGTTGAACTAACTAATCGGGTCCTTCTTAAAAGCACTTGGCATTATTAATCTTAAAATTTTGTTTCAAATAAGATAATTTTACGTAAAAAATCTATTAAGAACTAAAACTGGGGGATATTTTAATTGCGCTAAATTCGTCATTGTACTTTTCAAGTTCGACTTAACCCACAAATTGGGTTTGGGGTTTCCCGTGATATTTTGTTTCCCGGGAAACGGGAATAAAAAATTATATTAAATTTAATTTTTTTAAATTTAAATTTTAAGAAAAAAGCAATGATTTTTTATAAAGAATGCAATTTTTTCTATTCAATACAATAAAATAACATTATAAATCAAATTTATGATTAGTTAAGGTGGTTTTACACTATAATACATTGTATTAATACCAGATTTTCATTTTCTATAATACATATCAAAAAATTGAGGAAAGTATTATTAAATGTCATATTTTTAATTTTCTTTATTAAAATATTTTTTAAAAAATTAAAAACGAAAAATTTAACAGAATTGACTACAAATAAAAAATGTTCCGAAATTTGCTTTAAGAGATGCAATTCATTTCTAAAATTTAAAGATACAAAGTATTAAAGGTATTTACAGTATAATACATTTGAAAATATTTTTGGTATTAATACAAAGTATTATAGTGTAAGACCAATTAAAAATTTAAACATTCTTAAACATTTCAACAAAAAAAAAAAAAAAAATAAGTGCTCGTCATTTCTTTAAAGCTTTCATAACAATAGACTTAAATTCTTTGAAATTTCTTTGAAATACAAATAAAAACTTTGAAAGAAAATAATAAATATTTAGTTTTTGGTACTAAGAAGAAAGTTTCAATTAAAACGAGAGAAGAAGATATAGTCGGTCAAGTCCGACCATATGATACCCTACACCAGTACGATCCACATAATTTAGTTTTTACTTTTATACAATTTATTTATGTTAAATATTAACATAATAGTAACATTTGTATGGGATTTATGTATGTTAAAGTGATTTTCGGGAGAGGGGTTTATATGGGAGCAATGGTCAGTTATGGACCGATCTTCATGAAACGGATTTGTGCTTATATAAAACTTATTTGTGCTAAATTTCATTAAAATATTCCTATTTTTAAGGCACATATTAGTGTTAAAACTCTATTCCGGGGGGACATTTGTATGGGGGCTAGGTGAAATAATGGGCCGATCATAACCAAATTCAATAGGCTTCGCTCTTGTGCCAAAAAAAAATCGTATGTTCCAAATTTCATAAAATTATCTTCAAAATTGCGCCCTTTACTTTGCGCATAAGCTTTACATGGACAGCCAGCCAGCCAGACGGACGGACATCGTTAAATCGACTCAGAAAGTGATGAGTTGAACGGTATATTTTAAGGTTGGGGTCCGAAGATTTTTTCTCTGCGTTACAATTTCTGCACAAACACATAATACCCCAACCACCTATGGTGGTGTAGGGTATAAAAATTAAGAACGTTGATGTATGATAAAAAATAAAATAACATTCACACATGAATTTCCAAATAGTTTGATGTTCACTTTCTAAACAAATTGTTTTTCGTGTTGCTTTATTTTAGTCATTTTCTCATTTTACCCAAAAAGTACGGGAACAAAAAAAGTATATATAAAATATTTAAAAAATATAAATATTTCCATTAAATTTGTAGAAGATTTGAATTAACAAAATGATTCAATGATTTCCTTATAAATTTATTCATAGAAGTATACTTTTGTGAATGGTGTTATGAAATGAAAAATTAGTATTTAAATGAAATTTTAAAATGGTACATCATCATTAAATGTTTAAAAGATTATAGAAATATGAAGTTAAAAACTCGTGTATTCGAAATGTGAATGGCCAAAATAAAACTTGTTTTCCTAGTGAAAAGGAGTCAAATAGGACTTTTCATCAGCGCACCGATGAAATGTTTTTCAATAATCTTAAATATCACTTGTATCCAATTTTATTTATATTTCGTTTAATGTATGTACAATTTAGTTTAGTTAATGTACAATTTTCACTTAGGCGATACAAACAGTAACATTTTTTCCTATAGAGTCATTCCATTTAAAACCAACCAGCTGATTTTCTCACCTCTTCCGAATTTGATAATATTTGGTACAATTATTATTCTTGTCAAAACTAAGACTTATTCAAAATTTCAGAGAATTTCATCAAATGGTTCGCGAAATATCGCGCTTGGAAAGTGCAAAATAGCTCAAAATGCATACAAAGTTGCATACACAAAATTACAAATATCTTTCGAAGTATTTATTATATAAGATTTATTGAGATGTCATATTAAAGATATCAAAATTACCTTTAATATGATGTATAAATATGATTTTTTTCTCAACATCAAAATGGTCCATATCTCGCGATTTTTTATTCGCGGGCAAATATCTCAAAAAGTAGTCATTTTAAAAACTTTAAAAAAATATATGTTAATGGTTAAAATGTTTTCTATAAGCGTTGTAAGAGGCATTCTGGGACTCGCAATATTTTAGGAGTTATTACAATAAATGTCATAATAAATACGAAATATTTGTTGCAACTGATATTGTTTGTAGTAAAATTGAAAAATTCCAAATTTTTTCCAAAAATTATTCGAATTTAATGAAATTCGATAAGAATATTAATTTTGACGCTGGTAACGCAAATGCCGAGTTTAACTTTGATAACCGCAATATTTCGCGATTTGTAATATCTCAAAAATGGGGAAAATTGTGTTTTTAAAAATACAAATATCTTCCAAAATATTTACGTTACAATGTTCATTAAAGCAAATATTTAAAGCTAATGTAATTACCTTTAAAATGACTCCTGAAACATGTTTTCTGTTGAATTTTTTTGGCGGAAAATTCGCGAATTAAATTTCGCGGTCGCGTATTTCAGAAAGTGGTATTTTTAAATTCGTGAAAAATATGTATATGTAATTTGGAGAGGTAAAGTCAAAAATTGTAATTTTTCGTGTTGGTTTTAAATGGAATGACTCTATAAGATTATAAAACTACATGAATATTAAATTTCCCGTTTTTCCCGGGAAAATTTGAAAAAATTCCCGGGAATTTCCCGGAATTCTCGGACCCCAAACCCTACCCGCAAATAACTTTGACATCCCTGTTGTGTAAAAATAAATAATGTATGTTTGCTAACAAGTTGCTAATTTTTTTGTATATAAATTTCCATAAGAAAAAGCCACTCGTTAGCAAGCATACATTGTTTATTTTGAATACGGTTGTAAATGATTATCTTTCTATGTAAAGATTGTAGATCGCCACAAAAAATCATCAAATGTTTTGTATCGATATAGGAATTTTAATTTCATTTAAAAATTCCTGAGATGAGAAAATTTTGATTTTTTTAACTAACATCAAATATCACACGTCTACATTTATTTAAAAAAAATGCAAAATGTACTTTATAACCAAAATTGTAACTTTTTTGATAAAAAATTGTAATCCTGGCAATACTGTTGCTGAGTTCGTAGGAGAAAGAGTAAAAGGGAATATGAAGGGATAACAACTTGTCTATACTTCGAAATTCATTTTTTTTTTTTTTTTTTTTTTTTTGATATTTGAAAGTTTAAATCATAGAGTAGCATATAGAGACGAAATCCTCGATTGACATTTAAACAAAATTGTTGTTTTGTAAACAAAAATGTGTTTTTATTTTCTTTTGGCAACAACAAAATGTATTTGACATAGTATAATTATAAAGTATACTCGTAAGAACAGCTGTTTTACAATTTTTTCATTGGCAAACCTCGCGGTACTGTCAAATTGTTTTTGTATTCATATGTAAACTTTTTTTTTCGAGTTTTTTTACTTTTGCTCTCCTTCATTCTCTCATTTCTCGGTTCAAAGCATTTTGACATTGTGGGCAGTAGTTTTACACTAACAAAATACAAGCAATTTTTGTTTTTGTAGATGTGCGAGTACTTTATTATTATACTATGGTATTTGATTAGATGTATTTTGTTGTTGCATGAGTTAGGTTTTTGACAACCGACTTAGGTTTTTGACAATTAGTTTCGTCTCTTGTTACTCTTTGGCATAGAAAACAACTAGAACTCCAACTTGCTCACAAAAAACCTAACTCAATTGTCAAAAAAACCTAACTCTTTGTATGTGTTAGTAAAATTTTCTACAGAACAAATTTATACGTGTGAAGAGAGTAATTTTTTGTTTCTGAGCGAATGAAAAGAGTTGAACTTCTAGTTGTTTTCTATGCTCTTTGGTTTAAATCATAGATCAGTGTTGCCAATTCAGTGCTTTTCGCGCTAGATTTAGCTCTTTTCAGCAACCCAAAAGTCTCATTTTTTTTCATCAGCTCTTTTTCTTGAAAAGGCACTAAATTGGCGCGTTTTGTATTCGGTTAGTTTTGGTTGCAGATTTTAATTTTCTACATTTTTCTGAATTCTGAAAAAAAAAAAAAATTATTTCAAATTTCAGGAAGAATCACTGGAGATGCCATAGTAAGCATGCTTGGAACCTTGGGATATGAGTCATTTTAAATAATTTATTTATACACTAGTATAATATATGTATATTTACCCTGATTATATTTTAAAAGAAAAATAGCCTTATTTAAAAAAAATTTACGATTCCTGCCACCATTTTTATGAAAATTTACTTTATAAAATATAATTTTGCAGTTTTTAGCTGTAATCTATTGAAACATTAATTGTTTCAATCAGATTTTCCCTTCTGTAAAATTACGAAAAGTTGAGATAAGTCTTTTCTAATTTAAGCCATCGATATGTATCTGTATTTCTATTTATTTTCAATGAATATTTTTTAAGATGTCAGACAATTTTCATACTTAGAAAAAACTTAAGGGATAAAAAAAAAACATGTTTTAAAACATAAAACTATTTTTAAAACTTGGTATATAGCCATTAAGTCAGCAGGATAATGCTGAGACTAAAGGCTCAACTACATAGAATACTTTCGCTTCAACTGCGACTGACAGCTACGCAACACATAAATGATATTAACCCAGTCATTGCATTATTATGTTATTAAAATTTTATATAATAAAATATAAAGATGTAAAAATTCTATTATGTTCTCAGTTGAAATAATGAATTGCAAATTAAAATTTCCGACTTAACGAAAAAATATTAAAATAAGAATAAAACAACCGACAAATTATATTTACGTACTTCTGCACTTCAAAGTTGAGCATTTTTCATCTTTGAAGTACTTCACGCAGAAGTTTGGCGTACCGATTTGGTTCCGCTCAATATAAATGCATGTATTTAACTTAGCTGTCAGTCGCAGTTGAAGCGAAAGTATTCTATGTAGTTGAGCCTTAAGACCTTTATATTTAAATTTAACATATTTATTAATTCAATAGTCTTAAAATGATAGTTATTAAATGTATAAGCATTCTTTGCACCTTAAATAGTGTTTTTATAAAATATTAATATTTGCGCATAAATTTAAAATAATAAATATATATGAAATAAGTTGTTTTGTTTTTAATATAAAATACATATTTAACTAAATAATACAAACAAATTTTATTCAAATATAATTTAGCGCCTTTTAGCGCGTTTTCGTGATATTATTAAAGGCCCCCTCTATATCGAGAAAAGCTGCCATGGTATACTCCCTCTGCAGCAGACCCCGCTCAATGTAACTCACAACATCATGCAGAGCACTCTCAACGGACTTACCCTTAAGATAAGCATGTTGAGACTCGCTAATGACCTGAGTTCCTATACTAGTCCTAAGATGAAGATCGATCAGTCTTTCTATTGTCTTCAATAGAAAAGACGATAGGCTGATCGGTCTGTAATCCTTGGGCTTCGAGTGAGTCGTCTTACCCGCTTTGGGTATGAAAATGACCCTTACCTCTCTCCACCCTCTGGGAATGTACTTCAATCTAAGACATTCCCTAAACACCTCCGTCAATAGAGAGATGGCTCCTTCATCGACATTCTGTAGCATGGCCGGAAATATTCCATCCGGGCCCGGAGATTTGTATGGCTCGAATGAATTTACCGCCCATGATACCTTGTCTCTAGTGATCATCTCCCCTATCACATCGGTAACCCCAACATCTGATTCGGGTTGTAGGTTATCACTGACGCTACCTGTCCCTCCATCAGATTCTAAATCCTTACAGCCTGGAAAATGAGTCTCCATAAGTAAACTGAGGGACTCTGAGCTAGACTCTGTCCACGAGTTATCCGCACGTTGTATGTATCCAGGTGCCACTGGGTCCTTGGATAATACTCGCCTAAACCTAGACAACTCGTTAACAGAGTCCACCGATTCACAGAAATTTACCCATGAAGTCCGTTTCGCTCTTCTAATGTCCTTCTTATACTTAGAGAAACTATCCCTATAGCTATTCCAATCCTCATCGCTCCTCGTTAGTTTGGCTCTATTAAACAGCTTCCTAACTGTAGACCGCTGGTCCCTAAGTTCCCTAGTCCACCATTTCGGCTGTTTCCTTTTTCCAGGATAAATCACTGGACAATTGAGCTCAAAACTATTCCTAATAACATTCGTGAAATTATTCACCACCAACTCGATACCCTCAACTGAATCTCTCCAGTCCTCAGTATCCCTAAGGTCCCTACAGACTGACCTCCTAAAGGACTTCCAATCAGTCCTTCTCGAGTTCCTATAGGGCTGCTCCCTCGCTTTCTCAAAATTGAGACTAAAAGATATTATGCTATGGTCGGAAAAAGAATAATCCAAAACTACTCTCCAATCCCTAACATAATCTCCCCCACGGTTAGCCAGCGTTACATCTATAACTGTTTCCCTATCCTTCGTTCTGAACGTAGGAGTGCTACCCCTATTACAGATGTGTAGATCATAACAAGTTATAAAATCGTGTACCAACTCACCCCCTTTGTTGATAATCGTAACTATAATAGAAAAAATCTCTAAAACGAAAAAACTACTAAATAAGACAAAAATCGGCAAAACGAAAAAAACAAAACAATATTAAAAATTCCAAAAATGAAAAATTTAAAACATTTTTAAACATAAAAAGTCGGCTAAACGGGAAAAAATGCCTAAATAAAAATCACCAGAACTGAAAAGGTCGCTATAACGAAAAACTCGAAAATAAAACAAAAAACCATAGAAAACAACTAGAAGTTCAACTCTTTTCATTTGCTCAGCAAATAAAAATTACTCTCTTCCAGGGACGGAAAATAACTGTTATTTTTTAATTTTTAAACAAAAAAAGGCACTAACAACCAAATGACGGAAAATTGATTTAAATACATCATTGTGATCTGTATAGAATCTACTTTCATTAAGTGATATGCTTTTTCAAATTTTGATTTTTATTTTTTTGAGTATTTTTTTGAGCAGAAATAAAAGTTTTTTTGTGATTTTTATTTTTTCGAGCACAAATAACAGTTATATTACGATTTTTACTTTTTGAACAGAAATAGAAGTCATTTTCTGAAACTTTAAATTTGATTAATTTTTTTTTTTTTTTGCTTATAATGGTACTGTTCTAGCATTTTTAATAAATAATCTTTTTTATTTTTTATTTTGGAGTATATTTTTTTGGTGTTTTTACTATTTCTTTTTTTTTGTGATTTTATTTTGTGGTAAAAATCACAAGATAACTTTTATTTCTGCTCGAAAATAAAAAAATAACAGTTATGCAGCGTTCTCAACTTTTTTGATCCAAAGCGCGCCGGTCATTATTTAAAAACGCGCTAAAAAGCGCTAAATTATATTTGAATAAAATTTGTTTTTATTATTTAGTTAAATACATATATTTTTATTAAAAACAAAACAACTTACATCATATACATTTATTATTTCAAGTTCATGTGCAAATATTTAGTGTTTTTATGCAATATTGAACATTAATGTTTTATAAAAACAATATTTAAGAAGCAAGGAAAGGTTATACATTTCATAATAACTTTCATTTTAAAGCTCTTGAATTAATAAAAATTTTAAATTAAATATGAAGGTCTTAGTCCCGGCATTATCCTGTTAACTTAGTGGCCATATACTAAGTTTTAAAAATAGTTTTATGTTTTTTTTTTATCCCTTAAGTTTTTCCCAAGTATGAAAATTTTCTGACATCTTACAAAATATTCATTGAAAATAAATAGAAATACAAAATACATATCGATGCCTTTAATCATAAAAAACGTAGTTCAACTTTTCGTAATTTTACAGAAGAAGGAAAAAACTGATACAAACAAAAGGCAGTTTTAATTCAAAGCAAGGAGTGAAACTAGTTCTGACTTTTATTTCTGGATTTTTCTACTCCCTACACAGAGAAAACGGATTCGTTGTGGCAACCGAATTTTTTGCCAAACGAATTTAGAAGGTTGCGGTAACTATCTCAAAAATTATTTGCTATTATCGAATGAATGTAATACACATTATAGATCTCAAAAATAATTCGATAGAAAATATATAAAATGTCAATGACCCTATTATGAATTACAATAAAAAAAAAAAAAAATTTTCATATATAAAAAATATTTATTTATGAAACCTTTTGAAATACACATGAATGAAATATTTGAAATTGTTGGATTTGGCGGGGTCTTCAATACGTCCTTCTGCTTGTTAACATGGAATGGGTTTTAAGGATTATGATACACACAAAAAAATAGTCGAGGTAATGCTGACTAAGTCGGCTTAGTTAATTTCTTTTTGTATTAAAATAAATAACTAAGTTTTGTTACCCAAGTCAATAAGTTATTTATAAAATATATTTTACCTAATAGCCAAGTCAATATTACATATGAAATTCGATATCTTCTTCGAAATAATTTGGAAACAATTTTATATTTTTTTAATGTCAACAGATAATATTATTGTGAAAAAGGTATGTCATATGCTGCAATTAAATTTTAACAAAAGCTTTATTTTGCGCAAAAATAAAAAATAAACTGTTTTTCTAGAGAGCACATCAATAAACATATCAGTATTATTGGTTTGGCCATTGATTCAAGCAGAAGTTGGATACAAATTTCCAGGCAGATGCTAACTTGTACTGTAAAACTAACTTCAAAAGAACCATATCAAAAGCAGAAAAGCAGTAAAGACAATAAATTCCTCGGTGTGTCTAAAAATGAATAATTGTACAATGGTATATTGCGCGATATTCCCTACAGAGTTTTTGCAGTAAGTTTTTTTACTAACAGAATAATTTACATAAAATTTTATTGATAAGCAATTTTTTCAATTATATGTATTAAACAATCGTATTGATGAATGTGAGATGGTCCTTTGCAAAACACGATTGGAATTAAAATCAATGGTAAACCTATCAAACCCTCTTTATAGTAAGATGCTTCTCCTGTATATCAAGACTTTAAAATTTTAATATTTAAATTCATATGTATTTTTTTTTTTTTTTTATTAATAAAAAATATTAAAAAATGCAATAAATTTCGTTTAATGATTTTATTTCCATAATATGTATATAAAATAAAATTTATACTTTAGTAAATTCAAAAACCATTTAAAAAATAGTAAATTACCAAAAAATAATGTATAAATTTACTTTTTTTAAAGATAATTTTCCAAATATTTAAGATATTTTAACAAAATTTTTAGATAATATTTCGAACATAGACATCACCTAAAATAATTGTTATATTACCTAAGAAACTTTGTAACTGTCATTCCACCTTTGTGCTTAGTTAATTTTATACCAAGATTTAAGGAAATATAACCTATAGATTTTTTTGTGCGTATATATGTTGGGCACATCGCAAATATTCATAAGTATGTATATATCTTGAAATTATAGGCTTAAAGTAGGTTGCTTGATGCCGGAAGGTGCTATTACCACCATCCGATAAATTTGGAATATTCCTCAGAATGATTAAAACTATTACTTTCAATTCAGTTGTCTCTTCCAATTTCATAAAAAATATTTAAATTGATTTATACAATTGAATTTACTATAGTTGGCATCCAAATTCTTTTACAATAATACTTTTATAGTTCTAATTGTTGAAAAACGTTTGGATTAAGAAATGCCTGTGTATTGTAATAAAATATCAGTATTTCTAAATAAATTTTAGTTGTTAACATTGTTTTCCAACTAATCTTTTTTCTGTGTGTAGGAAATTATCTTAGATAGGCACTTTTCAGCAATTTAAATTTAATTGGAATAAATTTATGCTATAATTGGTGTTAGTAACAAAAAAAAATTACTGTTTCCATACAAAATTATACCTTATAAAGTAAATTTTCATAAAAATGGTTGCAAAATTGTTTTTAGATATGGCATCTCCAGGGCTTATTCCTGAAATTTGAGATTATTTTTTTTTTTAGAATTCAGAAAAATGTAGAAAACGTAATTAAAATCTGCAACCAAAATTAACCGAATACAAAACGCGCCAATTTAGCGCCTTTTCAAGAAAAAGCGCTGATGGAAAAAAATGCGACTTTTGGGTTGCTGAAAAGCGCTAAATCTAGCGCGAAAAGCGCTGAATTGGCAACACTGCAGTTATGTATGTTTGCTCGAAAAAATAAAAATCAAATCAAATACAGTCGTAAAGTAGCTCTGGGTTGGGGAACAACTCTCGCGTCGCGGTAATTATCTCTTAAGTACAGCCAGGCGGGTTTTTGTTGTTCGGCCTTCGAGAATTTTGCGTCTCGCTCACACCGGTGCAGTGTATTACCACGCATAACTGTAAAAGTTATGCGTCGTTTATATTGACCGCGTGCTTTTAATTGGATTTACCCTGGTGGAGACCATATAAACTCAAGACTTTACTAAATGATCCAAGCATTCCAGCTTCCTATATGAAGATATAGGTCGACTAGGAATCCACTTGGACCAACGTGGGATACCCTGGCATTTTGGTTACGTACCTCCGCCATTTAAATTTTAAAGTTCAAAAAAAAAAAAAAAATAAAAATCAAATATAAAAGTTATTTTTGCTCAAAAAAATAAAAATCAAAAAATAACCGGTATTTCAGCTTGAAAAAATAAAAATAAAAAAATAACTGTTATTTCTGCTCGAAAAAATAAAAATCTAAAATAAAAGTTATTTTTGCTCAAAAAAATAAAAATCAAAAAATAACCGGTATTTCTGCTCGAAAAAATAACTGTTATTATTTGATTTTTATGATAAAAGTCATAACGGTTACGGTCCTGCTCTCTTCACACGTATAAATTAGTTCTGTAGAAAATTCTACTAACACATACAACGTGTTAGGTTTTTTGAGAGCAAGTTGGAGCTCTACTTGTTTTCTATGCAAAAAAAACATCGACTGAAAAAAAGATAAAATGAAAAAAAAAAATCCAAAAAACTGTCAAAATAAAAATTTCTAAATCACAAAAATTACAAAATCCCAAAATAAATTAATTTTCAAAAAACGGAAAAATGTCAAAATGAAAAATCGTTACAATTAAAAAATCAAAAAAATATTGAAATAAAAAATCGCCCAAACATAAAAAACGTCAAAATAAACCAAAAAACGCTAAAGTAAAGAAATCGACAAAATAAAAAATTTATAAAATTAAAAATTCCAAAAATTATCAGAGAACGGAAACGCTTAATTGAAAAAATTTACAGAAATAAAAAAAATAAAAAATATCCAAACGAAAAAATCTGCTAACGGGGAAAAAAATAACCAAAAAATGAAAAAAAAAAAAAAAAAAAAAAACGGAAAAGTAAAAAATTAAAAGACGAGAAAAAAACGAAAAAACGTTAAAATAATAAAAAGGTCATATCGAAAAAATTTTTATGTTAGTTATTTTATATTTTACGAATTTTAACGAATAGAAAAACCAGGATTTATATTTTTTAAATTGGTAGAAAAATATATATAAAAAAAAAACGAGAAAAGTATAGTCGGTCAAGACCGACCATATGATACCCTACACCATTCCGATCCACATAATTTTTTTTTTTACTTATATAAAACTTATTTGTGTTAAATATTAACATAATACTAACATTTCTGTCGGATTAATGCACGTTAAAATGATTTTCGGGAGAGGGGTTTATATGGGAGCTATGGTCAATTACACTAGTCAACAATTTTTTTTCTTGCTCCTTCAAAAAAGAAAAATATGTGGACTAGATGGAATTCCGCTTGCTAAACTCGAATCTGCTTTCATTTTTTTCCCATTAGGTCGAGATTTTTTTTATGGGCGTGTCTAATATTTCGCCCTAAATAAGCCGATTACTCGGGTATATTTCACTATAACTGAGAACGGTATGCTCGATTTATATAAATGATACACCAAAATATGTGGAATAAAATAAGTCGTTCTACTATCAAATTTTTATCCGCTCAATAGTTTAGGAGATATTTCGAAATAAGTGTCCGAAAAAAATTTTTATGCTAAATTCCAGATTTCTTTTTTTTACTAAAACTTCTTTTTAAAAGCGAAAACATCAAAAATACTTGAGTTTATCATTTTTGTTTCAAAGCTGGCAAAACTAAGTGTAAAAAATTTATGCACAAATCTTGATTGTATTCACAGTTAAGTTAAGATACCCATGCATACTTACAGTTAAGTGGAGATACACCAGTGGCCAAAAAAAAAAAAAAAAAAATTTCGTCTTAAATAAAAAAATAGGTGAATTAGATGGAATTTCACGTGCTAAACAAGAGTCACCTTTCACTTTTTTTTTATCACGATATGATTTTTTTTATGGACATGACTACTATGACCCCGCCTTTAGGTAGTGTTACACTTGTATTATTGGAGAACGATTTGTCCAATTAAGATAAATTAAACTCCAGTAGATAGCGATTTAAATTATATTTGAGCTGAATTTACATATATATTTTTTTTCAGTTAATATTTCCTTAGTTATACGGTAATTAGTAGCAAAAAAAATTTTAAAAATCGTTAAAATTTTATCCATAACTCTAAAATTCTTAAATTAATAAATTTGGTGTATCATTTATCAAAATCGTGTAAACGGTTCTTGAGTTATAGTCCAAATTGTAGAAACCATTCTCGAGTTTTAAAGTCTGATCGCTGAATAAGGTGATGACATTAGTCATGCCCATAAAAAAAATCAGCACGTGATAGAAAAAAAGTGAATGCAGATGCTCGTCAAAATCCATCTAGTCCACCTATTTTTGTTTCAAGAAAAAATATATTGTCCATTCCATGAAAGAACGCCCAAAAATATACCAAGTGTCCTCCGATTTTTATAAAATTTTACACATATAAGGTCTATGGGTGTCTATAAATATTTCCGTTTTCAGATTCGCCAAATTCAGAAAATTCGCGATTTTATTTCGCTTTTTCACTTTCGAAAAAAATTAAAAAATTTCGACTTTTTAAAAATGCATTTTAATGCAATTGCATTTTTTAAATGCATTTTTCTTTAAATATGTTATTAAATTTTTTGATTTTTTTTTACGTATTTGGAAAGCATGGAATCTTTACATTAAAATAAAAATCTTTAGCTTTACGTATTTTTGTTAAAAAAATGTATTGTGTTATTTTTTAAAAAATCGTTAAAAATAGTAAAACTTAATGTATCAGACTAATTATTGATTTAAGTTATAATAAACAAAGCATTTTAAAATACATTTTTGAAAAATTAAAATTTAATAAATCGCAACTAACAAAAATGCATCTAAAAACTGCATTTATATTTTTAAAATATTATGGACCGAAGAGGAGATTTTCGAAATGCTGACTAAAGTACACAAAACAAATACAATGGCCTTTTAAATACTTTTTAAATTACAGAAATTCATCAATAACTTCAAGAGATATGAATATTTAAAATTGCATACTTTTTATATTTTGTTCACTTTTATACAAATTTTAAAGAAAATTCCAAAAACAAGTTTTTATAAAAATTGGATTATGCATATAAGATTTTCTCGTCCCAAAAATTTGACAATTTTATTTTAATGTAAAGATTCAAATCTTTTCATTTATGTTAAAAAATTTAAAAATTTGAATAGCATATTTAAAGCAAAATGCATTTAAAAAACTCAATTGCATTAAAATGCATTTTTAAAAAATCTTTCTTATTTTTAAAATGTTAGTCGTAAAGCCGCCATATGCGAAATTTTAAGGCCGTTTAAATTATTAAAATTCACAAATTCTTCCCAGAGATATTGCTATTCAAAGTTACATACTTTTGACATTTTTTTGGTTTTTGAGAAAATTAAAAAGAGAAATAAAATCGCGAGTTTTTGCAAAAGGCTTAATGGAGTTTATGTATACAAATTTTTATCGAAATTGAAAGCCATCAAGTAAAAAAAATACACTTTTTCGGACGTTCTTTCATGGAATGGTCTATAAATTATTTTTTTTATTTCTACTCAATTGTATGTATACATGTGCATCGATTTTGATGATACATGCCTTATTTTATTCGCAGAATTACCAGCTTTAAGATAAAGATGATAAGTTGAAACATTTTTGATGCTTTCACTTTTAAAAAGAAATTTTAGTAACAAAAAAATCTAAAATTTTGCATAAACAAGTTTTTTTTCGGACATTTATTTCAAAATAACTCCGAAACTATTGAGCAAATTAAAAAATGAAGTTTGGCGGATTTGAAGATATTTTTTTTCTTTTGGTGTACCACTTATGTCAATCGTACACACCGTTCTTAAGTTATGAATAAATATACTAGAGTAATGGCCTTACTATGGGCGAAATATTAGACACGCCCATAAAAAAAATCCAGACCTGATGGAAAAAAACTGAAAGCAGATTTATGTTTAGTACACCAAAATGCATCAAGTTCAACTATTTGTCTTTGGGGGAGGATTTTTTTTGTCGACCAGTGTTGTGGACCAATCTTCATGAAATTCATGGCAAACGGATTAGTGCTTATATAAAACTTATTTGTACTAAATTTCATTCAAATATTCCTATTTTTAAGGCATCTATAAGTGTTAAGACCCTAATCAAGGACATTTGTATGGGGGCGAGGTGAAATAATGGACCGATCATTACCAATTTCAGTAGCGTTTGTCGTTATGCCAAAATAAACATATGTGCCAAATTTCATCAAATTGCAACCTGTACTTTGTGCACAAGGTTTACATGGACAGACAACCATCCAGCCAGAAAGTGATTCTGAGTCGATTGGTATACTTTAAGATGGGTGTTGGGATATTTTTTTCCATGGGTTACAAACATCAGCACAAACGCACAATACCCCAACCACCTTTGGTGGTGTAGGGTATAATGTATGAATGTTATTTATTTACTTTACAAATTGTATTTGTTTCAGTATTTGATTAACTACAATCGCTACACGATTGTACTTTTTTATCACATTGTTTTAATAAGAGGAAACCCAATATACATACATTTCGTTAAATGCGTGATACAATGAATAACAAGGTACAATTATTAGAGAGAGAGTTCTCAAATTTATTTTCCTTAAAAAGTCAGTCAAAAGAAAATGTACAAAATAAAGAACACTTAAATTTTTTTTTTTTTTTTTAATTTGATATCAAAATTATAAATTGAGAAAAATGAACTTTTTATGTGAAAAAACTAATATGTGTATAACAAGTTGTGCACAGAATATCATTTTGGAAAATATACCTGTTATATATAGCAAAATATCCAACAATTATTTTCACATTTCAAATGTAAACAAAACATATTTAAATTTGTTCATGTGTATTTTTGTTTTAAATTTTTCAATTATTTGACTTTACATGACTTGAAAATGACAACTCTACCTTGTTATTTTTTGTATCATGGTTAAATGTATACAAAACAAGCGCGAATATTATTTTCGGCTCGGCCGAATCTATATACCCACCATCAACATTCTCAAATTTTACGTTATATGAGAAGTGGGCGGTGAAGTGGTCGCACCACGCCCATTTTTGGTTTCCGAGTTTATATCGACCCCTGAACTATCTGTACAAAATTTTGTTATCGTACATGCTTTTGTCCATAACTTTTTTGTTTATGAACCGATTTTGCTCAAACAAACCTTATATAAGATAAATACTTGAACAAAATTTCGTCCCATTACGTTGTCCCGTTCGAGCCCTATCCTGCTTTCAACAGACAGACAGACAGACATAGCTAGATCGACTCAGAATCTAACCAGGACCCAGAAAATATATCGTCACCGATTTTTTTGTCTCTCCTGTAAAGTTATGAAAAGTGATGTAACGATGTTTTGCATTTTCGGTGACGATATACTTTATGGGGTCTTCAATAATTCCTTCGACATGTTACACACGGAATGACAAAATCAATATACCCCCATCTTTTTGATGGTGGGTATAATAAATTGTATATACATTTAACTCTTTTATAATCAATAGTGTAGCACCTCAGGTGTAATATAGAATAATGTGCTTTAGAAAAAATTTAATTCAATGCATCAACATATTTATTTTCTATTCAATAATATAACAAATCACTAATTTCTAACGATCAATTTCACCAAAAACAATATCTAATGTTCCAATAATTGCCACAATATCGGCCAACATATGTTGATACCCTATGTGATTTAGTGCGGCCAAATGAGCGAAACCAGGAGCTCTAATCTTACAACGATAAGGACGACTCGTTCCATCAGATACCAAATAAACACCAAATTCTCCTTTAGGTGCCTCAATAGCGGTATACGATGAACCGGGTGGCACACAAAATCCTTGTGTAAAGTATTTAAAATGATGTATCAAAGCTTCCATGGATTTCTTCATTTCTTTACGTCTGGGTGGGTTAATTTTACAATCATCAGTTTTCACCTCGCCAGCGGGCATTTGATTTAAACATTGTTCAATAATACGCAAAGATTGACGCATTTCTTCGAGGCGACATAGATAACGATCATAACAGTCTCCTTTGGAGCCTATGGGAATATCGAAGTTTACTAAATTGTAGGCATCATAGGGTTGTTGCTTACGTAAATCCCATTTAATACCCGAACCTCTAAGCATAACACCACTGAACCCATAATTTAAAGCTTCTTCGGCATTTACTACACCAATGCCTACAGTGCGTTGTTGCCAAATTCTGTTTTGGCTTAGAACATCTTCCACTTCATCTAAACGTTCAGAGAATTTTGAAGCAAACTCATAAATATCATCCATTAAGTGTAGAGGCATATCAAAGGCTACACCACCCGGACGTATATAGGCAGCATGCATACGAGCACCCGATACTCTTTCATAGAATTCCATTAGTTTTTCACGTTCTTCAAACAACCAAAAGAATGGTGTTATAGCACCAACATCAATGGCATGTGTACTTACGGCCACTATGTGATTAAGCAGACGAGTTATCTCGGCAAATAAAGTTCTTATGTATTTGGCACGTAGTGGCACCTCAATATTTAAAAGTTTTTCCACTGCCAAAGAATAACACTGTTCATTACACATCATTGACACATAATCCAAACGGTCAAAGTAGGGTAATGCTTGTAAATAGGTTTTATATTCTATAAGTTTTTCCGTGCCACGATGTAAGAGACCAATATGAGGATCACAATGCATTACAGTTTCACCATCTAATTCCATAACTAAACGTAAAACACCATGTGCAGCAGGATGTTGAGGACCAAAATTTATAGTTAGATTGCGTACCGTCTTTTCGGTTGGTGACATTTGATGATTCCATGGTGGCAATTGATATTTTGAGGTATTCTCATCCGGATACATTACCGGTGAAGAAAATTGTTTTATAAATTCTGCATCTGGATACCATTTTGTTGCCTTACGTTGTTGTTGTGAAATAATTGCATTGAATTGTTTACAATTTGTTAAAAATGTTTTTCCCCGATTTAAAAACATTATTTTTATTTTTTTTCTCATTAATTTATGATGCAATGCACACTGCAATTTAATAAATACTGTATACATTAAACATTGTATATATTTATGTGCAGTGTCAAATGCAGTTTTTATTTTATGTTGGGTTTTAATTGTATGTACGCATGTACGTTTACGGAGTAGAGTCAATATACAGATATTTGATTAGAGAAATCCCACTGTCAATTTGTTTTTATTTCGATTATTTGCCCATCGATTTATTAAATGTCCCCCAGCCATTTAGGATCTGAAAAAATTGAATATCGTTACCGAAAATGCAAAACAAAATTTTCAAATTTGAGTTTTTAATGAAAAATTTAGATTGCAAATTATTGAAAATAAAATAGCTACTAAAAATTTTGAGTAAAAGTTATCAATATTTTTTTTAATTATAATTTTTACTAAAATTTGTATTGATGTTACGTCTTTTTGGCTTCAGAAAATTGAAATCTTGAAAAACGTAACCCACATAACTTAAAAAACATTTAATAAAAATTATCATCACCAATATATCGTCACCGAAAATGCAAAACAACGTAACATCAAAATTTTCAAATTTGTGTTTTTGATGAAATATAGTTTATCTTTCTAAAATACGTGTGATCACAAATTTTCAGACTTGTAGTTCAAAAATTACGATTATGTTAAAGAAAATAATGATTTTTTTAAGTCAAAATAACCTAACATCACATTTGATAACAAAAACAAAAAAAAAATTTTTATATTTTTTTACGAATTTAGATTGCAAATTATTAAAAATATAATAGCTATTAAAATTTTTTAGTAAAAGTTATCAAAAATCATTTTAATTATAATTTTTCTAAAATTTTTATTGATGTTACGTTTTTTTGGCTTCATAAAATTGAAATCTTGAAAAACGTAAACCACATAACTTAAAAATTATTTAATAAAAATTAAATTATTCATCATTAATATATTAGGCGATATTTAAGGATGTAATAACCCAAAAATCTTGTTTGTAGGACAATTTGTTTAGATTTTAGAAAGTTTTTTGTGCCTCCTGTAAAGTTATGAAAAGTGATGTTACGTTGTTTTGCATTTTCGGTGACGATATGTATTAGGCGATAGTTAAGGATATAATAACCCAAACATCTTGTTTGTAGGACTATTTGTTTTGATTTTAAAAAGTTTTTTGTGTCTCCTGTAAAGTTATTAAAAGTGATATTACGTTGCTTTACATTTTCGGTGCCGATATGTATTATGTATACTATTAAAATAATTCATCTAGCAGCGCTTTATGGCGATATATTAAAAAACATATCGTCCCTGCGCTGACGCTGCATGTAATTTTCAATAACTTCAGGTAAGCTAGAAAACTGTTTAATTACGCTGTCTTTTTTTTTTTTTTTTTCGTTTCTTCGCTAAATTTTTACAAAATTTTTCTGTTTATAAATAGGCTTAGTAACACAATTAATGTGTATTATGATAAAGAATGAAATTTTTGGCGCATCTTGAAGAAAATAAACGTAATAATATATGTAGGTAATTTTGTGAAGCAATTTTTATTAAGATACGTTTTTGCTTTTCTTTTTGTAAGTTCCTAAGTTTATTTAAATATAAGTTTGAACTATGAAAGGAGGTATTATTAGTAATATGTTGCTCAAGTTTCAACTTTCTAAAATTATTGGAACGTGCTACTAAACGGTAATTTGTTAATGAACTTAGATTTTTTTAAATAATAAAACAATAATTCTTCCTAATATTAGTATTATATGTATTATGTAAAGTATAAAAAGTTTACTTTGTAAATCATAAACCAGTTGAGATATCGGCAAATTCTTTAGTGGTTTTATGTATGACTAATAGGTAACGTGACCAGACATCCCGCTTTTGGCGGGATTATCCCGCTTTTTAAACTTCGATCCCGCCCAAAACATTTTTCCCACTTTTTATTAAGAAATCCCGCTTTTCAAACTCTAACAACTACTTATTCGATTTCCTTATTTACATTTTCTATAACATTCTTACTAATATTTAAGTGTAACTAAAAATAATTTTTTCCACTGGAGAATTGATCATTTTTTACAAATCGTTTTTGATAATTGAAAGTTTTAAATATTTTATTACGCAGATAATTTTCTCTACTGACTAATCTTAAATGTATTTTGTGTGTAAATGTATTTTGTTTAGATTTTTTTTCCAGAAATAGGTTTAAAACTTTAATTATTTTAAGAATGTTAGAATAAAATATAAATACATTTTTGGAGAAAGAAATTTGGTTCTTTCAGATAGATTTTTAGATTTTGAAAACTCATTTCGTGAGAACATTTGTGTGAGGGCTATTTAAATAATTTTTTTTAACCAATTTTATTTACCAAAATGTCCGATTTCAAAAAGTTGTTTTAACATGAACTTTGATCTCAAAGTTAACATGGATATTTTCATATTAAACCTTTAATAACTATCTGGATTGGATACTCTTTATGTTTGTATAAACTAAAAGTTATAAAAATATTGGCAGCCGTATATAGGATTATTTTGATAACGGTTTTTTAGAGGTAACGGCATTTTTAGTTATTTCGATAACGGTATTTAGCGTTATCGGTATTTCGAGTTATTTCGGTAATGGTATTTTATGGGAAACTGTTTTTTCATAAATTTCGAAGTATCGGTTAAGAACCATAAAATATAATTTGTAGTCAAATGTTATAATGACGAGCTGGGGTAACCATAACCTTATTACAAGTTTTATTTCAACTTTATTAAAAATAATAATATTTATCGGTATTTCGAGCTGTTTCGGTAACGGTTTTTTAGCGTTATATTTTTAGCAGTAACTGTATTTGGAATTATTTCGGTAACTGAATTTTAGAGGTAACGGTAGTCAAGTTGAATGTTTTTTTTTTTAGCGGTAACGGCAACCAACTTTAGTTTTATTGTTAACGGGTCTAAGAATTATTTAAGAAAATCTATTGCTATCAAATTCAAAAAGTACCAATTTTTTTTTTTTTTTTCAATCTGTATTTGAATTCAATCTTGAAATTTAACTAGGAATATTTTGAAAACATTTAGAAAAGCACGTTAAAATTATAATTTTTCAGTTCGTAGGGATATATTTACTTATTTCGATGTTCCAAAATTTTTATGGATCGTTCTCAATTTGTAACGTCTCAATTAGGTCGTGAACAAGGTGCTTGCGAGAGAACAGCTGATCTAGATTTTTAATTGAGATATAAAAATAAAATCCGTTTTTTGGAAAACTTTTCAAAATCCCGCTTTTTTCATTTAATTTTGTTCAGAATCCCGCTTTTTAGTCGTTCGGGTCCCTCTTTTTGTCAAAAACCATCTGGTCACGTTACTAATAGGGGATCTAAATGCAGCAATAAAAAAATTCAAATTTTTTAATTGTCCCTTTTGTGAAGATTGATGTTTTGTTTCATTTTATTTTTTTTATTATTTTATACTTTTTTGAAAATTATAAAATATTTTTAAATTAAATGGCTCATTTTATAAAAATTTTCGAAGTTCTTAAAAAAACCGGAATTTTTTTTTATATTTTGTAACAACTTATTTTTTTTATTTTTTATAATTGGTACCATTTTCTTCAAGAAAAAAAATTGGACACTTTGTTTAAAAATTTGTACTTTTACTTGTTTTAGAAATTATGCTTTAGGACATTTTTTTTTTTTTTTTTTTGAGAATTGGTACTTTACTGAAATTTAACACTTTTTTTAAATTGGTACTTTAAAAAAAATCACTTTTTTTTTTTTTTACTTTTGTGATATATTTGGGTACTTTTTTTTTATTTGAGATCTATGTAAAAAAATTTTGAAATTTTTAATATGAAATGTTTTTAAAAAGATTTTTCGCAAATGTTTTGCCAGTTTTTCGGGTCGATTTAGATCAATGGAAAAATGTTGAGAAAAAGAACAATTATTTATACTTCCGATGAGCAAAATAAATTGATGTCTAAGCATCTCTCCCAACTGCCCTACATAAAATTGCAGAGAATATGTACATTTGAGTGTTTCGTGGATAAGCTTTTTGTGATTTCGATGTAGGAAGATTATTAAAAAATATTTAAAAAACATTTTAAAATTCATCTTCAGTTTCCTACCAGAGTACATGCAGTACGTAGCACAAATGAGTACATGCTTGTAATTTGTGCACTTGTCGTTGCATAAAAATAAAAGTAGTAGAGCAAATCCAAACATTTTTTCTTTAATTTATTTTATGTTTAGTATTTAATAAAATAATTTATAATTTAAAAATAAAAGCATCAAGCTCTACGAATAAATCCGGCAAAACGAAAACAACTCGCATGTATTCAATTTTGCAACTGAGGGATTTATAAAATATTTCTTTACAACCATTAAAATATTTGAATATAATATAGTGTAGTTTATGGATAATTGTCAGTAGATTATTATACCATTTTTAGAATTTTAAATATACCTTTAAAATTGGGAGCTATATCCAAAGGACCGCTTTTTAGGACTTCGCGGTTTAAAATTTTTATCTAGAATACCAGTTGACCAAATTAAATTTTTTAAACTGTATTAGAAAGACAAGAAATTATCCTTTTTAAAAAGTATATATTCATTTAAATGAACAGCAAAACTATCTTGAATATTTAAGACACAAATTCAGTTTTTGAATTTTTTCTTCTATTATTTTGAATTTATATCTATTTTTGATACACAATTTATTAAGAGACATAATTTTTTTTAAACACATTATCTAATTCTATACTTCACTTGTAAAACAAAAAGGTATCGCTTGATAAAATCATATAAAAAAAATCTTTTGTGGGCAATATTTGTTTGATTTTATTATGTAATGATGTATTTTTTTAAAACAAACGAATAAAATAAATTTTTTTTCAATATACATACTTTGAAGTAAGTCGGAAAAAAAATGATATTAGTTATACAATTAATTAAAAATTAAAGTGGTCCTCAAATTTACATAAACCTATTAGAAATTTACAGAAATACAATTTTCAATGCAAAAGATATATTTATATAATGTGAATATCTTCACATTTTAATGCAGCAATGCTACTCCCAAATAAAATCCATTATCTGTTTTTCTCATTCATTATTTTTTATTGTAAAAAAAAAAAAAATACTTTATTATAACAAAAGAAAATAATTAAAAGCAATTTAAATACAAATATATGGAATAGTTGTTTTATTTTTTTATTATTAAATTCTAGACTAGTACATTAGATAAATATACGAAGTATATATCATTTAACTTCTTTTCCTTTTCTTACTTTATTTGCTCATATAATTTCTCCTTTTCATCCATCGTGTTAGCATCATTTTCTGCTGAACTGTTAACATTTTTCCCTTTCGATTTACGCAATTTCTTAAACAATTTACTTACAAATGACTGACCAGCTTCGGAATCTTGCTGTTCGACAACAATACGTTTTGTGGCCACACTATGAATGGGACCAAAAGCTAATGCAACCACTGTGCAAGCTAAACATATGACATTGTAAGGCATGCTAAAATCAGGAGTGGGTAATGAAAGAATTAAGGTTTCGGTACGTAAAGTTAAAATATAGGAGTTGCGTGAGGCATTAAATGAATCGGCGAAACGGTAGCCCGACAAGGGTATGGACGTATAATTGCGAGCTATAGGTAATTGAGTGGTTATAACAGCAGAACCCACATAATGACCGTGATTGGCATCTGGTGGATATTCCAACCATTTGAGGAATATATAATCAAAATCAAATGATATTTCTACTGATGTCTTTCCCGGTAATTTAAAGGCCAATTCCAAATAGTAGGGTCTTTCTCGTTGTACTCCCGGACGGTAGTTGATAATTTTGGGCGTAATTAATTCTCCAGTTTGACGATCTCGTATCTTTAAGGTATGCATATAGATGGGCATATACCAGGGTATATTTTCCTGCAGTATAATGGGCAACATGTTATAGTGTGTGTTGGTAAGATGGGTAATAACTTTACCCCTTTCCTGGCCATAGCCCACTATATAACGGTGAGTTAGCAAAGGAGGTGGTGAGGGTGTGAGTACAGTATTTTGAGGCTTGCGCAAAACCCAGGCTATATTGAATAAACGCGATTCTCTTGATTCTTGCATATCGTAAACACCATATTGTGTGGTGTAACCTCCTCTGGTAGATGTTGTATTATAACTGGGCAAAGGTGTCATTTCATACGGCAAAGGTGTTTGTAAATTAACATAGATTTTACTGGAATCGGCAAGAGCACAATAACCATTTAAGCCTTGACCAAACATACGTCTTAAGGAGAAATCATATTCATTAGCTGAACCCAATAGTTTGGGATCATATACCAAATTGGCCGACTCTATTAACTCTAATATACACTCATCCTTGTTATTGCATAACGTACGTACTTTAATGGCCAACGAATGATAGTTGGTATTGTGAACATTACCAGAATTCAGTAATGAAGCAAAACCATGTTTACTATTACATGGCAGCAACTTCTTCCAGGGAGTTAAATTTTCCGTACAAACAATTTCACGCGGTAAACTTGAATATCTTACATGCTTCTTAACATTCTTAGAAGATTTACTAACAAAGTTTGGCTGAAATCCATATTTAGGTGTTATAGTATTCGTTTTATCCATAAAATTCAATGATGCGCATAGAATACCCGAAAAGGTACTCGTCACACTTTTCCATTGTTCATCTACGGATGTATCTGTCAGATTTTCACCAGCAAACCAAGCCCAAGCCTCAGCACCGGGTGCATTATCAACAATAGGATAACCCCAAGATTCGTAACGCCATAGGCCTTGAGTCAAGGATATGTGTAATCCTTTGACATCTGAATGTAGCAGTATTTCAGCAATAGATCTAGGTATTAATCTGGTGTTGTGCACTAAAAGTATATGTTAATATAATTTGTGTTTTTATAAGATTTTGTATTGGGAGATTTAAAGATGAAAGCATGAACGTTTTTAATGGGTAAATTTGAATA
This sequence comes from Protophormia terraenovae, assembly GCA_951394005.1. NCBI lineage: Eukaryota > Metazoa > Arthropoda > Insecta > Diptera > Calliphoridae > Protophormia > Protophormia terraenovae. Next base: position 75,193,994 of record OX596076.1, on the reverse strand, counting down.
AAAGGTAAAATTGTCATCTTAAAAAAATATAATTAAATGTTGTTTTTTTTTTTTTTTTTTTGTAAATTAGCACTTTTAATAAAAAAAAAAATTTTGCACTAGAAATTACAAAATATTTAAAAAAAGTTACGTTAATGGGACCTTCTCAATTTTTTATTTTATTTTTATAAATGCACCATTAAAAGCTTCCAATTGAAACCTTAATCTTTGGAATCGTATAAATATTACAGGAAATACTATAATATTATAATAGGTAATATAATATAATAATAGGTAACTGCAAGTATTACAATCGAGTTATTAAAATTTGTGTATGTGTTCGATATAATGCATTTTTAAGCAACCAGGAACTAATAACAGTACTCATGGAACTATGTTCATATTTGTCAAATATTTGACCAAATTTGTGTCACTAATGAGAATGAATACACTTTAGAGTGTGCCTAGACATTTTTTTCTATGGAATAAATGATGTAGGAACACAACTCAAATAAAGCGTATCAATGTGAAAAATATTAAAAACTTTTTAAAATAAAAATCAATTCCCTTCCACTGATTGAAAATCAAGAGTACGGTCCAAGAAAAGTTTCAACATTGGTATCGAAAATTGACTAATTTGGAGGTGTTATGGAAAAACATATTTAAATGTTTTGTTCATGCATTTCTATTCTTTAAGCCGTTCTGGCGGAAACAAATCAAAATTTTAGTAAAACAATTTTTTAATATTTTATTCATAAAAGAGAAACGTATAAAGTTCTAAATGAGAGAAATGCTAAATATTTTTTTTTTTTTTTTATAAAGACTCAAAAATTAAATTATTTTAAACCACTCCTAAATGAAATTTGTATGTAATATTCCAAAGAATATTTCAAATCTTTGCCCTGATGTTCTAAAATAACCATAATTTTATGCCCATAATTTTCAATCGCTGGTATGAATATGAATTTAGAAAAAAATATATTTTCATACAGCTCATAAAAACGCAATGTTTGAGTGGTTTTCTTCGGTTATTTTTATATGAACAAATACCTACTTTTCATATCCAAAATAACATTCCCGTTACTCTAGTAGTTAAAAAAAAATATATATATATATATGGAAATAAAACTGATGCCGATTTAAGATTGAAGGGAAAAATGGATTTGCCTAAAGTCGGCAGTCCGTACCGACTATAGGAAATTGTAAACCTTTTTTGTTTCTAAGGTCGGCAGCCACTAAATTACCTAATACCTATACCTGTATAATATGAAAATAAAAAAAGTAAATTCATAAACATAAAAATAAGAACTTAATAGCATAATTGGCTCCCCAGCCACAATGCTTTAAAAAATATTCAGTAAAGTACAAATGCAAGTTAGTATGTTATAGAGGTCCCTATCAGTGGTAATATTTCCTATACTATTTATCCGATTGCAAAGATAAAGATGTCAATCGAAACGCATCTTTTTTAAATATTTTGTTATTTCTAGTATTTTTATTTTTATTTTTTTTTTGGTGTACATCTTTTTTCTTAATTAAAATTATTCGCTAACATAATTTTTCATATTTACACAACTTTTTTAATTACAATTTTTTATTTTTTTTTTTGATATGAGTTTCTTAGGAAGTAAGATTTTCAAAGCCCTATAACTTCCAAACTATAGAATTGCATAAAATTTAGCATAAAAGGTACTATCAACAATGAAAAGAATCCGAAAAACGGAGCTGAATCAGTGTACTCAAATTATACCGTCGTTTTTATTTCCTTTATATACTTACAATTGCCTCTCTTTCCGTAGAACCATCTTGTAGTAAATTGAAAATAAGTGTTTATAAATCCTGATGCCAATGGCTGCACAACTAATTCTTCATGATATTCTTCATTCTTGTTAAGGGATTTTGGAGTCGCTGTTGTCTCAGTAGGCTTTTGTAATACTGTTGCTGATTCTTTGGGAAAATCTTGTGCTTTTGTAACACAAACTAATAATGTTAAACTATATACAATATATTTAATATTTACAATCATTTTCTTTACAAAATTTATATAAAATTCATTGCAAATTATCTTTTTTTTTTTTTTGTCGGCAAATGATTAAATTTTTTTTATTTACTTGTCAAAAACTTGAAAGTGCTGCCATGTTGTAAAAAAATAATAATGTCGTAGTTGTCTACTTTTGCAGAGTTGGAAGTGAGATAAAAATGTAATTAACACTGGGTCTACACATGATTTTTTTATATCATAATATGTAAAGGCTCAACTACATAGAATACTTTCGCCACAACTGCGACTGACAGCTAAGTTAAATACATGCATTTATATTGAGCGGAACCAAATCAGTACGCCAAACTTCTGCGTGAAGTACTTCAAAGATGAAAAATGTTCAACTTTGAAGTGCCGAAGTACGTAAATATATTTTGTCGGTTGTTTTATTCTTATTTTAATATTTTTTCATTAAGTCGGAAATTTTAATTTGCAATTCATTATTTCAACTGAGAACATAATAGAATTTTTACATATTTATATTTTATTATATAAAATTTTAATAACAAAATAATGCAACGACTGGGTTAATATCATTTATGCGTTGCGTAGCTGTCAGTCGCAGTTGAAGCGAAAGTATTCTATGTAGTTGAGCCATAGTATAATAATAAAGTATACTCGTAAGACCAGCTGTTTTACAATTTTTTCATTGGCAAACCTCGCGGTACTGTCAAATTGTTTTTGTATTCACATGTAAAATATTTTTTGAGTTTTTTTCTCTTGCTCTCTTTCGTTCTCTCATTTTTCCGTTCAAAGCATTCTGACATTGTGGGCAGTAGTTTTACACTAACAAAATACAAGCAATTTTTGTTTTTGTAGATGTGCGAGTACTTTATTATTTTACTATGTAGTTGAGCCTTAACAGAGAGTGTTAAATCAGCTCTCTGAGAGAATTATCTCACGTGTAGACTAAAATGTTAGTATTATAAGAAATATTATGAGACTGTTGCGATAAGATTTTTCTACACAACTATCTTATAAGATTTACTCTCAAAAAATACACATATACGATAGTTTGTTTGTGTGTGTGAATGTGTATTTTTAAAAGTACTTAAAAACAATGTTTTTTTTTTTTTTTTTTTGGTTTTATTTTAATGGTTACCCTACATTCAGAAACATATTTTCATTAAAATTGTGATAAAAAAATCTTAAATAAAAAGTATATGTTTACTCTGTGACTGAATGAAAATAACGTACCGTCTATACTAGCCTTTTCCTTGTTCGCACAAGAACAAAACGTCAGCAGAGCAACACACACAATTTTTTTCATTTTGTTTTCAGTGGGCAGAACATTTGTCGAACAAATCATAATTTTTTGAATGCCGTCAGTGTCGCTTCGATACTTTTATATGCAGCGCCTCTTCTTCCGCATACAAAATGACGTTTGATGGCAGACATGGTTGCTCGAACAATTGTGCGAACAAGAACAAAACATGAACAAGTTGGTTCCACACTAACCAAATGCATGTGCGCACAAACATTTTGTTCAATGTACGAACAAGAAAAAGGCTCGTGTGGACCGCAAATTACACTAGGCGACATGTCGCAGCAACAGCCATTGTTTTGTTGTAGTAACAGCCATTGTTAGTTCGAGTCTACATTACGTCGAGTCTATATTAGAGAAATTTCTATCAAGACAAAAGTCAAATTTTTGTTTGAGTTGCAGATAATTTTTTATCTCTGTCAATTATAGGGGAAAACGTATGTCATAATAAGCCATGCAAAAAGTACCAACAACAATCAAGATGGCGTCTTTTACTAAGCATTATCAAGACAAAGTTGTCAGAGCTCGAGCGCTGACAATTTTCTTTTAACGCTGCAATAACACTGACAAATTCAGTCTACATTAGACAAATCTTTATCTTGATAAAATTTTGACGTTTGTCTTGATAAAAATTTGTCTAATGTAGACTCAAAGTTAGACAATTTTTATAAAGACAAACATCAAAATTTTATCATGATAAAGATTTGTCTAATGTAGACTGAATTTGTCAGTATTATTGCAGCGTTAAGCCCAAATTACAATAGCGCGTAGTCAGCAGCAGTGTGTGCTGCCATAATCAGCTGATTATTTAGAATGCACTGTTTGTTATGGTGTTGATTACATTTGGTCAGCATCAGTTTGCAGTGCTGTTTCATTTAGCCCTGTTTCTAAATTCACTGCGCTGCATACAGATTGAGAGCGAGACAAAGAGAATGAGCAAATAAATGAGAGGCTAAAATATACAAGTAGAACAAAGCTAGATGGTGGTTGTAAATTGTGGCTGCCTACGCTGAATTGTAATTATAACGGCAGCAACATGTTGTGCTGACAGTGATCAGCTGATAATTTTTGCTGATACTGTTGCTGACTACGCGCTATTGTATCAGTTCTGACAACTTTGTCTTGATAAAGTTTAGTAAAAGACGTCATCTTGATTGTTTTTGGTACTTTTTGCATGGTTTATTATGACATACGTTTTCCCCTATAACTTCAAGTCTACATTAGACAAATTTTTATCAAGACAAACGTCAAAAATTGATCATGATAAAGAACTGTCTAATGTAGACTGAAGTTGTCGGCATTATTGCAGCGTTAAAAGAAAACTATCACCGCTCGAGCTCTGATTTGACGTTTGTCTGCAACTCAAACAAAAATTTGACGTTTGTCTTGATACAAATTTCTCTAATATAGACTCGACGCTACAATAACAGAACAATGGTTGTCGCTGGACCTGTCGATTAATGTAAACCTATACGTTGTCTTGATGTTGCTGTGTAAAAGACATCATCTTGATTTTTGTTGGTACTTTTTACATGCGTGACAAAGATAAATAATTATCTTCAATTCAAAACAAAAATTTTACGTTTATATTGATACAAATTTCTCTAATATAAACTCGACGTAATAAATACATCATAACGCTGCAATACTATAAATAAATTTGATCTACACGTGATAAATTCATATCATGATAAGAATTTGACATTATGATGTAAAAATCTCTAGTGTAGATCCTACGTAAATTTTGTCGGAATAAAGGAAAATATGACGTATCGAAGTGAGTTAATCCTAATATATATTATAAAAATGAAGTGTAAGTTTGTTTGTGCATCAATTACGTCTAAACTGATTTTCACGTAATTTGACACAAAGATAGTACCACTGCCGGAGGTAGTTATAGGCTATGTAAGATCTCGATTGGATGTTACGCCCACTTTTTAAAACTCTTAAAGGGCTGCACAAATTTTCACGAAATTTGACGCACAGATAGTACCAGTGCCCGTTATAGGCTATGTAAGAACTGGGTTGAATATCACGCCCACATTTTACGTCCACTTTTTTAAAACTCTTAAACGACAGTAAATATTTGATATCGCCTTAATTTTTAAAACAATATTTTTAAAGCGGCGCCAGCTAAATTTTGAGTTAATGTTTGGAATACTGTGCTGTATGCGCACGCGGTCGACAAAATATACAACTACTTAAGTAGTTGAAATACAAGATTGGATTTCATAATTTAGTACAATTGAATAGTTTGGATGTTATAGGTTTCGGAAAAACGTATTTCCATAAGAAAATCAGAAGATAGTTGTTTCTTTATAAAAAAATTTAATAAAAAGGAAATATTTTGTTTGCAAATACTCTTTTAGACTACCACAGTTTTAAAAACATTTCTAGGCCGATTAAAAAAAATGTTTATTTACAAAAAATGGACTAAGTATACATATCGTCACCTAAAATGCAAAAGGCCATAACCACTCTTTAATTTCTTACACCAGTAACAAAAAACATGAAAATGCAAAAGGCCGTCACCACGATTTTCAATTTTTTACTTTAAAATTAGGCAATTAAATAAAATTTCTTAATCACCCACTTAAAGCATAAAGCACACTTCGAACCAAAAAAAAAAAAATTTTTTTTTCTTAAATGGATCAAATTTTACGAGTGATTCGTTTATGAAGTTGATGTTACAGTCTTTTGGCTTTTCTGATTATTGATGTCATTTTTGAAGATTTGTATATACAATTTTTTGAGAAGATGTGGTTTGGGTCAGTGCATTATAATACAGTACTTTTTATATATCGTCACATTTTAGGTGACGATATATAAAAAAGTTTTAAAATTAATTTAATTTTATAGAGCGTGTGCCAAACGATAGTAATAGAAAATAGTTCTATAGAAAATTTAAATTTTCCTATGGTGAAAAAATTTAAATAAAAAAAATAATAATTTTATAAAATAAACGATAAAATGAACAAAGAATTTTTTAATATTTGAATTTATTATTGATTTTATGTTTGTCAATATTTTCTATACATTTGTCAAAAATTTTTGTAGCCCTACACAAAAAAAAGTTTGTACATAAATATAACAATTTAGTTTCATTGATTTTAGTTCATAATATTTAAGAATAATTTCTTAAATATTAAAGCTTTTTTCTATCAAAAGTCAAGAAGACTTAAACAAATTGTTTAAATTTTATTTAATATTTTCATTTGTAAAGAAATGTTTGAAATTTTCTTTGGAAAATTTTTATTTTTTAATTATTTTTAGCTACATATTGTGATCATTCAACAGAAAAAGCGCTGTTGAATAAAACTATGTACAAATGTATATGCTGTAGAATGGAATCAAATTTGCGCAAATTTCTAAACATTATTTTCTAACAACTTTTTCTTAGAAAATTGCTAAAATATTTTCTATTTTAACTATTTTTAATTAGCGTTTGTATTAGATTCTTATAAAAATAAATCATAATTTATGGACAATTTTTTCAAATTCATAAAATTTTCATAAAGAACAATTTAATAACGTTTATGAACCAAATTTTATTTTTTATGAAAAAAGTTTGGGAAAAAAGTCATGCTCGATTCATAATATTTATGAACAAAATTTTTAAATACACATATATTCATGTCTTCAATTAATTTTTAAATCTTTGCATATGGATAAACGGTATTGAAAAATTTTTACTATTTTAGGTGATTTAGAGATCTCAATGATTTTCAAAATTTCAGTTTTATATTATATTTCAGTCACATTCAACGCGAGGACATTACGGGAGTAGGGTTAAAAAAAAAAAAAAACTGTTTGGCATAATAAAACTACAATTTTTCTTTTAAATTTAATAAATATTATGAAAATATTTACGATTTAACACGAGTTAAGTGTGTCCAATCGGTTTCTACATATTAAAAATAATATATCTTTAAATCGTATGCCGTGTTCTAGACGTTACGTTGTTTAATTACGGAGCATTATATTTTAAAAATTCTTGTTCTAATTTTTGTAGTTCATGAAGAGCTTATAGCTTTCTAACATACTGTCTCCACGTTGATATAATATGTAAGATAACGCCGGCAGAAGAGAGTAAACATTATGTTTATATTATGTTAAATCTTAAAGAAGGGGTAAATGTATCCTAATAAATCTCATAATATTTCATTATTTTAATTCAGTCACAGAGTAAACATATACTTTTTATTTAAGAAATTCGAAATTTTTTAGCACAATTTTAATGAAAATATGTTTCTAAATGTAGAATAACCATTAAAATAAAACAATTTTACAAAAAAACTTTGTGTTTAAGTACTTTTAAAAATACACATTCACACACACAAACAAACTTTCGTATATGTGTATTTTTTTGAGAGTAAATCTTATAAGATAGTTGTGTAGAAAAATCTTATCACAACAGTCTCATAATATTTCTTATATACTAATATTTTAGTCTACACGTGAGATAATTCTCTCAGAGAGCGGATTTGACACTCTCTGTTACATATTATGATATAAAAATATTACGTGGAGACCCAGTGTAACTTACATTGAAATTGTCATTTAAAATAACGATATTAAAAGTACTGCCACACTAATTTTTCTTTACTCCTAATTTAAACACAGAGTTGCCAGTGTAACTAAAACTAATTGTACGACTTCAATTGCTGAATTAATGTGTTGAATAGAGACAACTAGAGATAATTAATAACATGTTTTATAGATGTCACCCCCATTTGAGTAGTATTTATTTTTTTTTTACAAAGAATAACAAATTCTATATGAAAAGTGTTCAAGGAATTTTAGTGTTTCAACAACTACGATAGAAGCATTAAAAGCCAAAGCAAAAATATAGATGAGCCTCATGAAAATTGAAATATCACGCGGTTAAAGTTTCTTTACATAAAATATTTACGAGTTGATTAAATTTGTAGTATGTACTTTTCTTCCTTTTTCTCGAATTAAAATATTTACTTTTTTTTACCAAAAATTTCTTCGCTTTTATTTTTATATGGAAATAAAACACAATTTGTTTTTATTATTTATTTATTTTAAATTAAATAATAAATACCTGTAAATTTATAGAAATTATTTGGGACTTTAAGTATATACACTTATATATACCTTGATACATATTTGAATGTAAAAATAGTTTTTGTCATAAAAGTATTATTTATATATATTTTAACTAAGTTTCCATTTAATATTCGTAGTTAAAGTAAAAAATTACGATTTTTTGTTCCATTTTTGTAGAGTACTTTTATTTATGTTTGCTTAGTTTAGCAATTCAGCAGAGTACATTTTATTACAACCCTGTGTGTCAGTGGCTGGATTTGCTGAAAAATATAGATTCAGTTAATCGCTATACAATTTCTTCATGTGAATGCAAAGTACAAAATGGCTGTAGCACTTGCGACGACGTTGTGTTCGTTGTCGTTCGTTGCCAGTTGTGTGTCGTAAGTGCGCTCCGCTAAAATATTATTTTTTCTTGATTTAAATTTATAAAAAAAATATATATATAATTAAAACACATTGCTAAAAGAGAGAAAGAGAATAAAGAGCGTAAGAGAGGAATGGGAACAAAAGAAAATTATTTTATTTAAAAAAAAAAAAGAAAAATAAATTGCAATAAAACAAAAGAATATAATAATGAAATTTATAAAAATGAAACACGTTTTTTATGCAAATTTATAAATCAATGTTTTTTTGAACTTTTTTTTTCATAATTTTGACCAAAAATCAAACACACATACACTATTAACTATAGAGAAAGAGAAGCACACACGCAGAGAGGCAACCAATTAATAAAAAATATTTTGTTAAAAAAAATAATTAGTTTTATAAATTTACAGTGTGAAAATGAAAATTTTATTTTTTCCCAAAAAAAAAATATTTTTAATGTTATGTTTTAATTTAAATAGATTATCTAAAACCATTTACTTTTTTTAAATTATTATTTGTTAATTAAAAAAAGAAAAACACATTTTTTAATTTTTTCTAAAACGAAAGTAGGAAATTACAAAAAAAAAAAAAAGAAATTCACACAACTTTTTTTTATGTTACGAACGGATGAATAATATTGAAAAGAAGAAGCAGCACAGCAAGTAACAGAAAAAAGTATATTCGTTCGGTTTTTTGTTTCTGTGTGTTTATTGTTCGAATCGCGTAGATTTGCTTTGCTGGTGCTAAGTTGTATCTTCTTCGCACGAAATTTTAACGTCGCGTAACGCCGCTGAGGCAAAAATTCAACTGTCTACCTAAAGTAAACGCTCGTTTCTTCGTTGCTCGTTAGTGAATAGAGTATATACTCTCATACAAAACGGTAAAAGCAAAAACAACAAAACCCGATTAAATAAACAACTTCGTAACTAAAACGAATAAAAATATACACGAAAAAAATAACCTGCTGCAAAAGGAGAGTTCTGTGCAAAAACAAATAATTTATAACTCTCTCGGGAAAACCAAGAGATTTTAAAAGAGAAGAAAAAGTGAAGTGCTAAAAGAGAGTGAGAGAAATTATAATATATATATTTTTTTAATTATGCTCTTTTTAAAACTAAATGCGAAGCAGAAATTAGCTTAAATATTAAATGATTTATCATCGAATGTACTGTTATTTTTGGGTTTATTTTTAAAATTAGCAACAACAACATATTACACAAAACGAAACAAAAACAACAAAAAGTCCCCCAAATTTCAAAATAAAGATAGAAAAAAACTAAACTACAAAAGAAGGCGTTGGATTTAATTTTTCTTGCTTCATCATACTGTCACACGGTTTTAAAACTACTTCACTATTTTCCTGAAGCTGCTGAGTTCATTAAAACCACAAGTCCTCAGAAAAAAAAACTGAAAACAAGGTGATGATTTACTTAATTACATTTTCTTTACGTTGTAATATTAGAAAAAAATATTGTAATGATTGTATCTATATTTTAGAATAGTTTTTAAAATTTCCAATAAATATTTAAAATCTTTAAAGAAAACTTAAAATGCTTTGTTATAAAATTTTACAAAAAAACATTTTCGAGAAAAACCTTAAATAATTTAAAAATTAAATATTTTTATTACTCGCATTCGGTTAGTTAATGTAGCTCTCATTGTTTTGTGCTTTTAACAGGCCTGCCAGATTTGCCATTTAATGGGCATTTTGGCGAATTTTTTACCCCTCCAAATGTAAAGAACAATTATTACTTAAGTTCTATTAATTTTTAGCCTTAGGATGCTTATGAATTAATTTTAAAAGTTACCGATAATAATTTTACAAGATTAAATTGTGTATAATTTTTCATTTTTAGTTTTATACATAAAGAATATTAATCATTGTATTATGTGCCACTTACTTTTTTTCAATAAAATTTATCTGGCATCGCTGGTTTTTTATTATCACTCTCTTTTTTCACGCTCTGGAGCAGCAGGGATGACAAATGAAAATTTCTAATAGTACTATCTTGTAGATAAATTTAGTATCTAAAAGATATTAATACCTTTAGAAGCTAAACATTTTTAGGTAATTAAATATTTGCAATTTGTCGATTTTTAATAATTAAAAGATTAAAGCTAGATAAGAGCCTTACAAATATACGTATAATCAATTATTGGTTGTTTCCATATAGCTTAAAAAATTCATATTAAAAAAAAGTACTTTTGCACTTACATTTTTCAACCCTGTTCTAAGTTTTCTTTTATTTTTGTTGTTATTGTATTATTTATAATATTATGTTCGTCGTTCTCATTTCCCCATTTATTTGTGTGCTCAATTTTGTTTTGAAATATGTATGGCAAATCAAATCCCAACGAATGAATGACTTAACAACATTCGTACTATTGCATTTGTATTTTCCGCTGGCTGCTTTTTTTGTTCTTATTCTGTTCTTCGTTATGACATTTCTTCCGTTTTATTCTGTTCTATTCTTTGAAAAACTGCAGTTATATATTTCAAAAAACGTTTTCTTTTGGTTTCTTTTTTCTGTATACATATACTTTTTTTGTTTTATTTTGAAATTTGTTCTTTTTCAGTGTGTTATAGTTAGTGGTTTTAAAAATATTTAATTTTTCGCCTTTTAATGATGTAATAAGTAGAAATGATGATGTAATTTATACTAGGAGGGTGAAAGCGTAGAAAATTTAAATATTCTTTGAATTGCATCTGTTATTAAAATCCTAGAAAAAAATAATTTATTAATTTCATAATTTAATAGGATTGGCTAAGTTTTATCGTTTTTAATTATTAATGACTCAGTAGTTTTCTTTTTTTCATTGTGATAAAATTTAGTATTTGTTGTAAAAATTTTAGTATTTGCTCACATGTTGTGAGCAATTGGTTTTTTAAAGAAAAATTATAATTAAAAAAATTATTATATAGGAATTATGTATATTTTAATATAATTACAGTAAATATAGCCCAAATTAATTCCTTATTTCTAAAAAAACTTGGGATATCAGATTATCAATGTTAATTTTTGTAAATCAAACAATTAGTAACAAAAATACAATTTAAATTTGTTAAAATTTGCCGAAATACTTTTTGTCCTTATCACTTCCATTGTTTACTCTATTTTACAAACTTAGGTAAGGCTAGGTCAAGAAGAGAGGCGTTGAAGACGGGTATAAACTTATTCCTTTTTGGTATGTTGTGCCTTCTAAAGGGTGTCCACATACTTTAACATTTCTCTATTAGGTCAAGAACTTGGTTCCTTCCATGTAGTCCTTCAGACTACATGGATACATAGTTCCTAAGGTATCCCAAATTAGCTATATTACTTCTTAGAAAATGTTAGCTTTTGGTCCGATCAAACTCTGTTTTACTGTTTTATTCTCTTCCATGCATGCACTAACTATTATATATGTTCCGTGAGCTTAGTGATCTTTAAACTCTGTGGTGACCGTTATTACACCTTCTAGTCTTCTAAGTGTTGGCCTATTTAGTTTCAGAATCTCTTTAGTTCTCTCCTGATTTAGGCCTCCCCGTAGTATGTCAGTTACTCTTGATGAATGGGCGGTGAATGAAATGGAATTAAGGTGGTCCTCAATCACCAATTGTAGACTGTCAAGGACTCTCTGGCCATTCCGGTCACGGAGCAGAACTAGAGTATTACTCTTGACAAGTCATCGATAAGGCTTCTTGTAGGTATTATCACAGGCCACTGTATGATCGGGCGTATGTCGGAACATATGGGTCACTCTGGAAATAGCTTTTGTAGAAGTTGCCTATATGAGGAAGAATCCCTACAACACTTGTTATGCGAATGTCCAGCACTGAAAGGGCGTAGACTAAGACAAAAAGCCGGTGATGTTGCGGTGCTTATAGTACCATCTGTATAATTTAATCAAACTTATAATCATATAATATGTAAAAATTTAGTTTTTTGACAAAAAAAAATATATACAATAATATATGTATATATATTACATAATAACGGACTACAAACACAATATTAATTTGTAAATCCGTAATAACTGAACCTTTTCACATTCACTAAACATTTAATTAAGAACTCTTTATTTTCTAATAATTCCATCAGCTTTTATCACACACTGTATGTAGTGTACATTCATACTTTTTTTTGTAAATTCCAAAAAGCCTCAACATGTTTATTTTTAAAACTTGTCCCACACAAAATTTCATGTTATTATTTCAAAAGTAAACAAAATACAGTGGCCCTGTACATTATACATACATACACATTTACATTGTACATACTTAAAAAATTTCTGGTAACCCTTTTAAAACAAAGCAAGACGCGCCAGCCAAGTAAATGACACCAAATGTCAAATTTTTTTCTTAATAACAACTTTATTACGGGATTTAATAGATTATCCATTTTATTTTTTGCACAAATTATATTACTTGGAAAAATGTTAATAAATGTAAACAATACGTGAATAAATAAATTTCTCTCTGTTTATTTACTACGTTTTACTTTACGGTGAGTATGAATTTGTTTAAAATAAAAAAATTATTGCAAAATTAGGAAAGTTGGAAAAAAGAGAGTGAGAAAGGCAGAAAAAAAAAGCGAGACATAAAGAAAATAGTGAAAGAAGATGAAAGTGACGATGATGGGATATACATTTAAATAAGTAATAAGTTAATAATTTTTCTTAAAAATAATAACATAGGCACAAGAAAATGTCTATAAATCAAGGTTATTCAACTTAAGGGATTTAAAAAAATTATAATCAATGGGCTGAAGGGTTGAGTAAATGACTATTGAAATTGGAACATGGTTAGGGTGTGAACATAAATTGCAGTTTCATTGTTAGTGACGTCACTTATGAAAATTGCACTTATTATTTGTTATTGCCTTAAATTGTGTAAAGATTTTCTTGGAAGTGATAAAGTTGTTTTTTTTTTTATGTAGAATCATTTTAGCTGAGTCACATTTTCTTCTCTTCAAAACAAAATAATTTACATGAAATTCCACACACACATATGTACGTACAATGTACATAATAATGAATGTGTAAAAAAACTGCTTACCAACAAATATTTTTTATTATTAAAATATTAAAAAAAAAAAAAAAAAAAACGGAAGAAAACACAATAAAAAAAAGCACACATGCTTATAGTTTTATTTTAGACCCCTCTTTTGTTCCCGCTATCCATCTCTTTACTCTTAATCATTACCTTCATTTAGCTATTTACAAAATCTCTTTGCCGTTGTTTTTTCTTTCGTATTTATACAATAATTTCATTGCTTACTCTCCTCATACCGTTGTCAACACCTAAAAGCTCTTCCACTTCTTATACACCATCCTCTGTGTTTTTCAATACATTAACTAGAGAAGACGAAAAAAAAGCGAAAATTACTTATAAAGCCCTCGAAATGCGTTTTCTATATCATCATAATAATATTGCAGCTCACAGTATTTGAGTAAGGCCCAATTTTGACGATGATGGTTTTGCATCTGATGGTTTTAGTTTGTAGGCAAGAGGTGTAAAGAAGCAAGAGGGGTAAGAAAACAAGCACGAATCGTGATTTCGTGTGTGTTTTTTATGTTTCTTATTTACAGCATTCGCACTTTTCTCATGTTGCTTTATTTATTTTCGCTTTTCAGAGTGTAAAGATCGTCGCTATGATGCTTAAACTTATATAAGTGTTACCATATGGAAAAATTGTGATATACAAAATTTAACAAGTAAAATTTCTATTTTATACACAAAATTAAAAAAATGTGTAATTTTGTTTTTTTAAATCATTCATAAAGGCAATAAAAAGAAATAATTATTGAAATAAAAGTAATTTTATCCCAAATATGAAGGAAAATAATTTTTATTTTATAATTTATATGAAGAAATATACATATAAATTTTGTTGTATAGTTAAATTATTTTACTGTTAACATTAATTAATTCATTAATAAATGATGTAATTAATATGCTTTCTTAGTAAAATGGAATAATTATTGAATTAAAAATACTTTTTTCCTCTTAAATAAAGTTCTATTGACAACGGCAACACTAACATAAAATTTCAAACAATCATGCTCAAAATCATCGTCAAAACGTACGAGATTTTACAAAGATTGCTTAAAAGAAAATAAAAAAAAACATCATGACTGGACAATCATAGTGAAAAACCCCACTAAAAGCGACTCAAAGAAACGCCAAGGAGGAGAGGTACGCAGGGAATGATAGCAAAACAAAAGAATTTCAATATACTATATATAAATGTTTGTACAAAAAAAAAAAAAATATATATACATATGTATATTATTTTGTTGTTGGTTCTTCTTCTGTATATTTCTACTAGAGTTGCTTCTTTTTTATAATTTTTGCTTTTTTTAACGTATAAAACGAATACAACAACAGAAAATGAAATAAATGGCGACCACGCCGTTTTTATATTCGTTCATCATCGTTCACAGACCCAGCTTTTTATCGTTAATTTTTTTTGTAGAGAGCTGCTGGCATAGCAGCTAAAGACTAAAAATTTTAAACGAACATTTACTCAACGGAGCATCGAAAAAATCACAAAAACATATGTACAATAATAATGCTGCTAAAATTGATATACTAAACACATACTACATACATTCCCACCACTATATAAACTTGAAAAATAAAAATAACCGAACTAAAAACGAGTTTCTTCACTTTTCTCAGTGTGTATAATGAACAGGGATGCCATATGTAATAAAAAGATCGTAAAATATTTAAAAATATTGGAATTATCTGAAAAAGTTGATAAAATCCATCTGAAAATAATGTTTTTAAAATTTTATAACAATCGAGTTTTTGTCTTCAGTATTTTTTATAAAACACATACATATAACAAGTATTAATATTTAAAAAAAATTCTCAATCAAACATCATTATAATTGCCCTTTATTGTTTTTGAAATAAAAAAGCTCCAAATCTGGCAGGCCAAGTTAAAAATTTAACTCACTCTTTCTCATTTGATTTTTTTTTTGTTTGTTTTCTCTGATAACATTTTCTCCTACTCTTTGCTCATGTTCTCATACTCAAATTATCTCTTGCGTTTTTACTTTAGTTTTATAAAAATGTTCTCTTTTAACCCTCATTTTTTCTCACTCTCTTTCTAAAAATATTAATTATCTCTAAACAGTTTTGTTTTTGCGTTATAGAATTTTTTGTTTAACAAGAAATATATTTGTTCTTCATATTTGATTTGGATTGCAAACCGTTTTTACTCTACATAATTTATAGTGCTTTCAATTAATATTTGTTGCTATTTATGTTACTTATCTACAAAAAAAATGTGTAATGAATTATTGTATTCGTACTAATTTTTTATTTTTTTTGGGTTATACTTGTAATGTTTTGAAAAAATAAATCGATGATGTGTATTTTCGTGTCTGCTTATTTGACTGTCTGATTGGTGTGTCTGTTTGCCTTCAAATTTATAGGTCGTCTTGTAATTTAAATCAATTTTATTTATATTACAAAAACAGAATAAAAAAATGCATTTTTTATTGATGACGTCATATAATGTGAAAATCTGTAAACAAAAGAAAATTTTCTATGACTGATAAAATTTTTTAGCCGCTGTCATAACCTTAATTTTTTGTGTTATTACATTCAAGGATACAAACAACTAATGACATGCTAATAGTTATTGATTTTAAGAAGTATTTTACACATGGCTTAAAGCGTTTAATAAGACCCATATTTTTCTAATTTTATATACATATATAAATCCTGTAAATGTAAAACTCCTTTAAATTAAAATATATGGCATCATCATTGTTAATGTGATTATAATCTGGGCAACTAATTTAAATATAAATTGTTGTTTAAATATTTTAACTATATAAAGTAGTTAATGAATTAATCTTATTTTTAAAAGTAAATAAAATTTAAAAAAAAACTGGACATATGTACATAAATAGCTTCTTTAACTCTGGCATTTATAAACATTGATCGATTATTTTGACAGATAAAATTTTTTACTATATTTTAAATTTTTTCTTTATGTTTATACAAAGTAAGACCCTGTAGTTGACAAAAATATTTTTTTTTAAGAAAACAAAAGATAATAATAGAACAGTGCAAAGAATAATGAGTAATTTTAGATTTTTGTAACATTTTTAATTTTAACAAGAGATAAAAACAGCTGCTTATGAGCAAAAAAGAAAACAAAAAGAACATACAAGCACACATACCAGAAATATAGAAAAATACAAAAGAAAAATCAAAAAACTACATGATAAATGGAAACCAGAACATTTTTCATTTGTCTTTTTAAACTTGGACAAAAATAACAATAAATATGAAATCAACAAATAGCAACAACAATATGACTTGAAATTTAACAGTCACCAGCAACAACAAAGCTTAACTATTTAGACAACGATGGCTGACGAATAAAGTCGTATGAAAAAACGTATACATATATATTTGTACTTACAGTGGCTCAATAATGTAGTCGGACAAAAACTAATATTTTATAGACTTCAATATTTAGTATATTAATAAAGGGTTTACAAACTCTTTTCTTTTATAATAGTAAGACACAATATACGCTGTTTTAAAAACGAAAGAAAATATTTATTTAGAATTCATGTATAAATAAAAAAAAAATAAAAAAATTAATTTATATCTTAAAAGTTAGCACCAAAAAAGTAGTTGGACACTTAGAATAAAATTATCTTAAGTAAATATTACTAATATTTAGTGCTTTGTAGGAAGTCCTTTGCTTTTGATAACTGCTGATAACCTAAACATAAAGCATGTGCTTTATGTTTAGGTTATTAGGTTAAAAAGCACCATTATGTTAATTTTAATATAAAAAATATTAAGATTAATATTATCCTAATGTTTGTCCGACTACATTATTGAGCCACTGTATGTTAATATTTAACCAAAAAATACAAATTTACATATAAAAGGAGAATACTTTACTAGCAATAATTATGATAAAATAAATATATGTAGACAATAAAATTGTGTTGTTTTTAGATTATTGGTTTAATTGATTAGTACTTGATGAGAGAATACTCACAGACAGTTGAAAATAACACACATATATTTACACACTTGTGTAGAAAAAAATTTATTAATAAAAATTAAGCAAAAACTTACCAGAGGCAAAAAATACTCAGATATAAAAGTTATTAAAATAAAATTACACTTAAAAAAATAAAGACGTAGTAAACTTAATTCTCCTTTATATGTAAGTTATGGCAGCCTACAAAATCTTGAAAGCTGTTAGATCGATACTGGATATTAAGGAGAATAGATATAACCTGTGGGTAGGGTTGCCATCCGTCCTCTTTTCCCCGGACACCGTCCTATTTTTTTGGGCATCGGGGGCAGTCCTACTTCTTTTTCAGCAAGTGTCCGGGGTTGTCCGGCTTTTTATACCTTCGTTAAAAATTTTTTCTTGCATTTAAACTTTAAATCACAGGTCACAAAATATATAAAAATATATTAGATGCTCGTACAATTAGTTTAGAAAAAGTACAGTTTAAAAATTTCCCTTTGAACAACACTAGATTTACTATACCTGATAGTCGCTATTTTTCTAAGTTTCTTTATGAAAAGGGGAAATAAAGACTGGATAGTGAGCTGCATTCTACAATTTCGATTGCAAATAAAGAAGTACAAGAAATCTGTAATCATTTGGAGACACGAAACATAAAAAGGGATTTTCCAGCCAAAATTTTTCCAAGAAAATGGACAGTTTTTCTGAAAATTATGTCGACAATGAACTTCGAGCGATATTACACCATTGTTCATAATATGTCTTTTTTAATCTTTGGACTGCACAATTGAATTATATAAATTACTTCTCATGATTCTCAGAGAGCTAAAAAATTATCTTGGAAACGTTCTAAGACCACAGCAATAGTTAAAATGGCTTTGACGACCCTTTCAATGAAAATGTAACAAATTGATGCAATACTTCGATGTACAAAACAATGGAATCCAAACAAAATATTGGATGTATTATCAATAAAAATTGAAACATCAACATACAATGAATTTTTGTTTTGTTCAATTAAATCAGAATAATTTGTTATATTCTTAAGTTTTTTTTTTTTTTTTTTTGTAAATAAAGCTTTCTTGTAAAAAAAATTTTGGTTCCTAATTTCTATTGCGTCATTAATTTTATTAAAATTTGGTTGTTTAAAATATGTCCTCTTTTTTCGAGCAAATGTCCTACATTTTTTATGCTGGTGTCCTCCTTTTCTCAAAATAGAAATGGCAAGCCTACCTGTGGGGTTAAGATATCTAATAAATTAACTAAGTCTTGTATAAACTTTTATGAAGTCTTTTCCGATGAATACAGTATGCGAAATAACTATACCGGACATTTAATATTTTAATATAATAAAACAACATTTATAAACATTAATCGGATCACAATTAATCCAAAATTACGCTTTATTTAAGAAATGTATATCTTGAATCAATCCTAATTTTTATATTTAAGTGCTTAATTAGAAAAAAATAAAAAATAGTCGAAAACCAAAATGTTTTCTTTTTCATATTTATTAATACCTTCACATTTTTAGGAAGATTTTTTTTGTTCTTAAAAAATTAAGCGTCTTGAAGTTGTGATCACCATTTTTAAAACGATGCTCGTTTTTCTACAATTAAAAATTGATTTTGAGTCATCGGTTCTTGAATTAATTTAATTTCTGTGAAGCTGGTAAGCTTACAACATTTATTTTTTTATCTGTGACAGAAAAATTCAATAATATGATATAAATTTATCCTCTAGATCAGGGGTTCTCACAAGATCTTGCTACGGGACCCCTTTTTGACTTTGTAATGGAAGCGCGACCCACTTCAACTTTGACAAGTTCAAAAATCAGGTTAAATGTTACGTAAAGATAAAATAAAAAGATAAAAATAAATTTAAAAAAATAATATTGTAATTGCGACATTGCTTTTGCTTAATGAAATCTTGAGTATTATGAGACTTTTTCGGATAATGCATCTAATATCATGCTTCCACTAAAAATCGAATTTCTTTTTAACGTACAAAAAAGTGAAAAAAATATTTTCACATAAAAATCTATGTTGAAAAAAATTATTGTAATAGTTTTAAGGCTCCAAAGCAAACAAGCGGATAGACATTACTATATTTCAACTATTTAAAATACTTTTAAATCTGTCGATTTAAAATTAAATTAAACGTAAGTTACATTTTAACTCTTTTTGAAATGAACCTGGTACTTTATCGATATTCACATTAAAAAGATTTTTCCGTTTTTAAATTATGAAGTTGCTTAAGCAAATTTTTTTCAAATAGCTCGGAAACTTCTCCGCTAAATAAAAGTTATAATAATGATATAATGATATTATAACTTTACAAATAAAGGTCTTGGCATATTTACAAAAAAAAAAATTTAATTTCATATAAAAAATCCGATAGTTTCAACAAATTTAAGTGAACTATTTATCTTTTTAATTAATTGTCTTCCCTGCCACATAGTAAATTTTCCTTTATATTGTGTCTTTCTTTATTTGATGATTGTTGCTTTATCAAGCACAATACTTTCAATTGAAAGTTCCTTAGTTAGTTGATTCCTTAAAAGAACTTATTTAGAAAAAATCTTTACGTTTGTCTTTAATTTGGGGATGTTTTTTAAAATGATTTTTTTTATACCCATCATCAAAAAGATGGGGGGTATTATATTGATGTTATTGTCATTCCGTGTGTAACATGTCGAAAAAATCATTTAAGACCCCATAAAGTATATATATTCGGGGTCCTGGTTATATTCTGAGTCGATCTAGATATGTCCGTCCGTCTGTTGAACGCAGGATAGGGTTCGAACGGGACAACGTAAGGGGATGCAATTTGGCTCAAATATTTATCTTATATAAGGTTTGTTTGGTATTGAAAATGGGCAAAATCGGTTAATAAATGTTATGGGCGATAGTTCGGGTGTCGATATAAACTTGGAAATTTAAAATGGGCGTGGTCCGCCCACCTCCCATATAACGTAAAATTTGAAAAAGTTGTTGGTGGGTATATAGATTCAGACGAGCCGAATATAGCATTCGCGCTTGTTAAATATTTTCAAGTTTGCATTGGAATTTTTATTCAGGTTAAATCGTATAACTGCTAATAATATTACCTCCATTTAAGAACCGTTGCTCTAGATCAAAGAAAATTTTCGATCAATTAACTGACACCATTATTTGCCAGATCATAGAAAAATTTAAGATTGCGTTTACACTGAAATACAAAATAAAATTCCACTATTTTAAAAACTAGGTCCATTCTGTAAATTAATTTTATAAGTTTACTTAACACACATTTAAATTCATAATATTCATTAGAGGTTGTTTATTTTTAATTAATCAATAGTTATTCCTCTAAGTGTATTAAACGTATTTATTTTATATTTTTTTATTTTTAATTGTTTTTAACTATATAAAAACAAAAACTTGTGTAGTAATGAAGGTTACTCTACTACTGCTACTTATTAAAATAAAATCAAACAATTATATAAAACAAGATAGATAAATTTATGTGTTTAAAAACTTAATACTTTGTTGTTGATTCAAAAATGTTATTATTGTACGTCATTAAATATTGTTATTGTTAGTTTTATATTAATTCTATTTATTTATTATTCTTTCGTTTCAAAATGCACAATTGTGTTTATTACGAAATTCGAATTTAGTGTGATTTCAATTTTGTTTTATTTAACTTTAGTTTAAAAAATGTGTTAGTATTTGTTAAAGTATTAGTTGTTATAATTAGCATTATGTATTTAATTGATAAATGTTATGAATAAATAAAGAAACATACCTACCAAAAAAAAACATATTTCTCTTTACACAATTATGTTGCTAAGTGCTAGCAAATGATTTTTTAAAGGTATATTTGCGTTTCAAATAATAAGGTTTTCATTGGGAGTAAGGTGAAATAAATTCAAATAATTAAGTCACGTGTTTTTTTTCTTATATGGAAATTCATTTTGGGAGGTTTTTCGTTAGACTTAAGATGAAATTATTTAATTAAATATAGAATATAGAATTGATTAACTAATAAATTCTTTTTAGCACACCCACATTACAGTAAGGGCTAAATAACTAGCGCATGTTTAATATACACATTGAAATAAATGTCAATAATTTCTTAAAACACCTACAAGCAATTAAAATGTTATAAATTTGTTTATATTTATATATTTTTTAAAGCAAAAACAAAACGGAAATGGGTGTATTACATATTACAATAAATGTATTACAATGATCATTAATAACAAAACCTGATTATTTTATTGACACAGCAAGTGAAAATATTTAAAACAATCAGATAAATTTTCCACTTGTTTGATTTTATTGTTATTAAATGTTAAAGAATTCAAAATTAAATGATTCATTATTGATTCATTATTATTTTTTTTTTGTCAAATTAAAAAAGAGAATTATTTTTGTTTTCCCTTGCTGTCATAAGCTTTTTTTCCCCCTAAAAAACCCCAAAAAATAAAAAAATTTTTGGCTGTTTCTTGAACATGATTTTAAAACATTCACAACAACTAAAATCAAACTTTTGGGGTTTCGAAACACCACATAAAAATAATATGTTTGTCTTAAAACTGTCAACAATGTAGAAATACTATGCTTATAACAGTGATGCCAATTTTTTGAAAGAGTATAAAGATCCAGATTTACTACAATTATGTTTGTGTTTGTCCCCACTGTGCACTGCTTAAACTGATGTTTTTATTTACGTAGTTTTTTGTAACTAATTTAGTTTTGTTTTATTTTTTTGTTTCTCCTTGATAATTTTTCTTGATTATTCCCCCCTTTATAGAGACACTTCAATACATTTAAACAACAATCGTATAATAAACCTGCTACTGATAACGAATTTGCCAAACGTGTGTGTTATGACAACTTTATCACATTTAGAACACACGTTTTATTTCGTCTACTACTCATTTCATTTCATCCATGGCGTCTTGCTTTTAAAACTAATTATTAATTTTTTATTAATAAGTTTAAACAATTTAAAAGTGTTTAGTATGCTAAATAAAATTCTTGGGAAAATTTACAATTCTGTTTTAAAAATAAAAGAGAAATGATTCTGGAACATATAAATGGTGGGTGGAAAAGTATTTCAGAAAAAAAAATACTGTCAGAAATTATTATTTCTATAGCTGTAAAGTTAAATTATTAAAGAAATTTCCTCTTTTTTACTTCTTTTTAAGCAAATTTAATAAACAAAATTAAATTTAGCATTAATATTTTTTTTCATTTCAACTCTTAAAAATTTCATAAATTTTGAAGTGTTAAAATTATGTGTTTTGCATTTTAAACACTTGATTATAAATTAAAATTTTAACGTATAGATTTTTCTTTCAACATTTAACTTGTATTCATAATACTTGCGTCTAAAAAAAGAGTGTATTTTGTAAAAAAAAAAAATATTTAACAATGCATTTCCGCTCACGTCTCTTCAAAAAAAGAATAAGACTTATTTTTTGTTGTTTATATTTAGCTTTAAATATGGGTTAGGAAAGGTTAAAAGAATTCTAAAAATCATATGAAATATACATAATACATTTTTTTTATAAATATGTACATAAGATTTTACGCACAGTTTTAAACAAATAACATTTTTTTACTATAGTGTTATTACGCATTTTCATATTAATTTTAATATTTAAATTTCAACACATTTCATATTTTAAAAAAATCGCTAAAATACTATAAATTATCGCATCTGGTAAACTAAAACAATTGGATTTTATACAATAATTTACATAGAAAATATATATAAAAAATTGCGAAAATTCTGTAAAAAGAAAACTGTTATTTCATTTTATTTATTATTTTTCAATTCCAACTTTCCAAAAAATTCACCTGATTTTTAAATGAAGCTGTTTGCTTTATTTATAACGGTTAAATGAGAAAATTAAATGTATAAGAGAGAGAAACAGTGAGAAGAGTAGAAAAATTCGTGTAAAACCCAAATCTAAAGAATCAGCGACAGATGTGCGTAAATTTTGTTTAATTTTTTCTTTGACTTATTTTTCCTTTTAACACACAGGGGTATACATACGGGTAGTCAAGAAAACTAATGAATAAAACTAATAATAAAGAAAAGAAAACAAAGCATAACGTTGAACAGCTGTTTTTACCTTAAACAAATGCAAACCTGTATAATATGCACAGCCACAAAAAAAAAAAAAAAAATCAACATCATAAAAGAATCATACTTAAAATGTTTAGTATTGGGACAGGTTTAAATGTGTATAATTCATCATAATCAATGTTTAATAGAAAAAGCAAAAAAGGGGACCGAAAGAGAGCACGACGAAGTGAAACGAAATGGAAAATTATTTAATGTTTTTGTATGCACACGAATGGAAAAATAAATAAAAATCATAGTTTTCTTATCAGTTTTAAACAATTTCATATGAAATCAAAGATTTTATAGAAAAATATTTAAATTAAAAGGAAAACTAAATATGGAAATATTAAAAAATATGTAATATTATTTAATAGATTAACAAGATTTTACACTGTTTTCAATACTTGCATGCCGTAAAAGTCAAAGTTCAACAATTTTTAATCAGAAATCAGGGCAATCAAAAATATGTAGTCATATTTTTTCTTGTGTTTCAAATAAACCAAACTGTTATTTATACGTTTCAGACAATTTTAAAAATGTTGGCATAGATTTGTTATAACATATTTTAGTTATAACTGCATATTTTTGCATGAAAATCCTTATATTATAGCATACTTTAGCAATTTTAATGCCATATTTATGCATATTTTATCTTTAGAGCACAATTTAGCTTATTTTTATTTAAGAAAAATTTTGCACCTAATAGAAATGTTGATGTTTATCGCAATCAATTTTTTTTTAATTTTAAGGGCATATTTTCCCATTTTAAAATCAGTCAGTATCTGCCATTGAGATAGAATTATAACTCTAAGTTATATCGAATTGAGGCCTTGATTATCGCCTACCATTATACAGATACTCCATATAGCTTCTTGCAAACTGTTAAGTAAATACTTGGTTAGCATTAAGGTTTTTGAAATTTTGAAACATTATATATGACAATTTTAAATCAATTTGAGGTTTTAGCTTGAATTAACTTCAACTCCTTTAACCCTTAAATATTATTTTGGTTAACGAGATAAAAATATACTAATTTACAGTGTTTATAATCTAATTCTAAATTAAAATCAAAAGCATTCTTTATCAATATCTATAGCTTATAAAATATATCGATAGCTAGTAGAAAAATTAAGTTATAAAAATAATATTTGTTATCTAAGAATTATAAATCAAAATTAAAGGCATTTAACGATAATCTCCCTATTATCTCTCTATTAGGAGAATACATACAATTATTAAAATAGATATCACAGGATCATTGTTTTCAATTTATACCTTTTTTAATAAAATTTAACATAATTTCCGACAAAAAATTCCATTAAGTCAAAAAATTAAAACGTAAAATAAAATTAAAAGAAACTTTTACTTTCTTTTTGATATTTTAAATTTTTGGTTGAATAAAGGGTGTTTCGAATACAAGTGTCATTTTTAAAATGAAATTTTGATATATATTATTGATAATTAAAGGGTGTTATGAATTTAAATGTTATTTCTAACTTTTTTTACCTTATACTACGTTCACACAAAAATAAAACTAATTGGTTTTTGTGAAAACTAAGTTTCAACAACCAATTCGTTGTCTTTCCTATGTGTTTTTTTTTTTATGTAAAAAATTCTTGGTTAATTTTTCATTTCTTTTTATTTGATTTTGTTTTTTTTTTTCAACGGTTTTAAACCATATTTCAAACATAATTTATTTAAAGAAGATAATTCTTTCTAATATGCCGTTTACACAAAAACTAGTTGGTTTTTGGAAAACTAAATCTACTACATACCTTGAATTTTTTCGTTATATATAAAAGCTTACTGTTCTGAAATCAACTAAACAGGCTGTATCATAAATAGTTAATTTAGAAGTTTTAATTTGGTTTTGAATAAAAACTAAATGCAAATATTTTTTGATTCGTATGGAAAAACTATGCCGTTTATACCAAAAATAGAGACCATTAGTGCGATTTAGTAACTTATTTTAACGACAATCGAATCGTTTAAAGAATCAAACAACAAAATTATCTATTCCGCAATATGACGTTTATACCAAAACTACAATTGTCAAAAACCTAAGTCGGTTGCCAAAAACCTAACTCAGGCTACAACAAAATACATGTAAACAAATACTTGTTGTTGCTAAAATAAAAACACATTAAAAAAAAAAACACAATTTTTTTCGATTGTTAATCGAGAGTTTCGCCTCTATATGTTACTCTATGGGAAAAACTAATGAAATTTATGTAGTTTTTCTATCAAAAACCGAATGAAGCCAAAAACGCCAAAAGTTTTTGTTTGCTGTAAACGTAGTATAAATTCCAAACTTTTTAAATCACTTGAGATTTTCTATATTTGAGTGTCTATTACACATATAAAATACAATTAATGTACTTATGTTTGGTACACCCTTTATATTGTGATTTGTTCGTCTTTGTTTATTTTTATTTCTTCCTCTCTCTCTCGTTCTCTTTTACAATATTGCTTTTGTTAAAACTTCAAAAATTTATTAAAAACATAAACAACAGTCACCACAATAACAGCAACAAACAACTAATTAAGTATTTTTTTGTTTTTATAAGACAACGTAAGAAAGAAATACAAATTTATTTATTTTTTGTTTGTAAAGTATGTCATCACTAACTATATACAGTGTAATGACTTTGTTCTTGTGTGTTCTTTAGCTTGTTATTGTCGTTATAATAAATGATAAGAGGGTTTTGAAGAGGGAGTAACAAAAAAAGAGGAAAAAGTAAAAAAAAAAAGAAATAGTAAGCAAGAAATAAATTTTCACAATGATTAACATTAAGAGCTAAAAACATATAAATTTACATACATATTTGCTAAAATTATTAAACTTAAAACTATAACAAAGCTTTTTAAATAATTTTAAAACTAAATTTATTTAAATTGCCAACATGTTATGAACTTTCTTAAATATAAACTCATTCGCCATTTTTTCCCACTTTAGCTCTTCATATTACTTTTTATTTTTAATTTAAATTTGCCAATTTATGTTGTATGTATATTATTATTTTCTTAGGAAAAATAATTTAATCCTTTTGTTTGTCGTTTT
Source organism: Protophormia terraenovae (assembly GCA_951394005.1). Lineage (NCBI taxonomy): Eukaryota > Metazoa > Arthropoda > Insecta > Diptera > Calliphoridae > Protophormia > Protophormia terraenovae. The sequence continues at coordinate 75,167,082 of OX596076.1, read as the reverse complement.
TATTAAATACACTTTTTTTTGCTGTTACTAGACAACACGTTTGCCTTAGTTTATTGGCATTATTATTATTATTTTTTTTTTTTGCAAAAGGTTATTTAACTTAAAAATTGGTTTTAGAGTTCGTAAATCTGTGTGCGTTCTTTTATTTGCACGAATATTTTGCAAATGTTATTGTCCATATTCAAGGTCATCACCATTTCTTTGTGTGTGATATATTTTGTTATACTCTTCATTAACTCTCATTCTTTTACTACTCTCCCTCCTTTTTTCTCTCCAGTTTTTTTTTAAGTTGTGAATGATACTCCTATTTTCTTCAATGTTATCTTTGCATAAAAATGTAATAGACAGACGGCATGGATAAAAATTGCATTATATAAAAAACGTACGAATCTAAAAATTTTTCGCTGAACTGTTAATAATTTTGAAATTGACAGAGAGGGTGTCAAATTTATAATTAATTTACATAAAAATTTTAGTACTTTCATAATAACTTTGGCACCAATTTAGAATTAAGATTATGTTAAGGCGCCCATAGACACATACTGCAGAGAGATACTGCCGATGAACTGCCGATGTACGTGTGTGATTGAGGAATTTGCTACACATTCTTCATTCAAATTTGTATTTTTGTGAAAAAAATTGATTAAAACAAAAAAAAAAAAAAAAATTTTAAATAATTTTCTTTTTAAAATAAATTAACAGAAAATTTAATAAATATTAAGGAAAATAATCGAATTCATTCGAAAAAACTGTCTGCAGTATGAGTTCATTTTAAAATCAAAACGATTTTGATTTTTCATACTGCATTGTCGGTGTGACGCACACATTCAAAAGCTCTCTTAATTTTACTAACACATACTTATTGCAGGTGCTTATGCAGTATGTGTCTATGGGGCGCTTTATAAGTACAAGAATGAATAAAATGTCAATTTTGTTGCCGTCGTATGTTTTGTTTCTACACTTACGGCAAGTTTTTATACCCTAAACCATAATAGGTGGGGAGGGTATTATGCGTTTGAGCTGATGTTTGTAACACCCAAAAATATTGGTCTAAGACCCACCTTAATTTATACCAATCGGCTTAGAATCACTTTCTGAATCGATTTAACAATGTCCGTCCGACGTCTGTCCGTCCATGTAAACCTTGTAATCAAACTACAGGTCGCAATTTTGAACCAAAATTAATGAAATTTGTCACTCAGGCTTCCTACAGTCCAGGGACGAAGCCTACTGAAATTGGTTATGATCGGTCCATTATTTCACATAGCCCCCATACAAATGTCCTCCCGGAAAAGGGTTTAACGATCATAAATCCCTTAAATATAACAATATTTTAATGAAATTTGGCACACATAAGTTTCATATAAGCTTTAATCTGTGGGCCGATTTTCAGAAAGATCGGTTCATAATTAACCATAGCTCCCACATAAAACCCTTTTCAGAAAATCACTTTAACGGGCATAAATCCCATTAAAATGTTAGTATCAAGTTAATATTCGACACAAATAAGTTTTATATGAACATAAATGATAGTGCTCAATTTTACAAAGATCGGTCCATAATTTACCAAAGCTCCCATATAAGGTCCTCTTTCGGGAATCACCCAAAAGTGAATAAATTCATATAAATGTCAGCATCGACGTAATATTCTGTATTCGTATATTTTATTTTACACTTATGAGTATCGGTCCACATTTGGCTCCAAGTCTAATAAAAGACCCATCCCCGAATTATAATGTACACAATGGTGTAGGGTATCATATGGTCGGGCTTGACCGACTATATCTTTTCCTCTCGTTCTTTATTATTTTAACCGCAGCGATGAGTGGTTTAAACGATTAAAAACTGACGATTTCGATGCGCATGATAAGGATGATTCCGACCAGAAAAAATGTTTAATGTTTAACTAATTTTGGTTAGTGAAACTAATTGCAAGTAAAGTACGCGGCGATGCTATTTCTTTTTAAGTTTATAGAATGTTCAATGTTAATAGTTGTATTTTTCCCATCTGGCACGACAAATAAGGAAATATGTATAATTCTTTATGGAATTTGCGTATAAACAGTGATTTATTTATTTGCAATAATCGTGTGTATACACGTATTTTGGTTAATGACTTCATTCTCAAATGGATCTTGTTGCTGAAGATGATCTTTTTACTGAAATTGTTACCACAAGGGAATATAAATTTAAATAATGTCATTTGATCGTCATGGCGATTTCATCCAGCATTATTGATAAGATTTAAAACGATTGTCAGAATTTGAAGGTTTATTTTTTAATCTTATGATGCAGTTAAGAGAATTTAGTGTAAAAGCTGTAATATTTTTATATTTGTTTCTAATCTCCTCTTGCGAACTATTAGTTTTTACTTCTCTCACATTTGCTCCTGGTTTATAAAAATCTGAATATGTTTAATGTAGATATTTTTAATGCTTCCTAGAATCTTTTGTTGTTTTTATCTGCAATCTCCCGCATATTAGAAATATCAAAATCAGTTATCGAAAAGAATGTAATCTTTTGTGTAGAAAACAAGTTTGTTATCGTTGTAACAGTCCTGCTAATGACAAATACTCCTACTTGATAAAATAATTATTAGTGTGTTGACTAAATTATACTGAAGGAAACCCGGGTCGTTCTGGAACACAGATCTAATTATTAAAAATATGGAGTTAAATATTATAATTATTCCTGGAATATATTTAAATACAATTCTTCATTTATCTTCCTTTATTTTAACTTTCCAAATCGTTTATCTTACATAATCTATTAAACTGTATTTAAAAATCTAACACACTTTTAAACAATTAATTTGTTATCTCCTCTGTCTTCCTTATACATATTTCCTCACGTTCTTTATTTTGACACGCCAACTTAACATGATACAATTTCCGTTTCAGTACCGAAATATAAACCCCCAAAAGAATAAAAGGGAACAAACAATAAAAACAACAACAATTCTATTTTATAGTTTTCAAGACAAGTTTAATAACCTTTGCTCCTGGGTCTCTTTTTTCTCTTTTTTGTGTGTGTTTTTGTTTAAAAGTATTAAAATGTTTTAAAAATCATTGTTTTTAAAATATAATTTTAAACTCATGACTACTGTTGTTACTGGGGGCTGTGGCTGCTGTTGTTCAATATTAACAAAACAATAACTGGAGTAGTGTAACAACAGTCAGACTAACTCACACCTGGTAATTTTATTCAGACATGCTTTAAAGGCAGTTTTTGAAATCAAATGTTCACAGTCTCAGTTTCAGTGTTTTTGCGTGTGTGTGTGTGTATGTTTGTGTTGTCTGGTTTTTGAACTTCTCACACTTTTGCTTTTATTTTTGAAATTTTTGTGGCTCTCCTCTGTGTTGCAGAAATGAAAAAAATAAGGTTTTAGATGTCTATATAAAATATTGAATTACTTTTTGCCTATTATGGGATGAGAAATTAATTTGTATTTTACTCTCTTCTTTTTTTTTTTGCAGAATTTACACCAGTTTTTTGTTTTTGGAAAATTTTACTTTATTAAAATTTTAAAAATAAGGAATTAAAAGAGGTAAGTTTATAATAAATTTTAAACTTTACATTAATTTAAGATTTTTTTTTTCTTATATTTATTTAATACATGGTTTATTAGTAGGCGACAAGAGAGATTAGTAAACAATTACATTCATTGACCTCTCTCAATCTCCCATTTTATATTTGGGGCTAAAGTATTTGTTACTGCAGTCTGCAGCTGTTGTTTGTCATCTTCATTCGTTGTTGAGTTTAACTTATAAAGCATGTTATTGATCTGTCTTGAAAAAGATATTAAACTCTGTTTTATAGTGTTTATTTTTAGAATAATTTTTAAACGAACATGTGTTCGTTCTTTGGGGGTGGATTTCAATTGTTTTTTTGTATCTTATCTTATAATTTTTGGTGTCAAGTTCCTTAATTACAACGATCTTGATTTTTTCGAAATAAGTTTTATCCATTTTTGATCATGCCTGACTCAAATATTTATAAAAATTTATGACTCACTGTCTTAATATTGTGAAATGGTATTTTGCTCAGGATTTTATGATTTATTTAGCCAAGAGAGGATTGAGTAAATGTAAATGAATAGCTGTGATCTGTTTAGTTCGTTAACGTGGTTAATTAAACTGTACACCCAAAGAAAAAACATGGTACAACGTGATTACATTTCGATAGATCCTACCAGTCCACAGTGTCACATTTGGCAGTTTTAGAACGACAAAAATCCAGTTTTGGAGATATTGGTCTTAAATTATATATTCTGTTAGTAGATAAGACCTTAAATCATTTGCATAACAAATTTTCAGCCATTACCTTAAAATTTAAATAATTCTTAAAAAATTTATAATATGAGGTACCGCACATTTTTTTCTAATATTTGAAAAGATCGTAAAAAGTCGCAGCCAATATTTTCAAATGTAATTTTATAGATGTTCTTTTATATAACAATCGTATTTTTAAATTTGAACTCGTTGGAACTTTTTAATTAAAGTCCATTAAAAATAAAATTTCCAAGAAGATATATTTTTTTATATTATGATTTCTTTTGAATTGAAAATAATATTTTCAGTATTGATTTTATAACCTAGCAAATTATAATAACATAATTTAGATATATTTATTATTACATACCAAAAAGAGTCATATTAATATCTGCAATATTTACTGAGATATATGAAGTTAAAGTTAACATACTTCTTTACAAAAGTTGTAAATAAAATTAAAATATTTTTAAAAGTTGCAACTTTGAAAATCCATCATTCGCGCTATCGACACTATCCAATACTTTAAATATTTTTCTCATAATATATGATATGTACTAATAAGGAGTGAGATCGAAAAACTCTTAACATACATAATACAGTGAACTCTCGATAATGTGAACTAATTAATGTCGGGGTAGTTCATATTTTCGAATTTGTTCACATTTTCGATTGTGATTTTTTTTTTATATATATTACTAAGTTATTCTTTCTAAAAATCATTTCTGCAAGGAATGAAAATGCAAAGATTACTAAAAAAAACTTTTTGTAATTTATTTGGAACATAAAAAGTTTTTAAAAATCCATTTTATAAAGAGTAAAACAAACAAAATATTACGACAAAAAAATAAATAAAATTTACAATGAAAAAAGATAGGTACATACATATATAATTAAATATGGAAATAATCGGTTATTATTTTCTGTTTTTTCTTTTGTTCGACCAGCTTATTTAACGCCAATTCCCTGATTTTTTTCAATACTTTAATGTCAGTTTGATCGACCATTTGAAATTCAGCCCATTGGACAGCTTTGTTAAAAATTTCGACAGCTTCTTTGGCTTTAATGTTGTTTTCAGGCGCTTCAATAAAACAGTCGTCATCATCGTCGGACTCTTCAATTAAATCATTTTCATCAAATGGCGTGACGTCCTCACAAGGATTATTGATCCAATCTCTAATGTTTACAGCGGTAAATACTTCCTGAGGGCACAATGTCTGTAGATCTGCAGCAGTATTTTATAAAGATCTAACCTCTGATTGCCACTTTTCTTTTAAAACGCTCAAAGGAACATTAAATTCAGGATCGTCTTCATCATTTACCATATTCAAAATATTTTTCCAACAGCTAGATAAAGTTTCTTTACCAACTCGGTTCCAGGATGCCTCTAGAATAGAAACTCCTTCTTTAAGTGTGATTTTTTCATCGATTCAAGCAAATCCCCCTCTTTTGCAATAATTGTTGCCAGAAGACTGTTCCTATAATGAAGTTTGGTGATTCTAATTGCATTTTGATCCATTGGCTGGATCAGAGCCGTTACATTTGGAGGCATGAACATAGCTTCTATGGAACCATCCTCGGATTTAAGGTCGGATTCTGGTGGATGGGATGGGGCATTATCTATTAGGAGTAAAGCTTTTACTGGTAATCCTTTCTTCGTTAAAAAATCTGTCACCTTAATGAAAAATAAAACAGTAAGAATCCCAATTGAACTATTTTTACATGTTTACTTACCTCTGACACAAAACAGTTGTGAAACCATTCTTTAAAAATGGAAGAAGTCATCCAAGCAGACTTTGAATTTCTGTAGTTTACGGGACAGATAAAATTTTTAAAACTGCGAGGATTTTTCGATTTTTCTATTACTAAAAGTTTTATTTTATGAGATCCTGACGCATTTGCACAGCATAAAAATGTTATCCTTTGCTTTTCCATTTTTGCACCTGGAGCGCTTTTCTCCAATGACGTTACATATGTCTTTTGTGGGAGAAGTTTCCAATATAGACCAGACTCATCGGCATTATACAACTGATCATTGGATAAACCCAAATCTTCTATCTTTGCTTTCAATTTAATTTTAAAAGGATTTACGAACTGAGATTGCGCAGAAAGTTTTTCACCGCTTATCTGAAGGAGCCGAATTCCATATCTCTTTTTAAATTTTTGTAGCCACCCATCGCTAGCATTGAAGTCATTTCCGTTTTCACTTATGTTTTTGTGAATTTGTTTGGCTTTCTCTTTCAACATCAACCCACTTACAGGGAGGTTTTTATTCCGCATGCAAATAAACCACTTATAGAGCGATTTTTCCATTTTTGGAAGCTCTGAAGATCGTAATGTTTTGCGTTTTCCGGGTCCATAAAACGTATGGTTCACACATTTTGAAATATTGTCTTTTTATTTGTTATTGAACATATCGTTGATTTTGCAACTTAATACTTTTTACTTTACACTGCAACACTCGATTCTTTTTTTAAATATTTCAAAATTTCGCATTTTTCATTTAAGGATAAAAACTTTCGACTGTTTTTAGACATTACTAATTTTAAAAATAAATTCACAAACCTACCGCAACAAGTTACATAAAGCGACTAGCATTAAATACCTTTAAAATAATGGCATACTATGGTATTTATTAATTCGGGGATTCCCAACATTAAAAATAAATGCTTCTACAAATTAAAAAATCCCCAAAAATTAAAAAAAAAAATTGTTTACTATTTAGAGCCATTAAACTTTGTTCACTATTTAGAGCGCCCATATAAAAAACTGAGTGTTCACATTAGTGGATAGTTCATTATATTGGATGTTCATATTACCGCGAGTTCACTGTATTCAATAACTTTGAAACGGTTGATCGTAGAGTTTTCATTATTTTTTTAATCATTTGATAATTTAGCACAGAACACAGAAATATATAATTTTTATGGTTCTAACCACTAATTATAAAATTGTGGACCATTTTTGAAAACCCTTTCTTTGGAGATTTGATAGTTGCTTCAGTCACTTTTTTGGAACAGTGTGCACATCTTCTGTTAAAATCTTCGGTATTTTGGGACACCTTTTTTGTGCTCTTGAATTCACTTTTCACAAGAGCTCAATATCTCTCCACTGGTCTAAGCTATGGACAATTTGAAAAATTTACCTCTCTTGGTACAAAAACTATGTTATTGTTTTGGTACCAATCCAGAGCTTTCTTACCGTAGTGACATGATATCCGAGTCCTATTTTTGGCTTGTAATTTTTTTTGCAGAATTCCAGTTTGGAATTTTTTTAACTTTATATGTTATCAACTTTCCCATTAGCTTTAAATTTTCGAATCAAATAGTCGAAGCACTGAGAAAACTGAGCTGATTTTCTACCATATGTGTTTGGAGTTCCTTTCAATATGCCTTCAATTTTCTGGCCTTCCCAATATCATATGGTCCTTTTTTCTTACCGAACTAGGTTTCACATCAATAGTCAAATTCTCCTGATACTGTTTAATAACATTAGAAACGGTTTTTCGGACGACATTTAATTCTGTGGCCAATTATTTGTAATACCTATTTGGATTTTTTGAAATTTTTTAATAACTTGTAGGACGTAAATCTTTTTTGTCACTTATTTTGATGAAAATAAGGACAAATTAACATGGTTGTTATTAAAAATAATAACTGAAGTATTTTTCCATGATAACTAGATCAAAAAAATTTTGAATATTGATTCCGAAAAAAGTTATGAGGCAAAATGTGTGTTAAGATTTTTTCGATCTCACTCCTAAAATATTCGTATTTTTGTCGTTCTAATTTGGATAAATGTGACACTGTGCAGTCTTTAAGAATCTCCAGTCGAAAAAAATCTTCTGCTAAAAAAAATAAAATAAAAATTTTAAAAAGCATATCACTTTATGAAAGTAGACTCAATAAAAATCATAACGATGTATCTCCTTAAAATTCTTAAAGTTTTGATTTGACAATACAGTAGCCAAAGGGCTTTTAAGATCTTACGTTGCTCTAAAAGTTCTTAAAAGAACTCAGGCTTGCATGATTTTTTTATTGACATATCTCTCCATAAATTTCTATATTTTTTGTTATCCATATTTATGTGTCATAGACATAACCTGCCTTTTTCTAGATGAACTGTCAACAACAGTTATAATAACAACAGCATGAAACAACAAATGACAACAAGTAAGTCAGTGTTGCACATACAATTTTTTTTTCTTTTTGTTTATGACACACACATACTACATGTGTGTTTTTGCCTATCTCTCACGCGTAACGCACACATGTAGAAATTAAGTAAAATTTACAAAGTTTTTCTTGATATATTTGTTTTGAAAATGTTAACAGAGAATGAGACTAGAAGCGAAAGTGAGTCAGAGATAGCTAAAATCTGCTGTAATAAAGTTAAACAATGGATTATACAACTAGGCAGAGTGTTAGTTTACTTTATAAAAATGCCATTACCTACGTTTCTTAGTCAATTCTATAAAATTCTCTGTTTAAAATTACTCAGCAGTAAACAAAATACTTGTGTTTGTGATACGTTGCCAACGTCACGTTTTTTTTCCTCTTTAATATTTAATTTATTTACAGCATATTTATTTTAACAATATTTGAATCCATTTGAAAATTAAACAAGTTTATTTTTTATTAAACTAGTTATAAACTATGCGAATAGACACAACAGCTTCTTTTTTTAAGTTTTCCTATGGGAGTTTTCGTGCGTTCACGTAATATGTATATTTTTGCATAATTTGTTGAAATTCTTATTTTCTTTGAATTGTTTTACACGCTTAAATGTGTTCACATGCATATGAAACATATTCTAGATTATACAATGGTCAGTAATCGTAGCGTCGTATTTCTTTTCTTCCGCCGGAAGTAACACTACATTGAACTATGTCAGTGTGCTTTTAGTTTGATTATATTAAGTGAGTTAAAATATCAGCTGTTTTTAAAAGAGGAGTATCGTATCGTGTGAAAAAGGGTTGGCTAATAAATTAAGGGATGTGTTGTTAATCTTATGTTGTTGAAAAGTTTAATCTGCTATGTTGTTGTTGATGTAGTCATTTTGCCTAGCAACAAGTACATTTTTTATACCTACCATGTTTTTATTACGCCATTTAAGAGTTCTTTACCAAAAAATATTACAACATATTTATTTTAAGTTTAAGAGTTCTTTACCAAAAAATATTACCATATTTTTCTTTTTCATACTTTTTACTTTTTGCCCAAAAAATTATAATTATTTAATTTTTTTTTTTAAAATTTTTTTACTATATTTTCCACATGTTTTAAATAATTTAAAATTTATTTATTATAATTCGCTAAATTTTGACATTCTGTTACATAATGTTCAGACTAATTTTTATTTTTAGAATATTTTGACATTTGTCTTGATTAAAAATTCTTCTAGTATAAACTCGACGTTAATAACTTAGTGTCCACACAAACAAATTTTTTATTTAGACAAACGTTGTTTTGTTTGAAATACAGAAAATGTTTAAATTAATTCTTTATTAGATAAATTTTTATTCTTATCAAATTTTGACATTTGTCTTGATGATTTTCAGGATACTCTGGTTACTAACGTCGAGTCTTTACTAGAAATATTTTTATCAAGATTAAATTATATCAGTATGAAAATTTGACTAGTTTAGACTGAATTTGTTAATATTAAGCCCAAATTACATTAGCGCGTTTTTTGCATCGTGCGATGCCATAAACAGCGTATGCTGCCCAATCTTTGTTTTATTTAGTGCTGACAACTATTTAAAAAGTGCAAGCATAGTTTCTTAAATAAGACAAGCAAAAGTATTTAAATTAAATTTTAATAAATATTTGGGGGATTCTCAAGGTGTACTATCATGTCATATTGTCATATGTCCTAAAATATTTCAATATATTGTTATCGCTTTTCTATTGTAAAATTTTATGACATTATGACAATACGACACGATAGCACACCTTGTGAATCCCCCTATTATATTTAGTATAACCCCTTTTAAAGGTGTAAGATTTAAAATACACGCAAATTTCATTCCTTTTTCTAATATTTACTTTGGACACTATTAAGTATTTTTGTATTTATAATCGTGATAACGATGCCCGTGTGTCAGTTTAAATGTGTTTTTTTTTTTTTTTTTTCAATGTAATACAATAAAATATCCAAATTGCTCGATTTAACTGAATTATTCCGGAAATATTCCCAAGAGCTTATTTTTAAAGGGAAATGTATTACTGATCCCTTGGAAATTAATGTTGGCGCTGAATATTAAAATACATATTTTTGGAATCACAATTGCTCAAATTTTGAAGGTCATATAAAATTAGATGTCAATCAATTTTAATATTTGTTTGTTTGTTTTTAATTAATTTTTCTGGTGAAATTATTTAAATAAGCTTTCGTTTCTGTTTAAGATTATTATGTATAAGTTAAAATAGAAAAAACTGTAATACTCAATGGTTTTTTACATTGAGAAATATGTACATCGATTTAAAAATAAATCAAAAGGGAAAAAATTCAGATATTTTAAATAAAATATGACGTAGTGTATATGGCAACAGACAAAATTATTTTAAAATGAGTAATATATAGAAGATATTATTAAAAGTATATTTTTGGAAAAAAATTATTTAAATTATATTTAGCGTAATGTTAAAAATAAATATAAAATCATCGAAATTAAAATGTTATTTGCTTGTCATTTTAATTTCGATGATTTTATATTTATTTTTAATAAGATTTTTTTTTAAATTCATTATATTTTCAAGTAAAACTATAGAAGGAAATAATTTATTTGAATGCATACATACAAAAAAGGACCAAATGTATACCATTCTATGAATTTATAATTTTGTAATATTTCAGCAAAAAACTAATATATTCATCACTTCAAAAGTAGAAGTTATTGCATATTTTGCACTTTTTTCGATGTTGTTAATAATTAATTTAAAAAAAGTTAAATTTTTTTATTAAAAAAAAAAAAATGTTTCTAAAAAAAATCATAATTTATAAATTATAAGTATTTTTATTAACTTTAAACAAAGATATGTTTTAATACATGAAAATATTTAATTGTATTTGAATTGAAATTTAAAAAGTAGTGAATAATAATCATAAAAAATAACATTTTTTCATACACAAGTTTTGCTATTTTTCAGTTTGTTTCATTGCTTTTTGAAACTCTGTTTTTATTTCATATTAACAATATATTATTAATATGAAGTAAATTTTTGTTTAATTCAAAAATTAATTTTAAAATGTTGCTAATATTTTAATTAATACCTTTCTTTTAATTCGCAATAGAATTAATTAGATTTACAAAAAAAAAAAAAAAAAAATATAGAATAGAATAAAATCAAAAGTATCAAAAATAATTTAAATGCGCCATTAAAAAAAAAAAAAAAAAGGTACACATTTTTCAAAAAACAAAATTAAATACGAAATAAAATCAAGTTCATTAACATTGACTTTATTTCATTGCTAGTACTGCAACAACAACACAATGATCATTAACCAAAAAACACCACCACCCAACCATCTACCACCTAAAACAAAAATTTAACTTCTACACGTCTCCTCCCAAAAAATAAAAATAAATTAACAATAAAACTCAGGCAATTTTAAATATTTTTGTATTATGTACCCGTTTCAAACACTTATACTTTTAGTTGTTGGTAACATCATTATCTTATATTTTCGCCATCCTCATTATTATCATCATCGTTATCTATTTAAACATCATTATTATATTAAAAGCTACTGCTGTTGTTCATTGACTCATAGAAATGTGTGTGTTTTTTTATGAAATATAATATTTTAGCCACATTTTTCGGTTTAAATATTTTTTTATATAATACATTAAAAATTTACATTTTAACAAATCACAAATAAAAACAGTTTTGTTTTTATTTAAAACCTGTGTTTTTTGCGCTCATTTAAATAATTATTATGTAAAATCTAAATTCTTGACCTTTGTTAGTTTTGAATTAAATACATATGAATGAACGTTAGTACGTACTTATATTCATATTTTTATAGAGTTAATTACAATAAGTATCATCACATGGTATTTAAGGCTATTTACGTAAGTAAATATCGAAGTTAATTTTCGTTTATACATTTTTTGATTCTCTTAAAAAAATATGTAAAAATATAAATTAAAAAGTGCAAGGACAATCTTTTGTTTCGATATTTGTTTTTTTAATTTCTTTGCTGTTTTAAAATAGTTGGCATCACCATCGCCATTAGTAAACAAAGAAATTAAGGTGCTGCCATATTTCTATTTTGTTTAGCGCTAACAACTAGTTGAAAATAAAAGCAAAACCGGCAAAATGTTTTTTCACATATTTCAATTGATAATTATATTACAAAAACAGCTTTATTTGTATTTGTCACTTTTTCCCCTGGATACACTGGTATATACACAGCCAATTAACTTTAAAAATAAACTCTGAAATGTTGACATTTCTTTTTGCGTTTCTTTTCATTTTCAACAAAATCTTTATAAATTTGATAACCTCAGATAAAATATTTATTAATTGAAATCACAATAAAAATTACTAATTACTATTAGTTTAGAAAATAATAGAAGAAAAATAAAGATATTTGTTCTAAATTTATAGCAATTGTGTAACTAAATTTAAAACAATTAAATTCAAATATATGTATGTTTGTAATGTAAATTCTAAAGTATTTCCTAGATCAACAGTAAGTTTCTATATTTATACATACTTACTATGTGTATACAACTACAAACATATATAAAATGAACGTCTGTCTAATTGTCTATTTTTCTATCTATCTTTATACAATTTGTATTGTATGTATAAATGTGTATTAAACTTGGTTGGCTGACTGTTTATTGCCTTGTTCCCATTGCATTCTATGTCTTGTTTTTAATTTCATCTTATTCTGTTTGAATGTTAAATTATTTTTGTAAAAAAATAAAAATAGATATGTATGTATGTATTTTTATAAAAAAGAAAAACAAATTAATTTGCTCATGAATAAAAACAACAATAAATAAAATGTATTTTTATATGCTTAATAGTTCTCTCGCTAAGAATATCTTTATTGTTGAGCTAAACTACCTTACAGTTCTGCGAGTGGCTAACTAGTATTTTTTTTTGGGAAAAATTGTAATATTATTTCTTATGATTTCAAGGTAACCTTAGTTAAACAGCTAATTATTTTATGTTGTTACAGTTGTCAAACTGCATATATAAAAAGCAATAACGAATACGCCATATTGTTGTTTTTGTGCAACTCTTACCATCTTTCATAAATTCGCGTTAATTTTTTACGTTTGTCTTGATAAAAAATTGTCTAATGTAGACACCAAGGTAGATTAAGAAGGTAACGCCATTAAAATAACTGAACATTTTTTTCTTATTTTGCAGGCTTGTGTTTTAAAATTTGAAGTGTCAAATTGTTGTTCATGTTTACAATTTTTGTTTACATTTTTTGTTCACTTTTGTGTTATTGCGTCTTATTCGTTTTTTTATTGGTTGAAATGCCAAATGTGATTTTTTTTGTGTAAACAAAAATGTTCTTCTCATGTCATAGTATAATTATAAAGTATACTCGTAAGAACAGCTGTTTTACAATTTTTTCATTTGCAAACCTCGCGGTACTGTCAAATTGTTTTTGTACTCTTGTACTTTTGCTCTCCTTCATTCTCTCATTTTTCCGTTCAAAACATTTTGACATTGTGGGCAGTAGTTTTACACTAACAAAATACAATCAATTGTTGTTTTTGTAGATGCGCGACTATGTTCTCATGCGTAGATTAAAATCAGTGTTGCCATTTTAGCACTTTCAGCTAGATTTAGCATTTGTAAAGGTTCAAATACATTGACAATTTATAAAAATATGCTAAATACTTTTTAGCTCTTTAACAATATTTTTCAATTCAACACTTTTTGATTTTTTTAAAGAATCAGAGCTGGATCGCTGCAATGTACTAAAAATTTATGTCCAAACTAGATAAATTTATATCTTGACAAAATTTTGACATTTGCTTCGATAAAAAAAAATGTCTTAATCTGGACGCTAGGTAAAGTCTGGCTGCAATTTATATACAGAGTTACGGACAAAAAAATAAGATCAAGTATATTTGTTTGAAATTTTTTGAGTTTTCGACCAAGTTTTATGCAAAACAATAAAACATTTAATGCCAAATCATTGCGAATATTTTTAGTTACAAGGCTATACAAAAATAATATCCTTTAACATTATACTAATACCTTTTAACATTAAAAATAAAAAACTGAAAAAAAAAAGACGAGAATCTTCAATTCCGAGAACTATTTATATCAGAAAGGATCTATAAATTTGGCATTTTAAACATATAAGTAGAGATTGCATTTTAAACATATAAGTAGAGATTTCCCGTCCCGGGATTCTCGGGAAATTCGCCATTTTTCTTGTCCCGCTTACCCAGGAATTTTGAAATCACTTAAATGGAAGAAAACAGCATGAATTTTAACAAGAACTTATGTATTTGAGTAATTTTTTAAAGAAGATTAAGCTAAAAATTCAAGTCGAAATGATATCTTAACCACAATGTCATTAATATGATTTTTTTTTTATTTTATTCATTAGATGATTTTTGTGGAATGATTCTATAGCATGAATTCAATTTAATATCTCTATAAAATATCAATACTAAAACACAACAAGTGAAAAAGTATATCTGTTTGAAACAATCATATAGACATCTTAAACATAAATTAGTCTGTAATATAAGTAACATGCGGAATTTATCTCATAAAAATTTTACAAAATATCAAGAATGTTAATATAAAAAGTATGTAGTGAGTCCAAAGTGCTGTTTTATCATTTCTGAAATGCTTTGAAATTACAGGTATTTGCACTATGGAGATATTGGGTATCATTAGATACCCAATTAATTACTTTTGACCCAAAGAAAAATTAATGTTGAATTTTTATCCACTTTAGAATAATTTGCGGTTTTGTCTCATATCCTCACTTTTTACTTTAAACACGTACTAATCTATGTGCTACTCAGAGGTTTTCAGATATATTCAAAATGCTTTTACAATATTGTAAAGTACCGGAAATCTACTAAAGTCTGATTTGTGTGGAGCATAAAATGTCTTTATATGATTTAGTTATAGTGAACAAATATTTCAACAAATTTTTGATTAATTTTTCAAATATGTTCAATATTTAGAAGGCATTCAGATGGTAATTTATTATACAAATTTATACAGTTTTTAAGATAATTTACTCTTATTTGTATTATAGTGATCTCGTGATTATGTTTTACTTAAATTTTATGCGAAAATATTTCGCAACTCTTACTTTCCAACCAATATCAAATATAATAAATCCTACATACTCTATAAATTTGTATAATCAATTAGTCAAAAATACAATTAGTTAGAACTATTTTATATTTATACACAAGTCCATATAATATTTTACACAATCCACAAAGCTCTTTCATGACACCATTCACTCGAGATAATTAACCAGTAGATTAACCAATTGATCAATTTTCTTTTTCTAAGAACATTTGCAATTCTGTTTTAAATCTGCTAATGCAAAAATACACATCCCTTTGGGTCTAAGTTGTTTAACGAATAAGAGCAGTATTACTTATAATTTTTAATCCGGGAAATTGCGATTCCTACATATAGGTAAAATCAAAGGTCCAAACAAAAGATAAGTACCGAAGTCGATCATTATAGTTTAATAATTTTATTTTCATTTAATTGGCAGCAGTTATAGACAATTTAAAAAGATTAAATGTAAAAAAAGTTCTTTGGGAACAGAACCTATTTTTTGTCCGTAACTGCATGTATATTTTTTGGGTTATTTAAAACTTAAATGTCCTTTGTTAGAAGTATTTTGACTATTTTACTTACCTCAAGTAATTTAGAGTTAGATATGTTACACCCAGAGAAATATCAATCACATACGTGTTGAAAACGATACCATTCTGTGTCAATAATGAATCTACACCGTATGTGTTTAAATTAAACACTGCGTGTTCAATTTTTATTGAAAATCGATACCTAATTGGCACCAAGTTGAAACCATTTCGGTATCAAATTTTTAAATTACATATGTTTTGTATTTAATTTGTTAACGAAAGGTATTAAAAAGCTGTTACCATAAATTACCAATGTGACCACAACCGTTGTTGATTTTGAATCGAATTTTTTCCCTTAGTGTAAATTTTTAGAATAAAAAAAAAAAAATAAATTGCTTCTTTTGATTCCCAATTTATTTTCTCATGGAAAAGTGCATTCATAGTAATAATAAATTTGTTGGTGACCCAAATTTATATCGAAATAATGCAACAGAACTGCTGGGTACAGACTCAAATGTTTTCCTCTAACTACAAAGACAAGTGTACTTTATTTGTTTTCTTTTTATAACATCAAGAGAAGTAGAGAGAACGCGAGTTTTATTGTTAAGAAATTGAGAGGAAATCTCGAATACTAAAAATTTAATCGTTGAATTTCTTAAAAAAAAATAAAAACACTGTGGTCAATAAAATCGTCATTTTAATATTTAAAAGTTTCGTTCATATCTACATTTTTATACCACAGGTGTAAAGGGTATATATAAGTTTGTCATTCCGTTTGTAATTTCCACAATTTTCGTCGGAGAAAAAGTTTATATTTTCTGTATCCTTGTATGAAATGATGACGATAGGACCATGTCCGTCCGTTCGTCCCTCCGTCCGTGTGTCGGTTGAAATGGCGTTTATAAAGCCCACCGATATCTGACATATATAATATATATATATATATCAAACGATCGGAAATGCTTTTGAGAATATTGCTATTGAATAAATGGCGGAGATTTGCTTAATAATCGGTTTTTAAAACCGGTTTTCGAGTTTCTGAAGCCTCTGTTTATGCTAGGGACTTCGTGTTTGCAAAGATTCAAAAATTTTTGTCTGAATTTTTGTGCTGAAAAAATGAATTGATTTTTTGGATCCCTTGTTTAAGCTACAGATTTTTATTTTTATATAAATCGGTCATAAATCATACATGGGAGTAATTCATTAAATCGACTAATGAATTGCCGATTTCATTATCATTAAATTAAACAATGGTACTTATGATTTTTTTCATTACCATTATTTTTAATAATGGTAATGTTTTTCAATGATATCTTTTCATTAATAATTATTTAAAAAAATAAAATCATTATCATTAATTAGTGATTTAATTTTATAAATTCATTGTCATTATTTAGCAGAATTTTTCGTACAATTTTATGTACTTTTTTTTAATATATTTAGTTTGTATTTGTTTACTCTTCTATTTGGAACATGTATTTTTGCATAATTTTTAAAAATACTGCATTTTATATTCATTAAATCGTGCTGTAATTGAGATTTATATTTAAATGATTTAAAATTTTTATTAAAACGATATTAAACTACTTCACGAATACTAGAATCACATTTGAAAAATTTGTTTATTTATACAAACAATGCTTTTTCAGTAATTATAATTAGTATTTAATCATTTTCTTGTAATTTCATTAACATTACTTAAAAAAATAAAAAAATCAGTATCATTAAATGGTAATTAAATTTTTTTAAATAAATTTTTTTTAAGTAATGGTAATGAAAATTTAATGCTCAATGAAATATTCCCATGTATGACATAAATATTGTTTAGGTTTCAACGAAACCGAAATGGATAAGATACCACGAATGCCGATGAAGTGTGTAGCAGCACAGAAAATACGTATTCCAATCTGTTGGTGTCTAATCATAGTCCACAAACTCTGCTTTGGTACCGCCAAACAGAAACAACAAGGCAATTTACGATTGCAAACTTGTTTAAATATTTTTATAAAATTTCGATTTTTTGAATAAACCAAATTCGTTTATAAACAACTGAGTGAGTTATGGGCCAAAAACTAAAAAAATCCTTTCATAATATAAATATACACACTCAAACATTGTAATGACTATTAGTGATGTTGTTTTTTGTATAGGCAAGCAGTTTAGCAAGTTTTAATTATTTTTTATTTTCGTTTTTTATATTATTATATGTGCTATTAATTTGTTTATATATAAAGTTTGCACTTTAATCCCACAAGTGTGATTTTAACCCCACAAATTTTAAAGAATTCCTTCAACAAGTTTACTCCTAAAACAAAAATTCACACTTCCGTTATTTTTCCCTTGATTCTATATAACATAGATCTGGCAACATTTCTTAGTTTTTTCTATTAAATGTTTTACGTGACATCCTGACTTTACTGCTTTTAAATTATAACTACATATTTCCTTATTGTGTGTTTTTTTCCACTGGAATTTGCTCTGGTGTTTTGTTGTTGTTTTCATATATTAAAAGTTAATGCAATTTTCACACAAGGACACGTGTTTACCCTGACATGCTATATAGAAAATTGTTTGAGAAAAAAGTTTAGTCATTGTTGTTTAAAATCACACTAAAATTGTTGAATACACATGTATAGTACACATGGCGTCTGAATATATTTAAAATTATGCATTTTCTATCTCTCTCTACTTTGGCCAATAAAGAAAACTTTAAAATAATTTTATTATGCATACAATTTTTTTTTTAATTAGTTTCAGTTTGATTAAATTACTAGAAATTGTGAGAGAATTAAATGCTCAAAACAATTTTTAATCGTAAATACAGTTTTGTTTTATATTGTATTGCACTTTTTTATTGTTTTTGCTAGCCGACGTCTAAATGACGTCTATCCATTGATTCTTAGTTATTATTGTTTTTTGTACTTTTTTTACACATGACTTTTTAATTATTACTTTTTTCACTTACACATGTTTCTACATTCAACACATATTATATTTTTGTTTTGCCTTGTTTCTTATTTATGTGTTTCTTATTGCCTCAACAACAAATTGAATAATGGGGGAGGGTGTTTTTATTAGGTTTGCTAATAACACCTTGAATTATTTGTTTGTTGCTTTGTTTTTTTTTTTATATTGCAGTGATCTTGATCAAATCAGGTTACAAAAAATCCTATTTTCCATTTTAACGGATATTAAGGAACAGTTCCCTATTTTTTAATATGTTTTTCTTTTTATTTCCTTTCACCTCAAAAAAAATACATATGTGTGTATATATGTATATTAAAAAAATACTATAGCTTAGATACCTGACCCAAAACTGTCATCTAATTTTTGTATTAAAAAATATTTAAATGGCTCTTACCCCACTGTGCAATTTGACTTGTTGTAAACATATTTAATTTTTAGATTATAATTATTCTTTAGATTTTTAAAATGTTCACATATAATGACTTATGCGTGTTTTAATATGTGCATAAATAAAATATATATGAATTAAATATTATAGTTATTGTAGCATATTTTCGTCCTTGACCTAATACATGACAGCAGTAGCAGCATGACGGCGTCATGTAATACATTTTCTCAGTGTATTTTATGTACATACCCGCTTGACCACAAACTTCAATAATCGAATAATTCTCGAACATTTCTCTAACAAAACCTTCGAGGACGAGTATCGAAGGCGTTTCGAGAATGAACTCGTAGAGTTCACCTGTCGTTAGTTTGTGGCAGCAAATCGATCGATATCGAAGGTTAGTATGTGATATTTATATCGAATTCTAAGTGATATCGTTAGCGAAACGAGAAAAAGTTCGTTGCCAAAACCGTTGGCAATAATTCTATTCTGTTTCATTCCCATTTCGTTTCCCTTTTAAAATTAAAGCCCAAACTACAATAGCGCGTAGTCAGCGCGTGTTGCCATATGTAAAAAATTTAACTTATTTTGTGTAGGATAAAAAAAATTAATTGTTATAATTTCTTAGAATTTTGTATACATTTTAAATAAATGATCTTAAATTAATAATTAATTATTAATAAAATTAAAAGTAAAAACATTTTTATAAATTTTAATTAAGAGATATACATAGAGGAAAAACCAAACAAGACAATTTGGCAACACTGCATTTAATCTTTTTCGTTTTGTCGTTTAATTCACAAAAAAATTTAAAAAACCAACAACAAAAATAGCATGTACTATAAACTTTGAATTAGTTGTACGAGTACATATATGTATTTAATGTTCATATTTTGAATTTTCAATTCTAAAACAAATTTTAGCTAATTCTATTAATATGTATTAAAAGTAAAAACATTTTTATAAATTTTAATTAAGAGATATACATAGAGGAAAAACCAAACAAGACAATTTGGCAACACTGCATTTAATCTTTTTCGTTTTGTCGTTTAATTCACAAAAAATTAAAAAAACCAACAACAAAAATAGCATGTACTATAAACTTTGAATTAGTTGTACGAGTACATATATGTATTTAATGTACAATTGCAATTGTTGCTGCAGCAGATGTTGTTACTACTGCTGCTACTGTTGCTGCTTGTATGATATATTGTTTATACGTACAATTAGCGCTTTTTAATATTATGTAGTTCATTGAAATTGTATTTGTAATACATATATTCATATAATAGTCGTATGAATTTTTAAATATACTTACATACATATGTATGTATGTAGATATGTTTTTTGCTATATTAGAATGATTTAATTTAAACATTTTCAATATACTATATATATATATATACATTAGAGTGTCCCGAGGGGAGATTTCGATGTAGGAAGACTCCTTAAACGATGCGTAAAAATTAGCTTAATACGAAAAAATTATTTAAAATTGGTCTTCAGTTCCCTACCAGCGATTGGAAAATTATGGGTCCCATACATTTTGTTAAAAAAAAGTTTCGTTTTTTTTTAATCGTTTTTTTTTATCTACATACATATCAAAAAATTTTTAATTTTATGCTGGTTATGGAAAAAATATTTAAAAACTTTTTTTCCATGGGATTTTGTTTCGCTAGAACTCCTTAAGGCATTTTGATGAAAAATTGAAAAAAAAAAAAAAAAAAAAAAAATGGAAAATTATATATTATTCAGGGCTGTCATAGAATCCAAGTCGGATTTGTTTTTTATCGGAATTACAAACCAATATTGATTTCATTTCGTGTCATGAAACCGTATTGGTTTTGGTATTTTCGAATGTAAACAAAACCGATGTTCGAATCAGCTGTTTCATACATTTGTTCGTTTGTTTACAATTTGTATATACTTTTTTTTTTAGAAAATTTGTAAGCAATAGTGTTTTTGTTGAATTATTAAAAATTATTGAGTTAATATTAAAATATTATTTAAAAAATAAGTTACAATAAAATAAATAAAATTACATTTGCAGTTGTAGTATTTTTTGTTAGAAGAGGAATGCTCAGAGAAGGAGGCGAGAAGAATTTCAAGAGAATGTGGCAATATTTACTACAATGCAAATTTTTTATATTTTAGCCGTAAAGAAAAATCGAATTTTTTTTTTGTACTAAAATGACGGCTTATGGACCAAAAATTTTTAAAATTTTTTATAATTGGCTAAAAATTACGAATTTTTTGATACCAATTTCAGGACAAAACTCAATAATATTTTTTGCACGAAATGTTCTAGATCCGTGACTTTCAATCGCTGGTAGAGAACTGAAGATTAATTTTAATATTTTTTAAATTTAACTAATTTTTACGCAATTTTGTCTACGGGACACTCTAATGTATACACATATTTCTAATCCAGTGTCTCAAAATTATATTTCTCATGGTCATATGGTCATAATTATTATTTTAAATTTAAAGTATGCAATAATAATGGTTATATAAAAGTTATTAAAAAAATAGTGCTGCAATTTGAACAGTCAATCTCTGAGTTTTTAAATTTTAACCGATTTTAAAATTTCTTTCAGTTGTGAGTCGACTTCAGTTGAAAGTGGACTTCAACTTTTCAGTTTTATATGATATTTTCGGGATTTTTCGCTATTTTTACTATTATTTGTATTATAAAAACTTAAATAACATAAAAATGTTAATAAATTATCAGACAACCTCTGTAATTTAAGTGCTGTAATTCCAACAGTTAAATGAACGAGAATTTAAACATGTGGCTGCAGTTCTACCTAAACAACAATATGCCGAATGCCGATTTCCAACTTTTAAATAAAAAAGTAGATTTCGACTTTTTCAACATAAAGTCAATTGATAGATTATTCGAAAGTCGATTTAGAGAACCTTACAGAAATTTGGGTTCTGACCACTGAATTAATGTGCCTTGTTCTGAAATTAAAACAAAAAAAAAAAAAAACGAGAGAAAAAGATATAGTCGGTCAAGCCCGACCATATGATACCCTACACCATTGTGTACATTATAATTCAGGGAGGGGTCTTGACTTGGAGTCAAATGTGGTCCGATACTCATAAGTGTAAAATAAAACATACGAATACAGAATATTACGTTGATGCTGACATGTATATGAATTTATTCACTTATTGGATGATTCCCGAAATAGGGCCTTATATGGGAGCTATGGTAAATTATGGACCGATCTTTTTAAAATTTGGCACTATCATTTATATTCATATAAAACTTATTTGTGTCGAATATTAACTTGATACTAACATTTTAATGGGATTTATTAACGGGCATAAATCCCATTTTTTTGAAAAAGGGTTTATAAATCGGAACAATTATTTAGACTTATATAAAACTTATATGTTTTAAATTTCATTAAAATATTGCTATATTTAAGGGATTTATGATCGTAAAACCCTTTTCCGGGAGGACATTTGAATGGGGGCTAGGTGAAATAATGGACCGATCATAACCAATTTCAATAGGCTTCGTCCCTGGACTATAAGAAACCTGTGTACTAAATTTCATTAATTTTGGTTCAAAATTGCGACCTGTAGTTTGATTACAAGGTTTACATAGACGGACAGACGGTCAGACGGACGGACGGACGGACGGACGGACGGACATCGTTAAATCGACTCAGAAAGTGATTCTAAGACGATTGGTATAAATTAAGGTGGGTCTTAGACCAATATTTTTGGGTGTTACAAACATCAGCACAAACGCATTATACCCTCCCCACCTATGGTGGTGTAGGGTATAATGAATTACCACTTTGAGCAAAAAAATACAGGTAAAATGCCGTTATGCCTTTAATCTTGCAACCACTATTGCAATAATCATTTATAACAGGGTGATTTATATAAATATCATATATAATTAGGTCTTCAAATCGACTACCGAACAGAGACCTACGCCGATCGGCTGAAATTCGGCTAAGCCGAGCCGCCGAGGAAATTTTGGAAGCCGCCGCCGCCGTAACATTTTTGGCTTAACTCGGCTTAAAAACAGCCGCCGTTTTGAAATTATTTTTTGAAAATATGTTAAAACAAACACACTTTTATTATTTGAAATCGTCATTTCCCACTTATATATTTTAACTATTAAAAAAGGTCTTTTTTTCCGTTAAACTAGTTCTTTTTCTGGTTTTTAACTTGTTCTTCATATAAATTTAGTTAATTAAATGCCAGAAACAAAAAACATTATAAAAATGCAAAAGGCCGTATTCATAAGTTTAAATTTTTTGCTTTGTAAATCGTTCACTTAAAGCATAAAATAATCTTCGAACCAAATTTGTCTTAAATGAAACAAGTTTGATAATGGTTTCGTTTATGATATTGATGTTACAGCCTCTTGACTTTTGTTAATATTGATGTAATTTTTGAAGATATGAATATGAAATTTTTTGTGTAGATGTAGTTTGAATCAGTGCATTATAATAAAAAAAAACAACTTAAGATATTTCAGTGATAACGGCCTTTTGCATTTTAGGTGACGATATTTTCCTCTTGTTGCTTGAATATAACATAAATTAAAATAAAATCTTCTAAAAAAAAATTTAAAGTCCTATTTTTATGAACAAAGTTCAATAGGGAATGAAAATAAGATTTTTTTAATTAGAAAATGTATATGTATTAATTTCAGCCGGCTGACAGCCGATTTTAAGCCGCCGCCGAAGCTTTTTACACAAGCCGCCGCCGATGAAATTCCTCGGCGCAGGCCTCTGCCACCGAATACTCGAATATTTTTTTTTGAAAAAAAATTCTAAAAGTTGGTATAATAAAGAAATTAGAGTTCTATAATTAGAACAAAAATATGACTTTTCTAACTTTTTATTAGATTTTTCAACTTTTTCACGCATCATTAAATAAGTACATACCTTTCAAATTGCAAAAACCTTAGGCTAATGTCTGAAATATATTTATACTCACACAAATGCACACATAGAATAAACGAAATTTGATTAATGGCAATATATTTTAATATTTTTCAAGAGCATAATTTCATTTAATATAAATCAAAATTTCGAGGAAACGAAAAAAAAAAACTAACTTTAATTGAAAAATATTCTCAGTGTTTATAGTTGTATGAGTGCGTGCGTATTTAACTAGACAACAGTACCCTGCAGTTTTTAATTGACAATACATAATGTAATAAACAAAAAAAACAATTGCTTGTGTTTTACACGGCGACACACCTTTATACCCTTTGTAAACGAACGTTAGGACCAAAGAGTAAAGGCTCCATTACTCTACCGTAAATGTAAATGTAAAAACGTAAATGTAACTGGAAACGTAAGTGGGTGCTTACTTAAAAAATGTAAATGTAGCCAGTACTTTGTTGTTGTTTTTTTCACATCAACATCAGTGATGTAAATTACACATTTTTTCAGTAAATCAAATTCAGTTTAAAAATCGCTAGATTTATTGGTTTGTGTTTTAGCGACTTGTATACAAAACGAAATTTGTGCTTTTATTACAAAATTTTTAAATTTTAATTTATTGATTAAACTCCGCACTTTATTTAAATTATTTTAACAAGTTTTTTCCGAAGAAAACAGCAAAACAAATTGTTCAGTTGATAAACTTATTATATCGATTTTTTACGCAGATTTAGTATATTGAAATAAAAAGATGTCAACACTATCCTTTCAGCTGTCACGTAAAAACGTAGAGCGACCTAATTTGATTAGGTTGCTACGTAACATTTACGTTTTTGAGTACACAAACAGACATAACTCTCATAAGCAAAACGTGTCAGCTGATTCGCTACATTTACATTTACGGTAGAGTAACGGAGCCTTAACAAGAGACGTATTTAATTGTCAAAAACCTAGGTCAGCTGTCAAAAACCTAACCCATGCAACAACAAAATACATGTCATAGTAAAATAATAAAGTACTCGCACATCTACAAAAACAAAAATTGCTTGTATTTTGTTAGTGTAAAACTACTGCCCACAATGTCAGAATGCTTTGAACGGAAAAATGAGAGAACGAAAGAGAGCAAGAGAAAAAAACTCAAAAAATATTTTACATGTGAATACAAAAACAATTTGACAGTACCGCGAGGTTTGCCATTGAAAAAATTGTAAAACAGCTGGTCTTACGAGTCTACTTTATTATTATACTATGATACATGTTTTGTTGTTGCTAAAAGAAAATAAACACATTTTTTATACAAAACAAACGTTTTTCAATTGTCAATTGGGAGTTTCGCTTCTATTCATTACTCTATGGTTACGACTTTTTGCGAACGAGCGTGAAATCAATTGTCACTTTACTGTCTCGCAAAGTCAATTGTTTCTTTAAAGTTTTCCAAGTCAAAAATGTAAACGGTTAACGTATTCCCCTGAAATAACAATTCAGGTATTTGCTTACTACACTCATATAATTTTTTGATACATAATTTAAGACATAACTTTGTAAACAACAAAATATAATACGATTATAATATATGAGTGCACAGATACGTATGCTTTGACATGAGTTTTCCAAAAAACTTTTTTAACTAACTTCGTAAAATTCTTTTGAAATTTAATTTTACCAACTTTTATTAATTATTTTATGGTTTTTAACACACATACATATGTATATACATAAAATTTCCTTAAAAATTAAAAAATCTTGATAAATTTTCCCTTGATAAATGGGTTAATTACAAGTTTTAGTTTATTTCTAACTTTGTACATATATTAACCTGTGTATGTTCCTAGCTACAACAAAAATATGAATTCGTCTTATATACTAATAAGAGTTGTCCGCATATTATCGCTGTTTGTATGTTAAC
This sequence comes from Protophormia terraenovae, assembly GCA_951394005.1. Taxonomy (NCBI): domain Eukaryota; kingdom Metazoa; phylum Arthropoda; class Insecta; order Diptera; family Calliphoridae; genus Protophormia; species Protophormia terraenovae. The sequence continues at coordinate 75,140,795 of OX596076.1, read as the reverse complement.
TTATTCATACAATTTAAACATTCAGATGTGTATGGCATAATTAATTAGGAAGTCAATTATTATTAATAAAATGAAAATGTAATTATGCATATTTATACATTGTATATACAGACATCTATACATATGTACATGTATGTACAATATTCATATTGCAAAATATAAAGAAAACAGAGTGGTAGCAAATTATTTCAATTTGTATACTAATACATACCGGGGGAAATTCATTTAGTTAAGCTAAAGTTGATTATATTTCACCATCTTAAGCACTTGCTTGCACACCTTTTCACAAATTTGAAAATTTCGAGAATTTACCAAATTCTGCACAATTTTTGACAATATCCATTCGGATTTTGAGTTGCCACCTTTTAGCATTATGAGTTGCCATAATTTAAATCTCTAATTACGCTACGTCCAGACTAGCCTTTTTCTTGTTCGCACAAGAACAAAACGTGGGCAGAGCAACAAAAACAATTTCCTTTTGTTTTCAGTGGGCAGAACATTTGTCGAACATATCATAATTTTTTGTTTGCCGTCAGTGTCACTTCGATACTTTTACATGCACCGCCTCTTCTTCCGCATACAAAATGATGTTTGATGGCAGACATGGTTGCTCGAACAATTGTGCGAACAACGGTGTGCGAACAAGAACAAAACAACTTGGGTCTACACTATCCAAATGCATGTGCGTACAACATTTTGTTCAATGTGCGAGCATGAAAAAGTCTCGTGTGGACGGCAAATTACGTGCAGCGCTTCTTCTGCATACAAAATGACGTTTGATGGTTTTTTGCCATTGATGGTTTTTTGCAATTGTGCGAACAACGGTTTGCGAACAAAACATGAACAAGTTGGGTCCACACTAACCAAATGCATGTGCGCCCAACATTTTGTTCAATGTGCGAACAAGAAAAAAGCTCGTGTAGACCGCAAATCGCCAAGTATAATTTTTGGTTTTCTATATCCAAGTTCCATAATAGGCGACATGTCGCATTACATTAGGTCGAATTTATTTATACAGGGAACTTCATTTAGCCCTGTTTCTAAATTCACTGCGCTGCATTCAGAGAGCGAGACAACTCTTTGTCTCGCTCTCAATCTGAATCAGCTGATTATGTCAGCACAAACTGCTGCTGACTACGCGCAATTGTAATTTGGGCTCTAATTTTAATGGCAGCAACATGTTATTCTGACAGTGAACAGCTGATCATTTTTATTGATACTGTTGCTGACTACGCGCTATTGTAATTTGGGCTTTAGTCAGTATTAGAGATCTGCACAGGGTACACTAAACAAGTATTCGTCGCGGCAGCAAATACAACAACCCAACTTTTTCCCTCTCTTTCGCAGCGTTAAAACAAAATTGTCAGTGTTCGAATGCTGACAACTTTAGTTGTTGTTGCAAGGTACTCATTTACCTCCCGTAAATGTAAATATTTCCTATACTATTTATCCGATTGCAAAGATTAAGGTGTCAATTAAAAGCTCTTAAGGTTGCATTTACAAATATAAAATAAAAATAATATAAAAGTTTCATAAGTAAAACTTTTTATGTATTTTGTAATTTTTTGTGCAAAAAAAAAAAAAAAAAATTTGTGGAAATAATATTTCTTGATAGCAGGCCTTCGGCCGGGCGGAAGGGTTTTTAACTCTGTGGTATGTCCAAAAGCGGCTTCGCTAACGTAATTCTTCCTTTTTACCCAACTTTTTTTATAACGAAATTTTTTTTATACGAGTTTTTTAGGAAAATTCGATTTTCAAAGCCCTTTAACTTCCAAAATATTTATTTGCGGTCAAACATTTTTACATCATTATATTCACCGTTAAAAGTACTATCAATGGCAAAAAAATCAAATAAATCGGAGCTGAATCAGGGTGGTCTATTTATGCCAATTTGACTAGTGAGGATAGAATTTATATTATTGGATATTATTGCAGCTTCACGTTGAGTTTATATTTGAACATTTTTTATCGAGACAAAGTTTACGCAGAATTTATAATTGTAGCGACAATACAAAGTTATCAATGATGGGGTATTTTATGTATTTTACTACATAAAATACTACATTATTATTTTTGTTGTTGGAAATTTTAATAGTTTTTTATGACATAAAATAAATATAAACAAAAAAATTCTGTAATTCAGACAAAAAATTTACTTCTGTTTTAATAAACAATTTTCGTGTCTGGACATAGCATAATTTTATTCAAAGCATAGTTAGCGACGTCTTTTAAAAAATTGCAAAGGCTTGACTTAGCTATATTTCACGCTTTGGTTTGAGACTGTGGTTAATGCATCTTGTTAAGTTTTTTTTTTAAATAACTTTTTTAAAAAGTAATAACTAATGTTTTTCTAATATTTTATTATTTTTTACAGACTGTTTATAGAGAACAAATACACTAAAGCAAACAAAAAACCTAAGGAGAAAGAAAAGAAAGACTTGAATTATTAAAAACAATTAGCTGAAAAAATCTTCAAATATATTGAAAAAGGAATTAAAATAATTTTCTTTTTCTGGGAATGAATATCAAAAAAAAAACAAATTTTTTAACTAAAATAACAAAAATTTAAACAAAAAGACAAACAACTTTTTAAACAAAATAAAAGAAAAAAGAAGTAAATCAAAAAAAGAGGTTAGAAAATTGTACTGTCAACCGATTTGCAGTGAAAAGGTCGTGACAACACACACAAAAAAAGCTGGTGTTCTTGTGCACAGCTTTTTCAAATGTATATTAGCAATAGCAGCAACATTGGTATGGCCACGTTGTTGCAAAACAATAAAAATTGCATGAAAACTTTGACCAATGGCACGAGTGTGGTGGGTGTGGGCACGGCTGGAACAAACCACATTATTGTGGGCAATGTTGTTAATGCACAGACAGTAGGCCAACAACATCATCAGACTAATCACCATCAAGTGGGCATTGTAACATCAACAAATGTGCCAACACAAACAATAGCCACCTCAACTCAGGGAGGACTTGGTGGCAACAATACCATTACCACTTTGGGTGGCAATTTGGTATTGCCACCCCAAACCCAAACCATACTGTTAACGAATGGTGCAACTGGTGCTTCTACCATACTCACCTATCAACAGTATCAGCAATTGTTGCAACAACAGCAGCAACAGCCACAACGACTATTGGTTTCACAAAATCTAGTTAATTTGCCTTTAGGCAATTTAATTACCACCAATGGCAATGGTGGTCTAACTGTGATAACTGATGGATCTAATAATCATAATGTCTCCTCCGCCAATACGGGCAGCACAGCAACTACTCAAGGAACATTTTTGGTGGCCACCTCTTCAGCGGCTTCCACCGTGGCCTCGACATCTTCAGCAACGGCTTCCTTTCAACAACAGTTTTTGGCGAATTTACAAAATTCCCAAAGTGTTACTACCACTAATACAACCTCTGGTTCGGCTACGCATACCACCCCATCGACCACGTATTTGCAGAATTCAACAGGTAATCAACAAACTCACCAACGTTTGATAACAACAACAGCAGTTGGTAATAACAACAATAGTAACAATACGACTACTATAAGACACTTTTCACAATTTTCTCAACAACAACCCGCCAACAACACTATAAATGTTCTAACAAATACTACTGCTACACCAAACCACAATAACAACAGTAACAATCAGTCGCAGCAACAGCAACGTACTACAACTGTTTTGATTAATCGTAATAATAATACAATTATTGCTGGCAATACAACACAACGTTTGCAACATGCCACAATTTTAACAAAATCTCCTGCGAATTTAATAAAAACAACTCAACCCCAACAGCACCAGGGGACATTAATGGTTAATAATATGCAATTGCAACAAGTGATAAATAGCAGCAGCGGACAAATAATAAGTTTGGTAAAAACCACACCGCAACAACAACAGCAGCAGCAGCAACAGATTAACAAGAATTTAACTACCAAATCAGCAACGACTGCCAACTTGCCTCAACAACAGCAGCAGCTGCAACAGAAACAACGTTATGGTACTATACAACAACAAAAACAGCAACAGCTTAAAGTTGTTGCTACCACTAATCATCAAACAATACCACAACGTGCCACTATTATAAATTCTAATACAATTACCAAAAATCATGTTTTAAGCAACAATACAACTAAATTAGTTAATTTAGCTAAAGCAACAACAACTATAGCCCCCACCACAACAAATATAAGCAACAACAAAAACAACAACATTATCTCATCAAATAGCTTAACAGCAATTTCTCAAAAACAACAGCAGCATCAACAACAAATGAATGGTCATCATTTTAATCATAAACTAGTAAATTTACAACAACAACAGCAACAACCCGCCTCAAAATTAGTTCCTAATGGACATAACACCATTAACAACAACAACAACAATACAAACAATACTTTTTTAAATACCCCCTCATCCTCCTCCTCCACTTCAGCTTCTGTGGCTTCATCATTGTCTGCTAATACCATAACGACTTCCTCTTCCATCACCAACACCACGTCCTCGTCCAACACTCCCACCATTTATAATATACCTACAACGTCCTCAGCATCCAAATCAGCTTTAACCAATCCAACATCAACAACAAATCCAAATACTTCTTATTCTTATATGTCTACTACATCATTAACAAATTCTCAAAACCTATATACCAACTCAACTACTGCAATAACAACAACAGCTCATAATCCTTCTAATCCACCTACTACTACAGATTCAAAATTCACTAATGCCACCACAGCTGCAGCCACAACAACGAATACTACTACGACTACAACTAACAGCATTACGGCTGTTGCGTCTGCAACTGATGCTGCATCTGCCAGCGAACAACAGGAACCTGAACCTGAAATTGATATTGTCATCAATAATGTTGTGTGTTCGTTTAGTGTTCGTTGTCATTTGAATTTGCGTGAGATTGCTTTGAATGGTGCCAACGTTGAGTATCGTCGTGAAAATGGTATGGTTACAATGAAATTACGCCGTCCATATACTACGGCATCTATATGGTCGTCGGGTCGTATAACTTGTACTGGTGCTACATCAGAAGAGCAAGTAAGTTTTTTGTTTTTGGATTTTTTATTTTTGTTGTGTGTTTTTTATTGAAGTTTTTTACCTGTTCCCAAATTAAAAAATAATAATAATGATATTTTTACCCTACACCAACATAGTTGGAAAGGGTATTATGCGTTTGTTTTGTTGTATTTGTTTAAAACTGAACTTAATGTATACCAATTTTTATAAAATTTGGCATAATTAAGATTTAAGTAGCCAAATTTCAAGAAGATCGGTTTAAAATTGAACATAGAACCCATATACGCATATAAATCCCTCTCGCTAAAATCAATTTTACCTGTATAAATCTCATATATGCATTGATTTTGGCGATTTTTTGGCATAAATCAAGATCACCGGATTTATTGATTTTTTAATAATAATTTTGATACTGATTCAAGAGTTTTACTTGTGATTATAGTGAAATAAAAAATTGTGTCTGCTTTTTCTCAGTTTACGACTTATAGTCCTTTAAACTTTTAATATATTTCTCTGAATATCTTTATTAATAAATATCCGATCTTAATTATATTGATGCCGTTTAAATGTACTTATGATATATGGGCGTAAATCAAGATCACCAGCACAGTTGATTTTTAAATATTTTTGGCAATAAAGCCCAAATTACAATAGTGCGTAATCAGCAACAGTATCAGAAAAAATTATCAGCTGTTCACTGTCAGAATAACATGTTGCTGCCCAAATAATTACATTTAAGCGCACGCAGCAAAAATTTACAACCACCATCTTGCTTTATTCTACTTGTGTATTTTAGCCTCTCATTTATTTGCTCACTCTCTTTGTCTCGCTCTCAATCTGAAAGCAGCGCAGTGAATTTAGAAACAGGGCTAAATGAAACAGCACTGCAAACTGCTGCTGACCAAATGCAATCAGCACCACCAGTGCTTTCTAAATTATCAGCTGATTATGTCAGCACACACTGCTGCTGACTACGCGCTATTGTAATTTGGGCTTTATAGGCTTCTAAATTGTCAATAGATTTGTTTGAATATCTTTTATAACACATATGTCATCTAATTTAAATAGATACGAAATACTATTTAAATGGTATGTCATATGACTATATTAATTAACTTCTTAAGAAAAAATAAATTTTTTAATCGACATAGCGGTACACAAAAAATTTTTGATATTCATAAAAACATTATTCAGCGAAGCCGGTGTTCGACATACCCAGTGGAGAAAGCCCTTAAGCCCGGACGTAGGCCGTCTAAGTAAAAAACCTTATTAAGGCTAATAAAATATAATAATTTGAAGTGTGTTGATAATTTTGATTTATTCCGATATATGTATAACATGAGTTAATATGTCCTTGAGGATAAAATCGACATTTTTTATAAAAATTGCGGAACTTAAAATTTTTTTGATATTTGAGAAAAGCTTATTTAGCAAAGTGTTCGACATACCCAGAGGAGACAGTCCTTAAGCCCGGCCGAAGGCCTCCAACACTTAAAAGACTTTATTAACGTAATAGTTCCGGTAATTTTAATTAGTTCCGAAATTTTATAAAAAACTGTACTTTTATTGAAAAAATACATATTTGATTTAAATGAATAATACAAAAAACGAGTTTTCACATTTTCAAAAAAGAGAACGAATTTTCACCAATAAACAAAATTTTCTCTAAAATACGGTTTTCACCAAAAAATTAAAAAAAAAAAGAATACAAACCTTTTTTTTATTTTTTTTTTTTTTATTAATTCTTCATTTACATAACCGAGCCCATTGGGGCCTTATATGGCTAATCAAAGCTACTAAAAATAATAACAATTTCAATAAAAAGTAAAAAATAAAATAAAGTAAATGTAAATAACAAAAATAAATTATTATTAACTAACATTAATAATAAATAATGGTAACAATTTGTATTAAAATGAGATCAATCAATATCTAATTTAACCATAATGAAAGCTGGAGCTGGACCGTTTATAAACAATCTAAAAAAAAATTTTAGTAGATGACTGTAAAATAAATAAATATGTATCTTTCAAATATATTTTACAAATTTAAAAATGTTACAGATCCTCGCTTTTCTAAAAAATATAAAAATTACGGTTAAATACAAAACACTTGCGATTTTAAACAATTCAAATATTTATTTTCTTTCCTAAAATTCTTTAAAGAAGAGACGGAGAAGAAAACTATAAGCAACTCTAATTATTATTTTACTCCAAAAACAAATTGAAAAGCAAACCAAAAAAAAAAAAAAAAACTATAAAAAATGACATAACGGGAAAATCATCAAACTGTTTAGGTGATTTTTTTTCTTTCAGCGTTTTTTTTTTCCGTTTTGTCGTTTTTTTTTTTTTTTCATTTTAATATTTTTATTTATTAAATCAGTTTTCATATCTTATTAGATAATCGTTTTTAAATTGTATTATATATTAAGTATAAATTTGTAATCGATTATAGCCAATAGTCTAGGTTACTGATATGTCGAAATAAATAATTAAATAAAATTGTTTTTATTATTATATTTTTTTAATTTCCAGGCAAAAATTGCTGCTCGTCGTTATGCTCGCTGTTTGGAAAAGTTAGGCTTTCGTGTACGTTTTCATAATTTCCGTGTTGTTAACGTTTTAGGTACATGCAGTATGCCATGGGCTATTAAAATTGTTAATTTCTCCGAAAAATACCGGGAAGAAGCAAGTTATGAACCTGAATTGCATCCTGGTGTAACCTATAAACTACGTTATCCCAAGGCTACACTAAAAATTTTTTCTACCGGTAGTATAACAGTTACTGGTAAGTAATCTCCTCTTCATCCCTCTACACTCATAAAAACACAAATATTCTTTATAACTATTTTTTCTTCCTTTTTTCAGCTGCTAGTGTGGCTCATGTTCAATGTGCTATTGAACATATATTCCCGCTGGTTTATGAATTCCGCAAAAAACGTTCTCCCGAAGAATTAGAACAATTGCGTCTGAAACAACTACAAAATGCAACATTCGAAGATATTACTGAAGTTGAAGATGTAGTGGCTGGTAGTGGTGGTACATTAGTACCTGGAGCTAATAGCAGTGGTGTTGGTGGTAAAATGCCTAACGTATCTACATTACAACGTCGTCGTATATCAAATACTTTTAATAAATTCCCAAATGCCAAACGAAAGCGTACTGATGATGTTGATATTAATGAAGAATTTGATGTTGATGATCCCGATACAATTGCTGGTACTGGGGATGATGATGATATGGTGATGTACGATCCCAACGAATCTATAATAGAAGGTCCAGATGATGATGAGGATGATTTATAAGAAAATATATATATTTTCTAAAATATATATTATAAGTGGTGTTTATGTAGAGATAAAAAATACTTGCTTAAAATAGTTAGTATTTATGTTTTATACTTAAAAAAGCATATCTAAAGACCAAAAAAATCATCATTGAATATTTATTAACTTAACAATGAATTAATACATGTGACGACAAGAAATCATCATGAACAAACAACCTATAACAACAACATACATATTAAATCCTAACAACAATGAAAAATAGGAAACAAACAACAAATCAACAATCGACTTTTTATTATCTAGTGAAATTTAGAGCCAAAAATTTAAATGCAAATATAAACTTAACGTTAAGGTAAGTAATTTAAAAACAACAAATTTCCTATATGATATTTATTATATTATATTTTAATAAAAAATACAAGTTTCAATCATA
>OX596076.1:74267608-74531831 GCA_951394005.1 Protophormia terraenovae | reverse complement strand
GATCACTTGTATTTCTCAACAAAAATCGAAATTTTATGTGAAAAATCGATAGAAAACTAAAACCTCAATTATCTCGGTAAATACGCATTTAAATGGAAAAAGGGCCTTTATTTGTGATCACTTGTATTTCTCATGTATTTCTCAACAAAAATCGAAATTTTATATGAAAAATCGATAGAAAACTAAAACCTCAATTATCTCGGTAAATACGCATTTAAATGGAAAAAGGGCCTTTATTTGTGATCACTTGTATTTCTCAACAAAAATCGAAATTTTATATGAAAAATCGATAGAAAACTAAAAACTCAATTATCTCGGTAAATACGCATTTAAATGGAAAAAGGGCCTTTATTTGTGATCACTTGTATTTCTCAACAGAAATCGAAATTTTATATAAAAAATCTTGAAAAAACTAAAAACTCAATTATCTCGGTAAATACGCATTTAAATGGAAAAAGGGCCTTTATTTGTGATCACTTGTATTTCTCACAAAAATCGAAATTTTATATGAAAAATCGATAGAAAACTAAAACCTCAATTATCTCGGTAAATACGCATTTAAATGGAAAAAGGGCCTTTATTTGTGATCACTTGTATTTCTCAACAAAATCGAAATTTTATATGAAAAATCGATAGAAAAACTAAAACCTCAATTATCTCGGTAAATACGCATTTAAATGGAAAAAGGGCCTTTATTTGTGATCACTTGTATTTCTCAACAAAAATCGAAATTTTATATGAAAAATCGATAGAAAACTAAAATCTCAATTATCTCGGTAAATACGCATTTAAATGGAAAAAGGGCATTTATTTGTGATCACTTGTATTTCTCAACAAAAATCGAAATTTTATATGAAAAATCGATAGAAAACTAAAAACTCAATATCTCGGTAAATACGCATTTAAATGGAAAAAAGGGCCTTTATTTGTGATCACTTGTATTTCTCAACAAAAATCGAAATTTTATATGAAAAATCGATAGAAAACTAAAAACTCAATTATCTCGGTAAATACGCATTTAAATGGAAAAAGGGCCTTTCTTTGTGATCACTTGTATTTCTCAACAAAAATCGAAATTTTATATGAAAAATCGATAGAAAACTAAAAACTCAATTATCTCGGTAAATACGCATTTAAATGGAAAAAGGGCCTTTATTTGTGATCACTTGTATTTCTCATGTATTTCTCAACAAAAATCGAAATTTTATATGAAAAATCGATAGAAAACTAAAACCTCAATTATCTCGGTAAATACGCATTTAAATGGAAAAAGGGCCTTTATTTGTGATCACTTGTATTTCTCAACAAAAATCGAAATTTTATATGAAAAATCGATAGAAAACTAAAACCTCAATTATCTCGGTAAATACGCATTTAAATGGAAAAAGGGCCTTTATTTGTGATCACTTGTATTTCTCAACAAAAATCGAAATTTTATATGAAAAATCGATAGAAAACTAAAACTCAATTATCTCGGTAAATACGCATTTAAATGGAAAAAGCGCCTTTATTTGTGATCACATGTATTTCTCAACAAAAATCGAAATTTTATATGAAAAATCGATAGAAAACTAAAAAACTCAATTATCTCGGTAAATACGCATTTAAATGGAAAAAGGGCCTTTATTTGTGATCACTTGTATTTCTCAACAAAAATCGAAATTTTATATGAAAAATCGATAGAAAACTAAAACCTCAATTATCTCGGTAAATACGCATTTAAATGGAAAAAGGGCCCTTTATTTGTGATCACTTGTATTTCTCAACAAAAATCGAAATTTTATATGAAAAATCTATAGAAAACTAAAAACTCAATTATCTCGGTAAATACGCATTTAAATGGAAAAAGGGCCTTTATTTGTGATCACTTGTATTTCTCAACAAAAATCGAAATTTTATATGAAAAATCGATAGAAAACTAAAACCTCAATTATCTCGGTAAATACGCATTTAAATGGAAAAAGGGCCTTTATTTGTGATCACTTGTATTTCTCAACAAAAATCGAAATTTTATATGAAAAATCGATAGAAAACTAAAACCTCAATTATCTCGGTAAATACGCATTTAAATGGAAAAAGGGCCTTTATTTGTGATCACTTGTATTTCTCAACAAAAATCGAAATTTTATATGAAAAATCGATAGAAAACTAAAAACTCAATTATCTCGGTAAATACGCATTTAAATGGAAAAAGGGCCTTTATTTGTGATCACTTGTATTTCTCAACAAAAATCGAAATTTTTATATGAAAAATCGATAGAAAACTAAAACCTCAATTATCTCGGTAAATACGCATTTAAATGGAAAAAGGGCCTTTATTTGTGATCACTTGTATTTCTCAACAAAAATCGAAATTTTATATGAAAAATCTATAGAAAACTAAAAACTCAATTATCTCGGTAAATACGCATTTAAATGGAAAAAGGGCCTTTATTTGTGATCACTTGTATTTCTCAACAAAAATCGAAATTTTATATGAAAAATCGATAGAAAACTAAAACCTCAATTATCTCGGTAAATACGCATTTAAATGGAAAAAGGGCCTTTATTTGTGATCACTTGTATTTCTCAACAAAAATCGAAATTTTATATGAAAAATCGATAGAAAACTAAAAACTCAATTATCTCGGTAAATACGCATTTAAATGGAAAAAGCGCCTTTATTTGTGATCACATGTATTTCTCAACAAAAATCGAAATTTTATATGAAAAATCGATAGAAAACTAAAAACTCAATTATCTCGGTAAATACGCATTTAAATGGAAAAAGGGCCTTTATTTGTGATCACTTGTATTTCTCAACAAAAATCGAAATTTTATATGAAAAATCGATAGAAAACTAAAACCTCAATTATCTCGGTAAATACGCATTTAAATGGAAAAAGGGCCTTTATTTGTGATCACTTGTATTTCTCAACAAAAATCGAAATTTTATATGAAAAATCGATAGAAAACTAAAAACTCAATTATCTCGGTAAATACGCATTTAAATGGAAAAAGCGCCTTTATTTGTGATCACATGTATTTCTCAACAAAAATCGAAATTTTATATGAAAAATCGATAGAAAACTAAAAACTCAATTATCTCGGTAAATACGCATTTAAATGGAAAAAGGGCCTTTATTTGTGATCACTTGTATTTCTCAACAAAAATCGAAATTTTATAATGAAAAATCGATAGAAAACTAAAACCTCAATTATCTCGGTAAATACGCATTTAAATGGAAAAAGGGCCTTTATTTGTGATCACTTGTATTTCTCAACAAAAATCGAAATTTTATATGAAAAATCTATAGAAAACTAAAAACTCAATTATCTCGGTAAATACGCATTTAAATGGAAAAAGGGCCTTTATTTGTGATCACTTGTATTTCTCAACAAAAATCGAAATTTTATATGAAAAATCGATAGAAAACTAAAACCTCAATTATCTCGGTAAATACGCATTTAAATGGAAAAAGGGCCTTTATTTGTGATCACTTGTATTTCTCAACAAAAATCGAAATTTTATATGAAAAAATCGATAGAAAACTAAAACCTCAATTATCTCGGTAAATACGCATTTAAATGGAAAAAGGGCCTTTATTTGTGATCACTTGTATTTCTCAACAAAAATCGAAATTTTATATGAAAAATCTATAGAAAACTAAAAACTCAATTATCTCGGTAAATACGCATTTAAATGGAAAAAGGGCCTTTATTTGTGATCACTTGTATTTCTCAACAAAAATCGAAATTTTATATGAAAAATCGATAGAAAACTAAAAACTCAATTATCTCGGTAAATACGCATTTAAATGGAAAAAGGGCCTTTATTTGTGATCACTTGTATTTCTCAACAAAAATCGAAATTTTATATGAAAAATCGATAGAAAACTAAAACCCTCAATTATCTCGGTAAATACGCATTTAAATGGAAAAAGGGCCTTTATTTGTGATCACTTGTATTTCTCAACAAAAATCGAAATTTTATATGAAAAATCTATAGAAAACTAAAAACTCAATTATCTCGGTAAATACGCATTTAAATGGAAAAAGGGCCTTTATTTGTGATCACTTGTATTCTCAACAAAAATCGAAATTTTATATGAAAAATCGATAGAAAACTAAAACCTCAATTATCTCGGTAAATACGCATTTAAATGGAAAAAGGGCCTTTATTTGTGATCACTTGTATTTCTCAACAAAAATCGAAATTTTATATGAAAAATCGATAGAAAACTAAAAACTCAATTATCTCGGTAAATACGCATTTAAATGGAAAAAGCGCCCTTATTTGTGATCACATGTATTTCTCAACAAAAATCGAAATTTTATATGAAAAATCGATAGAAAACTAAAAACTCAATTATCTCGGTAAATACGCATTTAAATGGAAAAAGGGCCTTTATTTGTGATCACTTGTATTTCTCAACAAAAATCGAAATTTTATATGAAAAATCGATAGAAAACTAAAACCTCAATTATCTCGGTAAATACGCATTTAAATGGAAAAAGGGCCTTTATTTGTGATCACTTGTATTTCTCAACAAAAATCGAAATTTTATATGAAAAATCTATAGAAAACTAAAAACTCAATTATCTCGGTAAATACGCATTTAAATGGAAAAAAGGGCCTTTATTTGTGATCACTTGTATTTCTCAACAAAAATCGAAATTTTATATGAAAAATCGATAGAAAACTAAAACCTCAATTATCTCGGTAAATACGCATTTAAATGGAAAAAGGGCCTTTATTTGTGATCACTTGTATTTCTCAACAAAAATCGAAATTTTATATGAAAAATCGATAGAAAACTAAAATCTCAATTATCTCGGTAAATACGCATTTAAATGGAAAAAGGGCCTTTATTTGTGATCACTTGTATTTCTCAACAAAAATCGAAATTTTATATGAAAAATCGATAGAAAACTAAAAACTCAATTATCTCGGTAAATACGCATTTAAATGGAAAAAGGGCCTTTATTTGTGCATCACTTGTATTTCTCAACAAAAATCGAAATTTTATATGAAAAATCGATAGAAAACTAAAACCTCAATTATCTCGGGTAAATACGCATTTAAATGGAAAAAAGGGCCTTTATTTGTGATCACTTGTATTTCTCAACAAAAATCGAAATTTATATGAAAAATCTCGAAAAAACTAAACCTCAATTATCTCGGTAAATACGCATTTAAATAGAAAAAGGGCCTTTATTTGTGATCACTTGTATTTCTCAACAAAAATCGAAATTTTATATGAAAAATCTCGAAAAAACTAAAACCTCAATTATCTCGCTAAATACGCATTTAAATGGAAAAAGGGCCTTTATTTGTGATCACTTGTGTTTCTCAACAAAAATCGAAATTTTATATGAAAAATCGATAGAAAACTGAAACCTCAATTATCTCGTTAAATACGCATTTAAATGGAAAAAGGGCCTTTATTTGTGATCACTTGTATTTCTCATCAAAAATCGAAATTTTATATGAAAAATCGATAGAAAACTAAAACCTCAATTATCTTGTTAAATACGCATTTAAATGGAAAAAGGGCCTTTATTGTGATCACTTGTATTTCTCAACAAAAATCGAAATTTTATATGAAAAATCGATAGAAAACTAAAACCTCAATTATCTCGTTAAATACGAATTTAAATGGAAAAAGGGCCTTTATTTGTGATCACTTGTATTTCTCAACAAAAATCGAGATTTTATATGAAAAATCTCGAAAAAACTAAAACCTCAATTATCTCGGTAAATACGCATTTAAATGGAAAAAGGGCCTTTATTTGTGATCACTTGTATTTCTCATCAAAAATCGAAATTTTATATGAAAAATCGATAGAAAACTAAAACCTTAATTATCTCGTTAAATACGAATTTAAATGGAAAAAGGGCCTTTATTTGTGATCACTTGTATTTCTCAACAAAAATCGAAATTTTATATGAAAAATCTCGAAAAAACTAAAACCTCAATTATCTCGGTAAATACGCATTTAAATGGAAAAAGGGCCTTTATTTGTGATCACTTGTATTTCTCAACAAAAATCGAAATTTTATATGAAAAATCTCGAAAAAACTAAAACCTCAATTATCTCGGTAAATACGCATTTAAATGGAAAAAGGGCCTTTATTTGTGATCACTTGTATTTCTCAACAAAAATCGAAATTTTATATGAAAAATCTCGAAAAAACTAAAACCTCAATTATCTCGGTAAATACGCATTTAAATGGAAAAAGGGCCTTTATTTGTGATCACTTGTATTTCTCAACAAAAATCGAAATTTTATATGAAAAACCTCGAAAAAACTAAAACCTCAATTATCTCTGTAATACGCATTTAAATGGAAAAAGGGCCTTTATTTGTGATCACTTGTGTTTCTCAACAAAAAATCGAAATTTTATATGAAAAATCGATAGAAAACTAAAACCTCAATTATCTCGGTAAATACGCATTTAAATGGAAAAAGGGCCTTTATTTGTGATCACTTGTATTTCTCATCAAAAATCGAAATTTTATATGAAAAATCGATAGAAAACTAAAACCTCAATTATCTCGTTAAATACGCATTTAAATGGAAAAAGGGCCTTTATTTGTGATCACTTGTATTTCTCAACAAAAATCGAAATTTTATATGAAAAATCGAAAGAAATCTAAAAACTCAATTATCTCGGTAAATACGCATTTAAATGAAAAAAGGGCCTTTATTTGTGATCACTTGTATTTCTCATCAAAATCGAAATTTTATATGAAAAATCGATAGAAAACTAAAACCTCAATTATCTCGGTAAATACGCATTTAAATGGAAAAAGGGCCTTTATTTGTGATCATTTGTATTTCTCATCAAAAATCGAAATTTTATATGAAAAATCGATAGAAAACTAAAACCTCAATTATCTCGTTAAATACGCATTTAATGGAAAAAGGGCCTTTATTTGTGATCACTTGTATTTCTCAACAAAAATCGAAATTTTATATGAAAAATCGAAAGAAATCTAAAAACTCAATTATCTCGGTAAATACGCATTTAAATGAAAAAAGGGCCTTTATTTGTGATCACTTGTATTTCTCATCAAAAATCGAAATTTTATATGAAAAATCGATAGAAAACTAAAACCTCAATTATCTCGGTAAATACGCATTTAAATGGAAAAAAACCTCAATTATCTCGGTAAATACGCATTTAAATGGAAAAAGGGCTCTTTATTTGTGATCACTTGTGTTTCTCAACAAAAATCGAAATTTTATATGAAAAATCGATAGAAAACTAAAACCTCAATTATCTCGGTAAATACGCATTTATATGGAAAAAGGGCCTTTATTTGTGATCACTTGTATTTCTCATCAAAAATCGAAATTTTATATGAAAAAATCGATAGAAAACTAAAACCTCAATTATCTCGATAAATACGCATTGAAATGGAAAAAGGGCCTTTATTTGTGATCACTTGTATTTCTCAACAAAAATCGAAATTTTATATGAAAAATCTCGAAAAAAACTAAAACCTCAATTATCTCGGTAAATACGCATTTAAATAGAAAAAGGGCCTTTATTTGTGATCACTTGTATTTCTCAACAAAAATCGAAATTTTATATGAAAAATCTCGAAAAAACTAAAACCTCAATTATCTCGCTAAATACGCATTTAAATGGAAAAAGGGCCTTTATTTGTGATCACTTGTGTTTCTCAACAAAAATCGAAATTTTATATGAAAAATCGATAGAAAACTAAAACCTCAATTATCTCGGTAAATACGCATTTAAATGGAAAAAGGGCCTTTATTTGTGATCACTTGTATTTCTCATCAAAAATCGAAATTTTATATGAAAAATCGATAGAAAACTAAAACCTCAATTATCTCGGTAAATACGCATTTAAATGGAAAAAAACCTCAATTATCTCTTTCAATACGCATAGAAATGGAAAAAAGGGCCTTTATTTGTGATCACTTGTATTTCTCAACAAAAACCGAAATTTTATATGAAAAATCGATAGAAAACTAAAACCTCAATTATCTCGGTAAATACGCATTTAAATGGAAAAAGGGCCTTTATTTGTGATCACTTGCATTTCTCATCAAAAATCGAAATTTTATATGAAAAAATCGATAGAAAACTAAAACCTCAATTATCTCGGTAAATACGCATTTAAATGGAAAAAGGGCCTTTATTTGTGATCACTTGTGTTTCTCAACAAAAATCGAAATTTTATATGAAAAATCGATAGAAAACTAAAAACTCAATTATCTCGGTAAATACGCATTTAAATGGAAAAAGGGCCTTTATTTGTGATCACTTGTATTTCTCATCAAAAATCGAAATTTTATATGAAAAATCGATAGAAAACTAAAACCTCAATTATCTTGTTAAATACGCATTTAAATGGAAAAAGGGCCTTTATTTGTGATCACTTGTATTTCTCATCAAAAATCGAAATTTTATATGAAAAATCGATAGAAAACTAAAACCTCAATTATCTCGGTAAATACGCATTTAAATAGAAAAAGGGCCTTTATTTGTGATCACTTGTGTTTCTCAACAAAAATCGAAATTTTATATGAAAAATCGATAGAAAACTAAAAACTCAATTATCTCGGTAAATACGCATTTAAATGGAAAAAGGGCCTTTATTTGTGATCACTTGTATTTCTCATCAAAAATCGAAATTTTATATGAAAAATCGATAGAAAACTAAAACCTCAATTATCTCGGTAAATACGCATTTAAATGGAAAAAGGGCCTTTATTTGTGATCACTTGTATTTCTCAACAAAAATCGAAATTTATATGAAAAATCTCGAAAAAACTAAAACCTCAATTATCTCGGTAAATACGCATTTAAATAGAAAAAGGGCCTTTATTTGTGATCACTTGTGTTTCTCAACAAAAATCGAAATTTTATATGAAAAATCGATAGAAAACTAAAAACTCAATTATCTCGGTAAATACGCATTTAAATGGAAAAAGGGCCTTTATTTGTGATCACTTGTATTTCTCATCAAAAATCGAAATTTTATATGAAAAATCGATAGAAAACTAAAACCTCAATTATCTTGTTAAATACGCATTTAAATGGAAAAAGGGCCTTTATTTGTGATCACTTGTATTTCTCATCAAAAATCGAAATTTTATATGAAAAATCGATAGAAAACTAAAACCTCAATTATCTCGTTAAATACGCATTTAAATGGAAAAAGAGCCTTTATTTGTGATCACTTGTATTTCTCAACAAAAATCGAAATTTTATATGAAAATCGATAGGAAACTAAAACCTCAATTATCTCGGCAAATACGCATTTAAATAGAAAAAGGGCCTTTATTTGTGATCACTAGTATTTCTCAACAAAAATCGAAATTTTATATGAAAAATCGATAGAAAACTAAAACCTCAATTATCTCGGTAAATACGCTTTAAATAGAAAAAGGGCCTTTATTTGTGATCACTAGTATTTCTCAACAAAAATCGAAATTTTATATGAAAAATCGATAGAAAACTAAAACCTCAATTATCTCGATAAATACGCATTGAAATGGAAAAAGGGCCTTTATTTGTGATCACTTGTATTTCTCAACAAAAATCGAAATTTTATATGAAAAATCTCGAAAAAACTAAAACCTCAATTATCTCGCTAAATACGCATTTAAATGGAAAAAGGGCCTTTATTTGTGATCACTTGTGTTTCTCAACAAAAATCAAAATTTTATATGAAAAATCGATAGAAAACTAAAACCTCAATTATCTCGGTAAATACGCATTTAAATGGAAAAATGGCCTTTATTTGTGATCACTTGTATTTCTCATCAAAAATCGAAATTTTATATGAAAAATCGATAGAAAACAAAAACCTCAATTATCTTGTTAAATACGCATTTAAATGGAAAAAGGGCCTTTATTTGTGATCAGTTGTATTTCTCATCAAAAATCGAAATTTTATATGAAAAATCGATAGAAAACTAAAACCTCAATTATCTCGTTAAACACGCATTTAAATGGAAAAAGAGCCTTTATTTGTGATCACTTGTATTTCTCAACAAAAATCGAAATTTTATATGAAAAATCGATAGAAAACTAAAACCTCAATTATCTCGTTAAACACGCATTTAAATGGAAAAAGAGCCTTTATTTGTGATCACTTGTATTTCTCAACAAAAATCGAAATTTTATATGAAAAATCGATAGAAAACTAAAACCTCAATTATCTCGTTAAACACGCATTTAAATGGAAAAAGAGCCTTTATTTGTGATCACTTGTATTTCTCAACAAAAATCGAAATTTTATATGAAAAATCGATAGAAAACTAAAACCTCAATTATCTCGTTAAACACGCATTTAAATGGAAAAAGGGCCTTTATTTGTGATCACTTGTATTTCTCATCAAAAATCGAAATTTTGTATGAAAAATCGAAAGAAAACTAAAGCCTCAATTATCTCGGTAAATACGCATTTAAATGGAAAAATGGCCTTTATTTGTGATCACTTGTGTTTCTCAACAAAAATCGAGATTTTATATGAAAAATCGATAGAAAACTAAAACCTCAATTATCTCGGTAAATACGCATTGAAATGGAAAAAGGGCCTTTATTTGTGGTCACTTGTATTTCTCAACAAAAATCGAAATTTTATATGAAAAATCGAAAGAAAACTAAAAACTCAATTATCTCGGTAAATACGCATTTAAATGGAAAAATGGCCTTTATTTGTGATCACTTGTATTTCGCATCAAAAATCGAAATTTTATATGAAAAATCGAAAGAAAACTAAAAACTCAATTATCTCGGTAAATACGCATTTAAATGGAAAAAGGGCATTTATTTGTGATCACTTGTATTTCGCATCAAAAATCGAAATTTTATATGAAAAATCGAAAGAAAACTAAAAACTCAATTATCTCAATAAATACGCATTTAAATGGAAAAATGGCCTTTATTTGTGATCAATTGTGTTTCTCAACAAAAATCGAAATTTTATATGAAAAATCGATAGAAAACTAAAACCTCAATTATCTCGGTAAATACGCATTTAAATGGAAAAAGGTCCTTTGTCTGTGATCACTTGTATTTCTCAACAAAAATCGGAATTTTATATGTAAAATCGATAGAAAACTAAAACCTCAATTATCTTGGTAAATACGCATTTAAATGGAAAAAGGGCCTTTATTTGTGATCACTTGTATTTCCCATCAAAAATCGAAATTTTATAAGAAAAATCGATAGAAAACTAAAACCTCAATTATCTCGTTAAATACGCATTTAAATGGAAAAATGGCCTTTATTTGTGATCACTTGTATTTCTCAACAAAAATCGAAATTTTATATGAAAAATCGATAGAAAACTAAAACCTCAATTATCTCGGTAAATACGCATTTAAATGGAAAAAGGGCCTTTATTTGTGATCATTTGTATTTCTCAACAAAAATCGAAATTTTATATGAAAAATCGATAGAAAACTAAAACCTCAATTATCTCGGTAAATACGCATTTAAATAGAAAAAGGGCCTTTATTTGTGATCACTAGTATTTCTCAACAAAAATCGAAATTTTATATGAAAAATCGATAGAAAACTAAAACCTCAATTATCTCGGTAAATACGCATTTAAATGGAAAAAGGGCCTTTATTTGTGATCACTTGTATTTCTCAACAAAAATCGCACTTAAATGGAAAAATGGCCTTTATTTGTGATCACTTGTATTTCTCAACAAAAATGGAAATTTTATATGAAAAATCGATAGAAAACTAAAACCTCAATTATCTCGGTAAATACGCATTTAAATAGAAAAAGGGCCTTTATTTGTGATCACTTGTATTTCTCAACAAAAATCGCACTTAAATGGAAAAATGGCCTTTATTTGTGATCACTAGTATTTCTCAACAAAAATGGAAATTTTATATGAAAAATCGATAGAAAACTAAAACCTCAATTATCTCGGTAAATACGCATTTAAATAGAAAAAGGGCCTTTATTTGTGATCACTAGTATTTCTCAACAAAAATCGAAATTTCATATGAAAAATCGATAGAAAACTAAAACCTCAATTATCTCGGTAAATACGCATTTAAATAGAAAAAGGGCCTTTATTTGTGATCACTAGTATTTCTCAACAAAAATCGAAATTTTATATGAAAAATCGATAGAAAACTAAAACCTCAATTATCTCGGTAAATACGCATTTAAATAGAAAAAGGGCCTTTATTTGTGATCACTTGTATTTCTCAACAAAAATCGAAATTTTATATGAAAAATCGATAGAAAACTAAAACCTCAATTATCTCGGTAAATACGCATTTAAATGGAAAAAGGGCCTTTATTTGTGATCACTTGTATTTCTCAACAAAAATCGCACTTAAATGGAAAAATGGCCTTTATTTGTGATCACTAGTATTTCTCAACAAAAATGGAAATTTTATATGAAAAATCGATAGAAAACTAAAACCTCAATTATCTCGGTAAATACGCATTTAAATAGAAAAAGGGCCTTTATTTGTGATCACTAGTATTTCTCAACAAAAATCGAAATTTCATATGAAAAATCGATAGAAAACTAAAACCTCAATTATCTCGGTAAATACGCATTTAAATAGAAAAAGGGCCTTTATTTGTGATCACTAGTATTTCTCAACAAAAATCGAAATTTTATATGAAAAATCGATAGAAAACTAAAACCTCAATTATCTCGGTAAATACGCATTTAAATAGAAAAAGGGCCTTTATTTGTGATCACTTGTATTTCTCAACAAAAATCGAAATTTTATATGAAAAATCGATAGAAAACTAAAACCTCAATTATCTCGGTAAATACGCATTTAAATAGAAAAAGGGCCTTTATTTGTGATCACTTGTATTTCTCAACAAAAATCGAAATTTCATATGAAAAATCGATAGAAAACTAAAACCTCAATTATCTCGGTAAATACGCATTTAAATAGAAAAAGGGCCTTTATTTGTGATCACTTGTATTTCTCATCAAAAATCGAAATTTTATATGAAAAATCGATAGAAAACTAAAACCTCAATTATCTCGGTAAATACGCATTTAAATAGAAAAAGGGCCTTTATTTGTGATCACTTGTATTTCTCAACAAAAATCGAAATTTTATATGAAAAATCGATAGAAAACTAAAACCTCAATTATCTCGGTAAATACGCATTTAAATAGAAAAAGGGCCTTTATTTGTGATCACTAGTATTTCTCAACAAAAATCGAAATTTCATATGAAAAATCGATAGAAAACTAAAACCTCAATTATCTCGGTAAATACGCATTTAAATAGAAAAAGGGCCTTTATTTGTGATCACTAGTATTTCTCAACAAAAATCGAAATTTTATATGAAAAATCGATAGAAAACTAAAACCTCAATTATCTCGGTAAATACGCATTTAAATAGAAAAAGGGCCTTTATTTGTGATCACTTGTATTTCTCAACAAAAATCGAAATTTTATATGAAAAATCGATAGAAAACTAAAACCTCAATTATCTCGGTAAATACGCATTTAAATAGAAAAAGGGCCTTTATTTGTGATCACTTGTATTTCTCAACAAAAATCGAAATTTTATATGAAAAATCGATAGAAAACTAAAACCTCAATTATCTCGGTAAATACGCATTTAAATAGAAAAAGGGCCTTTATTTGTGATCACTAGTATTTCTCAACAAAAATCGAAATTTCATATGAAAAATCGATAGAAAACTAAAACCTCAATTATCTCGGTAAATACGCATTTAAATAGAAAAAGGGCCTTTATTTGTGATCACTAGTATTTCTCAACAAAAATCGAAATTTCATATGAAAAATCGATAGAAAACTAAAACCTCAATTATCTCGGTAAATACGCATTTAAATAGAAAAAGGGCCTTTATTTGTGATCACTTGTATTTCTCAACAAAAATCGAAATTTCATATGAAAAATCGATAGAAAACTAAAACCTCAATTATCTCGGTAAATACGCATTTAAATAGAAAAAGGGCCTTTATTTGTGATCACTAGTATTTCTCAACAAAAATCGAAATTTTATATGAAAAATCGATAGAAAACTAAAACCTCAATTATCTCGGTAAATACGCATTTAAATAGAAAAAGGGCCTTTATTTGTGATCACTAGTATTTCTCAACAAAAATCGAAATTTTATATGAAAAATCGATAGAAAACTAAAACCTCAATTATCTCGGTAAATACGCATTTAAATAGAAAAAGGGCCTTTATTTGTGATCACTAGTATTTCTCAACAAAAATCGAAATTTTATATGAAAAATCGATAGAAAACTAAAACCTCAATTATCTCGGTAAATACGCATTTAAATAGAAAAAGGGCCTTTATTTGAGATCACTAGTATTTCTCAACAAAAATCGAAATTTTATATGAAAAATCGATAGAAAACTAAAACCTCAATTATCTCGGTAAATACGCATTTAAATAGAAAAAGGGCCTTTATTTGTGATCACTAGTATTTCTCAACAAAAATCGAAATTTTATATGAAAAATCGATAGAAAACTAAAACCTCAATTATCTCGATAAATACGCATTTAAATGGAAAAAGGGCCTTTATTTGTGATCACTTGTGTTTCTCAACAAAAATCGAAATTTTATATGAAAAATCGATGTAAACTAAAACCTCAATTATCTCGTTAAATACGCATTTAAATGGAAAAAGGGCCTTTATTTGTGATCACTTGTATTTCTCATCAAAAATCGAAATTTTATATGAAAAATCGATAGAAAACTAAAACCTCAATTATCTCGTTAAATACGCATTTAAATGGAAAAATGGCCTTTATTTGTGATCACTTGTATTTCTCAACAAAAATCGAAATTTTATATGAAAAATCGATAGAAAACTAAAACCTCAATTATCTCGGTAAATACGCATTTAAATGGAAAAAGGGCCTTTATTTGTGATCACTTGTGTTTCTCAACAAAAATCGAAATTTTATATGAAAAATCGATAGAAAACTAAAACCTCAATTCTCTCGGTAAATACGCATTTAAATGGAAAAAGGGCCTTTATTTGTGATCACTTGTGTTTCTCAACAAAAATCGAAATTTTATATGAAAAATCGATAGAAAACTAAAACCTCAATTATCTCGTTAAATACGCATTTAAATGGAAAAAGGGCCTTTATTTGTGATCACTTGTATTTCTCAACAAAAATCGCACTTAAATGGAAAAATGGCCTTTATTTGTGATCACTTGTATTTCTCAACAAAAACCGAAATTTTATATGAAAAATCGATAGAAAACTAAAACCTCAATTATCTCGGTAAATACGCATTTAAATGGAAAAAGGGGCTTTATTTGTGATCACTTGTATTTCTCAACAAAAATCGAAATTTTATATGAAAAATCTCGAAAAAACTAAAACCTCAATTATCTCGCTAAATACGCATTTAAATGGAAAAAGGGCCTTTATTTGTGATCACTTGTATTTCTCATCAAAAATCGAAAATTTATATGAAAAATCGATAGAAAACTAAAACCTCAATTATCTCGGTAAATACGCATTGAAATGGAAAAAGGGCCTTTGTCTGTGATCACTTGTATTTCTCAACAAAAATCGAAATTTTATATGGAAAATCGATAGAAAACTAAAACCTCAATTATCTCGTTAAATACGCATTTAAATGGAAAAAGGGCCTTTATTTGTGATCACTTGTATTTCTCAACAAAAATCGAAATTTTATATGAAAAATCTCGAAAAAACTAAAACCTCAATTATCTCGGTAAATACGCATTTAAATGGAAAAAGGGCCTTTATTTGTGATCACTTGTGTTTCTCAACAAAAATCGAAATTTTATGTGAAAAATCGATAGAAAACTAAAACCTCAATTATCTCTGTAAATACGCATTTAAATGGAAAAAGGGCCTTTATTTGTGATCACTTGTACTTCTCAACAAAAATCGAGATTTTATATGAAAAATCTCGAAAAAACTAAAACCTCAATTATCTCGGTAAATACGCATTTAAATGGAAAAAGGGCCTTTATTTGTGATCACTTGTATTTCTCAACAAAAATCGAGATTTTATATGAAAAATCTCGAAAAAACTAAAACCTCAATTATCTCGGTAAATACGCATTTAAATGGAAAAAGGGCCTTTATTTGTGATCACTTGTACTTCTCAACAAAAATCGAAATTTTATATGAAAAATCGATAGAAAACTAAAACCTCAATTATCTCGGTAAATACGCATTTAAATGGAAAAACGGCCTTTATTTGTGATCACTTGTACTTCTCAACAAAAATCGAAATTTTATACGGAAAATCGATAGAAAACTAAAACCTCAATTATCTCGGTAAATACGCATTTAAATGGAAAAAGGGCCTTTAACTGTGATGACTTGTATTTCTCAACAAAAATCGAAATTTTATATGAAAAATCTATAGAAAACTAAAACCTCAATTATCTCAGAAAATACGCATTTAAATAGAAAAAGGGCCTGTATTTGTGATAACTTGTATTTCTCAACAAAAATCGAAATTTTATATGAAAAATCGATAGAAAACTAAAACCTCAATTATCTCGGTAAATACGCATTTAAATGGAAAAAGGGCCTTTAACTGTGATGACTTGTATTTCTCAACAAAAATCGAAATTTTATATGAAAAATCGATAGAAAACTAAAACCTCAATTATCTCGGTAAATACACATTTAAATGGAAAAAGGGCCTGTATTTGTGATCACTTGTATTTCTCAACAAAAATCGAAATTTTATATGAAAAATCTCGAAAAAACTAAAACCTCAATTATCTCGGTAAATACGCATTTAAATGGAAAAAGGGCCTTTATTTGTGATCACTTGTGTTTCTCAACAAAAATCGAAATTTTATATGAAAAATCGATAGAAAACTAAAAACTCAATTATCTCCGTAAATACGCATTTAAATGGAAAAAGGGCCTTTATTTGTGATCACTTGTATTTCTCAACAAAAATCGAAATTTTATATGAAAAATCGATAGAAAACTAAAACCTCAATTATCTCGGTAAATACGCATTTAAATGGAAAAAGGGCCTTTATTTGTGATCACTTGTATTTCTCAACAAAAATCGAAATTTTATATGAAAAATCGATAGAAAATTAAAACCTCAATTATCTCGGTAAATACGCATTTAAATGGAAAAAGGGCCTTTATTTGTGATCACTTGTATTTCTCAACAAAAATCGAAATTTTATATGAAAAATCGATAGAAAACTAAAACCTCAATTATCTCGGTAAATACGCATTTAAATGGAAAAAGGGCCTTTATTTGTGATCACTTGTATTTCTCAACAAAAATCGAGATTTTATATGAAAAATCTCGAAAAAACTAAAACCTCAATTATCTCGGTAAATACGCATTTAAATAGAAAAAGGGCCTTTATTTGTGATCACTTGTACTTCTCAACAAAAATCGAAATTTTATATGAAAAATCGATAGAAAACTAAAACCTCAATTATCTCGGTAAATACGCATTTAAATGGAAAAAGGGCCTTTAACTGTGATGACTTGTATTTCTCAACAAAAATCGAAATTTTATACGAAAAATCGATAGAAAACTAAAACCTCAATTATCTCGGTAAATACGCATTTAAATGGAAAAAGGGCCTTTATTTGTGATCACTTGTACTTCTCAACAAAAATCGAAATTTTATATGAAAAATCGATAGAAAACTAAAACCTCAATTATCTCGGTAAATACGCATTTAAATGGAAAAAGGGCCTTTATTTGTGATCACTTGTATTTCTCAACAAAAATCGAGATTTTATATGAAAAATCTCGAAAAAACTAAAACCTCAATTATCTCGGTAAATACGCATTTAAATGGAAAAAGGGCCTTTATTTGTGATCACTTGTACTTCTCAACAAAAATCGAAATTTTATATGAAAAATCGATAGAAAACTAAAACCTCAATTATCTCGGTAAATACGCATTTAAATGGAAAAACGGCCTTTATTTGTGATCACTTGTACTTCTCAACAAAAATCGAAATTTTATATGAAAAATCGATAGAAAACTAAAACCTCAATTATCTCGGTAAATACGCATTTAAATGGAAAAAGGGCCTTTAACTGTGATGACTTGTATTTCTCAACAAAAATCGAAATTTTATATGAAAAATCTATAGAAAACTAAAACCTCAATTATCTCAGAAAATACGCATTTAAATAGAAAAAGGGCCTGTATTTGTGATAACTTGTATTTCTCAACAAAAATCGAAATTTTATATGAAAAATCGATAGAAAACTAAAACCTCAATTATCTCAGTAAATACGCATTTAAATGGAAAAAGGGCCTTTAACTGTGATGACTTGTATTTCTCAACAAAAATCGAAATTTTATATGAAAAATCGATAGAAAACTAAAACCTCAATTATCTCGGTAAATACGCATTTAAATGGAAAAAGGGCCTGTATTTGTGATCACTTGTATTTCTCAACAAAAATCGAAATTTTATATGAAAAATCTCGAAAAAACTAAAACCTCAATTATCTCGGTAAATACGCATTTAAATGGAAAAAGGGCCTTTATTTGTGATCACTTGTGTTTCTCAACAAAAATCGAAATTTTATATGAAAAATCGATAGAAAACTAAAACCTCAATTATCTCCGTAAATACGCATTTAAATGGAAAAAGGGCCTTTATTTGTGATCACTTGTATTTCTCAACAAAAATCGAAATTTTATATGAAAAATCGATAGAAAACTAAAACCTCAATTATCTCGGTAAATACGCATTTAAATGGAAAAAGGGCCTTTATTTGTGATCACTTGTGATTCTCAACAAAAATCGAAATTTTATATGAAAAATCGATAGAAAACTAAAACCTCAATTATCTTTGTAAATACGCATTTAAATGGAAAAAGGGCCTTTATTTGTGATCACTTGTATTTCTCATCAAAAATCGAAATTTTATATGAAAAATCGATAGAAAACTAAAACCTCAATTATCTCGGTAAATACGCATTTAAATGGAAAAAGGGCCTTTAACTGTGATCACTTGTATTTCTCAACAAAAATCGAAATTTTATATGAAAAATCGATAGAAAACTAAAACCTCAATTATCTCGGTAAATACGCATTTAAATGGAAAAAGGGCCTTTATTTGTGATCACTTGTATTTCTCAACAAAAATCGAAATTTTATATGAAAAATCGATAGAAAACTAAAACCTCAATTATCTCGGTAAATAAGCATTTAAATGGAAAAAGGGCCTTTATTTGTGATCACTTGTACTTCTCAACAAAAATCGAAATTTTATATGAAAAATCGATAGAAAACTAAAACCTCAATTATCTCGGTAAATACGCATTTAAATGGAAAAAGGGCCTTTAACTGTGATCACTTGTATTTCTCAACAAAAATCGAAATTTTATATGAAAAATCGATAGAAAACTAAAACCTCAATTATCTCGGTAAATAAGCATTTAAATGGAAAAAGGGCCTTTATTTGTGATCACTTGTACTTCTCAACAAAAATCGAAATCTTATATGAAAAATCTATAGAAAACTAAAAACTCAATTATCTCGGTAAATACGCATTTAAATGGAAAAAGGGCCTTTATTTGTGATCACTTGTATTTCTCAACAAAAATCGAAATTTTATATGAAAAATCGATAGAAAACTAAAACCTCAATTATCTCAGAAAATACGCATTTAAATAGAAAAAGGGCCTGTATTTGTGATCACTTGTATTTCTCAACAAAAATCGAAATTTTATATGAAAAATCGATAGAAAACTAAAACCTCAATTATCTCAGTAAATACGCATTTAAATAGAAAAAGAGCCTTATTTTTTGATCATAAATGGCGAATAGTTTAGCCATTTTTACAGCCTTCACTGCGTTGGCTTCGGTTTTTATAAATCCCTTTCAGTTTTTTGAATATCATGTAATAATTTCCATTACTTCTACTTCAAATATCATGCAGGTGCTCAAGTTATTAAAATTATTTCCTATATTCGTAAACTTTCGATATTGTAGCTCCAAACTTGATATGACGCTATGCCAACTCTGACAACATTCCTGAGTGTTGTAAAAAAATTTATTCTATGACATGACCTTTTTTCATTGAGGATATTATTTGGATCCTGTGATTAATTGTGGATGAAGTCAGTGCTAACATCTTTTAGGATTGTAAGAGCGTTATAATATGTCTTGACCTGTTTTCTCAGAGAATTACTATGGAATGTGATTTTTATTGTAACTTAGGTCTTGTTTTAAATTTTAAAATTACAATTTATACTTTTAAGAATCATTTGTTTACAGAAAACGTAATGTTTACTTATACTAATTTATACTAATTTATGTGATGATTTCCTGAATTATATTGGTATAGATTAGTTTTTAATAGCAATAATTATTTTATAAAATTAAATAGGTCTATAAAACTTTTATATGTACTATAGAGTAATTCCAATTTAAATTTAAAAAATTTTGAACCTAGATTGCCGATTTGGATAAAATTCGGTGTATAGTAGAGGACTCATAATCATGTAAAATCATGTATTTTGAAAACTGTGGCAACTCTAAGTGTGATTAACTGATTAACTGATTTTTTTAAATAGCCAAAACTTTTGTTGTATAAAAGATATCAAAATAATTTTTTGCAATAAATTTGTTAAAGTTAGTTTTTAAGATGACGTACAAAAATTTAACAAAAATTAGTTTGAACACATTTTTTCTTAAAATTATCTTTAAGACGTTTATCTTAAAAACTCCATTTTCAATTTTTTTTTATAATTTTTTTTGTAGGAAGCTCTTACTTACTATACACAACATTTCAGAGAGATCAAATTTTTAATATTTAAAATGGAATTACCCTATATTATCTAATACTAAAAATAATTATGAGCGTATAAGTGCTATTCTAGGAGTAAAATTGTGTGGGGACTTGGTTATGATAAGTAGCTTCATTTAATATTTAATATGGACGGTCGGACAGAAGGACTCTAACATGTTTTTTTACGTTTATTTACCGATTTGCTTGAAGTGTTACACAGAAAAAAAGTAAAAATAGATTTCAATTAAGAAATTACTTATATTAATTAATTTTTGTTTGATTTTGTGTCACAAAATACAGTTTCTTGGGTCATAATATCATACAAAGAAGTCATGGTCACTGAAAGGAAACCTGGTAGTGGAAGAAAAATGGTTAGGGCTCAAACAAACAAAAGGAATTTTGAGAGAAAATCCCCTATCTCATGAAGGAAATTGTCATAAAAAGTTAATTGCTTTGAATCTTTATCAGAAAATTTGAAAGGAAATCTAGCGCGAAGACGTGTAAAGTACAAAAAAATCGTATTAGAAACGCAAGCAAGAATTTGGAGGAAAAAAAAAACCGTGAACGTAATTCAGGCGAATTTTGTTCATAATTATGTTTAGTGTATAATAGACGGTGAAACGATGTACGAAGGCTGACATTTTTCTACTTCCTGGCAGGTAATTCTATGTTGCAGATGCTAGAGGTATTAATGAAGAAAAATGTCGTATATCAAAGACAGTGTTACCGTTTAGATTTTTTAAAAAGTGTCCAAAAAAGGGGATTTCAAAATAAAAGGGAAAAAAGGGAATTTTTTGAAAAAAAAGGGGCCAACTGCTTTAAAACCAAAAAAAAAAAAAAAAACTGCTTAAAATTTGTTTATTTTATAACAAAAAAAAATATATTTTCGACCATTCCAGGAAAGAACGCCCGAAAAAGTATATTTTTTTACTTGATGGCTTTCAATTTCGATAAAAATTTGTATACATAAACTCCATTAAGCCTTTTATCAATTTCAGTTTTCAGTTTTGTGAAATTGCAAAAACTCGCGATTTAATTTCGCTTTTTAATTTTCTCAAAAACCAAAAAAATTTCAAAAGTATGTAACTTTGAATAGCAATATCTCTGGAAAGACATTGTGAATTTTAATGATTTAAACGGCCTTTAAATTTCGCATATGGCGGCTTTACGACGAACATTTTAAAAATAAAAAAGATTTTTTAAAAATGCATTTTAATGCAATTGCATTAAAGTTTGTTAATTTTTTAACATAAATGAAAAGTTTGGAATCTTTACATTAAGATAAAAGTGTCAAATTTTTGGGACGCGAAAATCTTATATGCATAATCCAATTTTTACAAAAACATGTTTAAAATTTTTCATATAAAAATAAAATTTTTTCTTGTTTTTGAAATTTTTTTTAAAATTTTTATAAAAGTTAGCAAAATATAAAAAGTATGCAATTATAAATATTCATATCTCTTGAAGTTATTGATGGATTTCTGTAATTTAAAAAGTATTTAAAAGGCCATTGTATAGTTTTTGTGTAATTTAGTCAGCATTTCAAAAACCACGTCCTCGATCCATAATATTTTAAAAATATAAATGTAGTTTTTAGATGCATTTTTGTTAGTTGCGAATTTATTAAATTTTAATTTTTCAAAAGTGTATTTAAAAATGCTTTGTTTATTATAACTTAAAACAATAAATAGTTTGATACATAAAGTTTTACTATTTTTCAGGATTTTTTAAAAAATAACACAATAAATTTTTTTTAACAAAATGCGTAAAGAAACTCATAATACCAGAAAAATATAATTTTTATATGAAAAAATTTAAACTAGTTGAAGAAGAGGGGAAATTATGCACAGTACATGTGTGCGTCCCAAAAATTTGAGATTTTTATTTTAATGTAAAGATTTCAAACTTTTCATTTATGTTAAAAAATTTAAAAATTTAAATAGCATATTAAAAGAAAAATGCATTTAAAAAATGCAATTGCATTAAAATGCATTTTTAAAAAATTCATGTTTAAGCTAACATAATTACAATTCAAACGCCGTTTAAATCACAAATTTCTGCAAAGCCTTCCCAGAAATATTTGTATTTAAAGTTGTATACTTTTGAGATTTTTTAGATTTTTTCAAAAGTGAAAAAGCGAAATAAAATCGCGAATTTTCTGAATTTAGCGAATCTGAAAACGGGAATATTTATAGACACCCATAGACCTTATACGAATAAAATTTTATAAAAATCGGAGGACACTTGGTATATTTTTGGGCGTTCTTTCATGGAATGGACGATATATATTTTATAAAAAACTACAAAATTCAGTTTTTTTAATAACAAAATAATTTATAATTATTTTATAACAATTTTTATTATTGCAAAAATTCACAAAAAATTATTCACAAAAATAATTAACATACAATCTTTTAATTAATTAAACAGTTGTACGAGTTTTGCACTCGTACTCCAGTCTTTCAAATCTCCATCGGATAAAGTTTAGGACGAAAAGCATAGATAAACAAATATTGACTTAAGTCTGTTAAACTATTTTTTTATTACTGATAATTCAGTAAAAGAAAACACGTTTCCCCTGAGGGATTGCTATGAGAATTTTAAAAATACAAATTAAGATAAAAGTACTCATCGAATATTTTTAATTTTTCCATCCAGTACAAAAAGATTTGGCACATGATGATATTATGTTTGACATAGTTGTTCATAAACTTTTTTATTATTTTTAGTTTATATCAGTTTATTTATAAGTTCTCCGTGGTTTTTTATATCACTATACTGCGATACAATCACAAAACGATGAATATATTTGTTGAAATTAATATATAAGGGGCCAAAGGGAGCCAAAAAAGTGGTCAGGTGGTTGAAAAAGGGGCAAATGGCGACTAAAGTCGCCAAACGGTAACACTGATCAAAGAAATCAAGATTCCCAAGAAAGTTTTAGATTTGGAAAGCCATATACATATGCGGGAAAAAAGGACTTCATTCTTAAAAAATTGTTCCATTAACACAGAAATATTCGTAAATGAGTGCCTTTGAAAAATATTTCTTCCTTTCCTAAGGAAATACAGTGTAGCCGCTATTTTATTCTCGCTTCTTCTCATTACAGAAACAAAACAATGGAGCGGTAACAAAGAAATTGTAAGTGTTTGTACCAAAAAAGGCTAATTCATCGAATTGTCCGCAACTCCATGAAATTGAAAGATATTATGCTATAGTAAAAGAATACTTTAAAGGACATTAAAAGCACAGCATAAAATTAAACCGAGTTTAAAAATAAGTGGAACTATTCGAGAAAAAAAGTGACCGAAACACAATAAAACCTTTAATTAAAGTCATTCTGGAAAATATCAGATATTTTCTTAAAAAGCAACAGGAAAGAATTTATTATTTTATTTCGAGAACTTGAACATAACATTCATTAATAAAAATATAAATTTGAAAACATTCACCTATTGGTTTAGTTTCTATAAGCAGCTTTGTATGCATGGATTTTTTCGTGCGCAGTCCTTATTATTACTATTATTAAATTTATTTTATTGCTATATTTTTACGGACAAAATTTTAATTTTTCTTTATATTTTATTAAGAGTTGTAATTTTTTTTTTTTAAAGAAAAATTGTAAACCAATAAGGAAATTAATTGTATTAATTTTTAATATTAAGTTATAAATTTTATTAAAATATAATTTGAAGTATGACCAATTAAATAGTAGTAATGAATAATTTTTATAAAATTAAATTTTTTTGTTGGAATAAAATCGACGAAAAATACACTATGGTACCTGTGTACCACGGGTTAATATTTGTGGTTATGGACCGTAGGGTTAATAAGTTTGACAACTCACATTTATATTAACTTTAATTAAATATTATAAAAACTTAAACTATAGTATTTAAATCTATATATTTGCATTAATGTTTACATAGTACGTAATTGTTGCTTCTTTAATAAATATATGAATATAAATAAACATCAAACAATAAAAATAAAGTCCACCAATTCTTGGAAATATGATGGACAAAAAAAAAAAAAAAAATTCATTATAAAGGTTTTTTGAAAATATCACAAAAAAAAAAACATTAGTATAATTAAAATGTTTCTATTAAGCACACGTTTTAATATAACAAATAAATACATGACACGAGACTCAGAATAGTTGTTTATATTAAATGACATTTATAATGTATGTATGTGCGATTATAAGCAAGCATATGAGGCATTTCATGTTAAAATGATTTATTAAATAAATGTTTAACTTATCTGTACGCCATATGAATTCTCAGCTGAGTTCAACAACTAAAGCGCGTGCTAAAAATCAGTACCATTATAAAAAAAAAAGGGTTTAGATATAATTATTTTGAACAAAATCTCAATGAACAATATATTATTTTAATGAGAACTCCATATGAAGTAATGGATATGTTATTAAATCGTACAACAAATTCGTTTTTAAATTTATTCCCTCAAAAGTTTAATATTAAAATCTAAAACCAGTTTCTTAAAGAATTATAATTTATCATTTTTTTTCTTTCTTTCTTTATTTCACTGTTTATATTATTTAAAATTTTGCCTAATCTTTTATGCATGTGAAATTCTAAGAATTTTAAAGAAATAAGCAAAAAACATGCATACACAATTAATTAAATTAGCATATTGTATTATTAGCAACCTCTAAATACATGTTGAGATTGTAAAATGATATTTTAAGAAAATGTATACAAATTAGTGCGATTTAGAATATTTGGCGCCACATTTAATTTATGATAATCAATAGGGGTGTAAAATTAATTAGGTATTTATATGATTAAGTGATTAAGTAAAAAAAAAAATCAAAGAAAAGTAAACATATGTTCTAATTGTAATTATACAATTTTATAATCAAATAGATGGTTGTGTTTTAATATTTTTTATTTTACTTGACATCTTATATGTAGGAGTATATTATATTGTCTTAAAGAGAAAGATCAATATATAAATAATTTATATTGATAAAAAATTATTTTGCCAATAATGATTATGGCAAATTTGTTTAAAAAAATAATAATATTAATAAAAAATTCAAATCGAAATGTAATAATCATTACGACCCTGATTTTGTTTGGAAAAATTCCACATATGATTTTCGTAAGTGCACCTAAGATATATTGAAAATTCTTCAAACTCGTTTACTTTTGATGTTCAAAAAAATATCGAAAATTTTTAAATGGCACATCAACGATATTTAGTACCAATATTCTTTGGCTCTAGTGGAACACAGATCTCTTCGTGTGAATGACTTTTACTATGTTATGGCGGTTTAAGATAAAAATGTATAAAAAAAATGCCAAAATTCTATTTATAGTCCTAAATCAAAAATTATTGTATATTTATTTTTTAAAATTTTTTTTTTTTTTTTTTCTTTTATAATTTATTGTATATTTATGTACTCTACAATGCTGTATCTGAAATACAAATTAAAAATATCGCGATAAGTTAAGTATGCGTGGATATATTAGCGATTTAATAATTTAATAGTGTTGTTCATATTCATCCATTTATTGCAAAATTCATAATTTTTTTTTTTTTTAAATAAGTCATAAGACAATGTCATTTATATGCATTTTTTAATTGCACTTACTCAAATTTCTAAAGTTGCATTGAATGCAGAATCGTACTTTTTTTCGAACGCCATATTGATTTTGATATAGGGTATTAAAGTAGCAACAGTTTGGCATATGTCATCGCTAATTTCAATTAGCGTCTTGTGTGTGCCTCGACAATTAATGTTAAACTAAAAACATCGCGTTCTAAGCCCATGAAAACCATTGATGAATATTTTTAGTGAAATTATATTTTCTACGTAAGTAAAACTCTACACAGGAACTTATTTCAGTTTAAAATTGATTTATAACGCCAACATCTGCTATAACAAAATATGCAAAATTGCTGAACTCTTTAAAATAGCTATACACGTTTAGCAAATTAATATTTTAAAACGCCACAATGATTTTTAAATGTCATTTGGAAACCTTCTTTGATAACGATATACTCTAGCTTCATTGAAATGACGTTGCGAGTGTGCCTAGCAAAAAAGGCACCTCTTGGAGCCATTCACGTTTTTTCTCTCCAAGTTTGGGTACCACCTGCAGCATTTCTGTTGAGGGCACATTAACGAGATATATGTAAAATGATGCATAATTACAAGAGCTATTAGGCTCTGTTTTGAATTTTGAAATATCAGAAACGGCGTAAAATCCCCTGTGAAAAAACTGCAAAATTTTAAAATTTTTATAAAATTTGGTTTCACGACTATTGCACAACACACTGGTTAATTGCACGCTAATTAAATCCATGCTGGTCCTTTTCTACAAGTATTTTTAGTCTACATTAGAAGAATTGGACAATTATGCTAAAATCCGCGACTACAGTAATAAAAAGAAATAAAAGAACTTGTTTGTTTCAATTTTTTTTTTTGGAATTTTTAACTTTGGGTGCTTGCCGGCACCACATGGAACCGTTTCAGGTCTTGAGTTTTTTTTCTGTTACAGCACCAAGTATTGTTAACATAGTTGCATCAAAAGTTGTTTAAAAAGTCAGAATTAAAAAAAAAATATTTGAGGTAGAAGGTCGGTTTCATAAAGGCAAACGTAAAAAGAGAATTACCCATATAAATATTATAACATTCAGCGTATTCGTGCAGCAGAAATCTATATCCAAGTTTTTGAATACAAATTCTTTAAATTTAGAATAAAATGTTCAGCAAAAGTAGTAAATTGTTGGACCGTATAGATAATCTGTAAAAGAAACGATTATTAACCAGCCGTTCTTTAACCTCTCGAAGGATGCACAGAACTTTGATTCATTAATATAACAGGAAGACTCATGAGAATTTTCTATTAAAAATCATCAAAAATGGCGGAATTATGAACCCCAATTCACTATATTTATTTAATTAAAATTTAAATACCACATATTACCCATAAATGTATTCTTTCATATATCATTAAAAAAATCTATATCGTTCAAATTGAACAAATACAAAATTTTTTAAAAGTTAACTTTTTATACCCACCATCAAAAACATGGGGTTATATTGATTTTGTCACTCCGTATGTAACGTATCGAAGGAATTATTTAAGACCCCATAAAGTATATATTTTCTGGGTCCTGGTTAGATTCTGAGTCGATCTAGCTATGTTCGTCCGTCCGTCTGTCTGTCTGTCTGGCTCAAATATTTATCTTATATAACCCTGGAAGGGCTTCGATATTTTTACCCTTCTGAGGACTTCGTTAGTCGAAACGACTAATACTAACTTTTGTTAAAAATATTTCAAGACGTATCATTAAAATTAAATATAAAAGAATTAATTTTTGGTTGATGAATTAATTTAAATAAAATATCAGCAAAAGTTCCTAAATACATTTCATTGTTTTTAAAATATTAAGCAAAAACTGAAAAGACTTTGTACTTTTTCAGAGTTTGTGTTACATAAGTACCCTTTCTATTAGTTGTGTAAAAAATTTGTATCAGGCAACATACTTTTTTTTTTTTTTTTTAATGTCTGTATCCTATAATTATTCTAAATAAAAAAGAGTTTAAAAACTAGGTCCTTATGCAGTTTTTAAGGAAATTTTATAAAAAAAAAATGGTTCTTTAATTATTTTTAACATATTTTTTGAATAAACTATTAATACAATTAATGTTTAGTTTGATGCAGAAAATGTAGAGTGGCACCGATAAGTCTTGATATAGTGAAATATTTCACTGCATATTTGGTCGAAAGTATCAATTTCTTCCTTAGGATTTATTATAGAACTCATAGGATGAAGCCGATCTGTAATCGTTAGTACTTTATAATATTTCTTTATTTAGTCTTAAGCATGCCTTTTCTATTTGATATAGGAAATAGAGTTTCCTCGTCATCATTGTGTAATGTGACAAACAAAAATATATTTATTTCTTGTTGAAATTAATTCTGGAAGTCATATTGTATTTATTTTCCCCCAAAAAATATATTTCACACTCTAGGAACAAAGTTCAAAGTTCAAAAAGTCACACTAAGTGTTTCGTTAGTCGTTTCGACTAAAAAGGTTGCTCAAAATACTAACTTCCAGACCACTCACAGCAACATACGTCTGGACACTTCAAGATCTTATTTATACCAAAACTCTCAAAAAAATATACAACGAATAAAGAAATATCACTAAAAATAGTATTGTTGTTAGTCGAAACGACTAACGAAGCCCTTCCAGGGATAAGGTTTTTTGGTATTGAAAATGAGCAAAATCGGTTAATAAACAAAAAAGTTATGGCCAAAATACTAGAAACACAAGGCATGTACGATAATGAAATTTTGTACAGATAGTTCGATGGTCGATATAAACTTGGAAACCAAAAACGGCGTTCCGCCCACTTCCCATATAAGGTGAAACGTCAACGAAATTTTTTACAAATAGTTTAAGGACCAATGTAATTTTGGAAGCAATAAGCCCACTTTTTCGCCCACCTCTCATATAACGTAAAATTTTAAAAAGTTGATGGTGGGTATATAAATTCGGCCGAGCCGAATATAACATTCGCGCTTATTATTTTTGGAAAATACAGTATACTACCTTAACCCGGTAAGCTTTGCTATCCCTTTTGATGCGATAACTAATATTTAATTTATGTGGGAGCTTCTACTGCCCCTGGATCTATCCACCCTATATGAAATTTAATCTTTGAGGTTTTTAAACAAACAAACAAACACAGTGTCATTTTTATGTATATAAATAGATAGATTAAAATTAAACATTAACGACATGCATCCTTCAAAATTTTAAAAAGGAAACACGAACACGAGACGAAAAACTAAAAACACAGTTATACTATATTAAGTCTATATTTTCCCATGTATGTATATGAAATTTATCATATATGAGAAAATTTTTTTGATTTTTGTTATACGTTGTGCCCTAAATAATCGTATCCAACCTCAAACAACTCTTCTTTTATTGGCATTTTTAATTTTATTTTTTAACATTAGTGTCCCGAGGAAAGCCATTTTCGAGATTTCGATGTAGGAAGACTGCTCAAACGATGCGTAAATATTTGCTTAATAAGAAAAAAATATTTAAAAATTTTTAAAATTGGTCTTCAGTTCCCTATCAGCGATTGAAAAACATGGGTCCTATACATTTTAATAAAAAAAGTTTCGATTTTTTAATCGAAATGGGTATCAAAAAAATTCGTAATTTTATGCTGGTTATGGAAAAAATACTTTAAAATTTTTTCTTATGTGATTTTGTTTCGCTATAAGACTTTTTAAGGTATTTTGATGAGCAATTTTTTGCAAAAATTTGGACCATTTTTAAAATACCTCCAAACATATCGTTTTCGATAAACAGTATAAACAATTTTTAAAATTTTTTTTTTTTATAAAAAATTTTTTTTTTATAAAAAATTGTTGTCTACGGGACACTCTATTAAACATTTATTATAAATAAATAAAAATACTTAACAAAACAAATTTTGCTATTCGTATATGTTCAATCCAGACCATATCGTAAGTCTATAAATACTTACTAAATACATTTTGTAACAAGTTTGTTATTAACAGAGACTTAATATTCTTGAAAATATATTTTTTTCTTGCTAGATTAAAAATTTGATTTTTTATATCTTAATATTGTTCATCGTATACACAATTTTAAACATTTAATTATCATGACATTTACAAATATACAATTAATAATTAGGTCGTAAACCTTATTTTAATATTTTATAATATTCTCATCTTTGTGAACCAAAAAAAAAAATAAAAATATTGTGATAAAAAATTCGCATTATTAATTAATTCATCTATAAAATAATATAAGCAAAAATTTAAATATGAATAAAAATAAAAATAAATAATTTTGCGTCACGGTCTAAAGCAAAACAAAAAACAAATATTAAGTAATAACCCAATAAATATTAATATTTATTAAAAAATAAATAATAACGTCACACATTATTACCCAAAATATTGGTTATTTCCATTCTATCAATTAAATATTTCTTATTAAATTGCGGTTGATATTTTCCCCAAAAAAACATTCAGACACTCATAGAAATTTAAGATTTTTTTCAAACAAAATCCAAAATTTAAATTCAAATGGATATCGTAAAAAAATTTACGTGATTTCAATTAATAATTATTAGCATGATTAATTGTAAATGCTTCTGTTAATGATGTTGTTTTTTCTCTTTTTTTTATTGTAAAATGATACGTCATTTGTTTAGTTTTTTTTGTTATATTTGGGTAGACAGTCGGTGTTATTAATCATAAATTTGCTTTTTTTATTCATAGTTTTTTTTATGGTTAAACAGACACACGCACGCTTTGTTAATTGCTTTTTTATTTTTATTTATTCACGTTTTAGAGAAAATTTTAACAGAGTTTCCCAAACTAGAAAGTTGCACATTTTTTTAAGAACATGTTTAACTAAAACTACATATGCTTTGAAAACATTTTAATTAAATAATTGTGTTAACAAATAAAAAAAAAAAAAAATAGATTTAAAAACCTAATTTATTTTATAATATTTTTATAGTAGACTTTTTGATTCATGTAGTACCTGTTTGGATGTGCATATAATTTATTATATAAATAAGAAAAAACAAAAGCCAAAAGCACAACATGTATTACTTTTTTTTTTTTTTTTTTTTGAGGGAGTGATAGATACAAGTAAAACATTTGTAATTATACAGTTTAATATTTTAAATTAACTTTCCAGGGTTCTATTAAAAAAAAAAAAAAAAAAAAGCATTTAATGCAATAACAAGCTTTAAGCTTAGTATTATCCAATAATTATTGATAATGATTTATTTTGTATGCAAGGTTTGCTTGTATTGCAAAAAAAAAAAAAAAAAAATTTTTTTTGTAGAAATGAATACTACTATAAATATTGCATTACACCAAAATATAAATAAACAAGTTACAATGTTATGTTAAGTTTGGTCGAATCTATACCATCTTATAAGGCAGGTGGGCGGTAAAGAAAAAACCACGCCCATTTTTGTTTTTCAAGTTAACAATGGTCTTTGCACTATTACTTAGTATAAAATTTCGTCGATGATTCATCTTGTATGGGATGTGGGCGGACTACGGTAAATTTTGATTTTTGAAGTTATAAACTCGAAAAAGATAAACTAGTTTTGGGACACCTTTTTTTGGTCCATAAGTTTTTTTTTTTTTTGTTTAAGAACCAATTTTGTTCATTTTCAATATCAAGCCAATCTTATTTAAAGCAAATATTTGAGTCAAATTTCATCCTCCTGTGATGTCCGCCCTTGGCCTATCCTGCTTTCAACAGACTAACAGATGAACGAACATCCTTAGATCGTCTTAGGCGATGCGGAATATATGAGGAGCCGCAGAACAAAACGTACTTTTTCGCCTTTTTTCAGAAATTATTTTTTGTTATTTTTGTATTCAATGGATTGAACTCTACCAGAAAAAATTTTAGAAAACAAAATGTGACATTACTTGATTGGCCGCCATACTCCCCGGATTTAAATATAATGGAAAATGTATGGGGATGGTTACCTCGTAAGGTGCATGAATCTGGGAAACAATATGAAACAAAATCTGACCTAATTGAAGCCATGAACAAAGCTTGTAGTACGATTTCTTTGGATTACATAAAAAGCCTTTATGACTCAATTCCAAACCGTATTTTTGAGGTTATCTCTAATAAAGGAGGTAATACACATTACTAAAATAACCAAGAATAAAAAATAGATATTGAAAAAATTCGAAAATGTGATGAGCCAACATTTTTAGACATTATTTTATTTTTTGTTTTTAACACGTATTTCTGAATTATTTTGAATTATAATATATCGTGTCAATAATAAGTTTAATTTAATTTTAAAAAAATTAGCTTTAGTTATTATTCACTAGCGAGATATTAAATGCCAAAAACAATTTCTGTATGTGTCGTAATCAAGTGAGCGGCAGTGTACGTGTATCTCTGAAGGAAGTACTGATTGAATGCCACACCCACTTTTTTTAAGAAGAGATTACTTTACTTCGTAGTAAGTAAATTCCAAATTTCATAAATATTTTGATGAAAGCCTTAAAATAATATCACAGTGTAATAACAGTGGGCAAAAAAGATGCGTGGCACCCATACAGATTAAATTTTATAATATACAATATTTTTTTTATTCCTTATGTATGTCAAATTTTATATGAATTTTCTTAGTATCATCATGAAAGTAACTAAAATTACTTTTACTGAAAAAGGGCTACACAGAGAAAACAGATTCGTTGTGACAACCGAATTTTTGCCAATCGAATTTGGTCAGTTCCAACTACTAACTCGTAATTCGGTTGTTATTACTGCATATATTCGATACACTGCCTTGAAATACAATTCAGTACTAGTATTAAAAATATCAAAAACACTATTGTCAATGATTAGCCAATTTGTTTACCTTTTTTATATTAATTTAATTAAAAACGAGAGAAAAAGATATAG
Source organism: Protophormia terraenovae (assembly GCA_951394005.1). Taxonomy (NCBI): domain Eukaryota; kingdom Metazoa; phylum Arthropoda; class Insecta; order Diptera; family Calliphoridae; genus Protophormia; species Protophormia terraenovae. The sequence continues at coordinate 74,498,585 of OX596076.1, read as the reverse complement.
TCGGTCAAGCCCGACCATATGATACCCTACACCATTGTGTACATTTTAATTTGGGGAGGGGTCTTTTATTAGTCTTGGAGTCAAATGTAGACCGATACTCATAAGTATAAAATAAAACATACGAATACAGAATATTACGTTGAGGCTGACATTTATATGAATTTATTCACTTTTGGGTGATTCCCGAAAGAGGGCCTTATATGGGAGCTATGGTAAATTATAAACCGATCTTTGTATAATTTGGCACTATCATTTATGTTCATATAAAACTTATTTGTGTCGAATACTAACTTGATACTAACATTTTAATGGGATTTATGCCCGTCAAAGTGATTTTCTGAAAGAGGTTTATATGGGAGCTATGGAGGACATTTGTATGGGGGCTAGGTGAAATAATGGACCGATCAAAACCAATTTCTTCGTCACTGTGCTATAAGAAACCTTTGTACCAAATTTCATTAATTTTGGTTCAAAATTGCGACCTGTAGTTTGATTACAAGGTTTACATGGACGGACAGACGGACGGACGGACATCGTTAAATCGACTCAGAAAGTGATTCTAAGCCGATTGGTATAAATCAAGGTGGGTCTTAGACCAATATTTTTGGGTGTTACAAACATCAGCACAAACGCATAATACCCTCCCCACCTATGGTGGTGTAGGTTATAAAGATTTGGTGAAAGTAGGATCCACTATAACAACTAAAACTTGACCAAGGTACGCTAAAAAGAAAAAAAATTAATTTTTGGAATCCAATATCTAGTAAACTAAAAGAGAAAAGTTATCCTACACCACCAAAGGTGGTTGGGGTATTATGTGTTTGTGCAGAAGTTGTAACTCAGAGAAAAAATCATCGGACCCTCACCTTAAAGTATACCGTTCGACTTAGAATCACTTTCTGAGTCGATTTAACGATGTCCGTCCGTCCGTCCGTCTGGTCAGCTGGCTAGCTGGCTGGACGGCTGGCTGGCTGTCCATGTAAAGCTTGTGCGGAAAGTACAGGTCGCAATTTTGAAGATAATTTGATGAAATTTGGTACATATGCTTTTTTCAATACAATTGATTTTGGTTATGATCGGCCCAATATTTCACCTAGCCCCCATACAAATGTCCTCCCGGAATAGAGTTTTAACACTCATAGATGCCTTAAAATAAGTTTTATATCAACAAAAATCTGTCTGCCAAATTTCATGAAGATCGGTCCATAACTGACCATAGCTCCCATATATACACCTCTCCCGAAAATCACTAACGTGCATAAATCCCATACAAATGTTAGTATTATGTTAATATTTAACACAAGTAAGTTGTATATAAGTAAAAACAAAATTATGTGGATCGAAATGATGTAGGGTATTATATAGTCGGGCTTGACCGACTATATCTTCTTCTCTCGTTTTTTTATAGATCTCGACCAGTAGAATAGTCTTATTTAAAAATATTTTAAATATATTCAGATATAATGACTCAGGATCGTTTTTCATGTTCATACCCCAGGTGTCCAACTTTGGAACCCTATGGACACGTCCCCTGTAGGTCAATATGATCCAAACTCAAAACTTATACCTCTTCTATCACTGTGTGAAAATTCATTGCAATTGGAACAGCCCTTCCGGAATTCCATAATTATATCCATTTAATTTTTTGAATTGAACACTGTGCGATGGAGTTTTAAGGCTACCAAAAAAATGGTTAAAGGACAATATGTATTTGATTGAAATTGATTTTCAATATAGAACAATTTAGTTTAAAAATTGTCCTTAAAGCTTGAATATTTTATGGGGTTTCAGTTGAATATTAAAGAAATTACAAACAAAATGATAAATTTATCTTGTGCGATATATTTGGTGATGAGTACAATAACAATAAAAAACAATTTAAAAAATAGAATAACCAGTTTCAAAAAAAAAAAGATATCGTAAAAATAACAACTTTGTTAATCTGAGTAAAATCTTAAAAATATAAATTGTTTAATATAACAACAAACATTCAACAACAAATTAGGATTAAAAACAGATGTCATATTAGACTTCAAAATGGGAGCTACTTTTAATTAAATAAATAAAAGCCAAGTATTCATATATTAACATTAGAGATGCTTAATAATTTATAAATTTATGTTAACAATAGAAACGCCTGCTGTGAAATACACAGAAAAAAGTCACCAATTAACAAATATATATGAAAATAATTCATTCAATTATAAACTTGTTCAAATTTGCACCTCTCACCAAAATGATTATATCAATTACTAAAAACTATGAAAAATACAAAACAGAAAAAAATTCCCAATTAAGAAATTAATTAAATCAATCAAGTAGATGATTGAATGAATTAAAAATGTGTATAGGAAAAAAAATCATACCAAAATTTATTTTTTATTTTATTTTTTCTTGAACATATTTATTAAATTTTGATGCAAAATTAAACAACTGAGTTAATTGTAAAAAAGACGTTAATAATTTTTTCTGTGTATTATTGATCAGACAATTTAAGCTAGAGTTCACAATATTTGGAAACCTAATGTTGACTTTAGGTAATTTTTATTCGAAAACTTAAACAAGAAATCTTTATGCAGGTATTAAATTATTTTATTATGAAGAAATAAAAAAAAAACGAATACCTAAAGATTACCAAATATACCGCCTAAACTCTTAGTAGTTTCTAATTCCTCCCAAAAATATTCATAAAAACACAAAAATATATAAAAAATAAAACAAAAAACCTGTAATGTCTCGTCAAACAACAAATAGTGTTAAATATCTATAAAATGTTCTGGGGAGAATGACTGAGGAATGCAAATGATGTGTGCCAAGAATACTAGAATTTGTTCGCACACACAATCGCACTCATAAAAAGAAGAGTAGTTATTAATTTCTTTTTTTTCGCATTATTAACAAATTTATACGTGAAATCTGGAGACGAACAAAAAGCAATAAATAAAAACAAAATTAAATTAAAAAACTAAAAAAAAAAAAATAAAAATTTGTTTATATTTAATCTATGTGCAGAAATCTATAAAAAGAAGTGTAACTTCTCAACGGCTTCACATACGAGATTAGAACATGAGAGGTGTGGTAGTGTTGGGATTATTAACGGTTGGCGTTGCCTTGTCAAACGGTAAGCAGATGGATTTGTAATTAAAGGCAAAAGCCAGTTAAGAAAATGCTTGATTTTGATTTCAGCTTATGGCGTTAGTTTGGGTGGCAGTTTGGGAGGTTTGGGTGGTGGTCTAAATATTGGTTTAGGCTCTGGCCATGCCTCTGCAGGAGGTAGTTATGGCGGTCATAAGCACGGCAGTTTAGGCGGTGGTTTTGGAGCTGGTATTGGTGGCAGCAGTTCCTCTAGTTTTGCTTCATCTTCATCATCAGCTTCTGCTGGTAGCTTAGGAGGTGCTGGCCATGGTGGTGTTGGCAGTTATGGTGGTAGCGGTTCTTTCGGTGGTGGTGTCGGTAGTTCAGCATCATCTTCAAGCTCGGTTTCAGCTGGCGGTTCACTTGGCGGTGGCCACAAACATGGTCATGGTGTTGGTGGAGGACACGCCTTTGGTCATAATAAAGGTGCTTCCGCATCTGCTGGTGTAGATATAGGCCTCGGTTTGGGCCTTGGTAATGGTAATGGCAAAGGTAATGCTTTTGGTCATCACAAAGGTGGTTCCGGATCTGCTGGTTTAGGACTTGGTCATGGAAATGGCAAAGGAAATGCTTACGGTCATCATAAAGGAGGTTCAGGTTCCGCGGGTATTGGTGGAGGATTTGGTGGCTCCGCTGGAGCATCATCATCCGCTGGTGCTTCTGCGGAAGTCGGAGGTGCTGCTATTGGTGGTGGCCACAAAGGTGGTTATGGTGCCGGTCATTCAGCTGGTGGTTCATCGTCTGCCGGTGCATCAGCTGGTGCAAGTGGCAGCACCTCGTCTTCCGTTGGAGGTAGCATTGGTGGAGGTCACAAAGGTGGTTACAGCGGTGGACATTCAGCTGGCGGTTCGTCATCTTCCGGAGCATCAGCTGGTGCAAGTGGCAGCCTATCTGGAGGTTTAGGTCTTGGTATTGGCGGTGGTCATGGCGGCGCTCATTCATCCAGTGCTGGAAGTTCATCATCCGTTGGAGGTAGCATTGGTGGTGGTATTGGTGCAGGCCACAAAGGCGGTTACAGCGGCGGACATTCAGTCGGTGGTTCATCATCTGCTGGTGCATCAGCTGGTGCCAGTGGCAGCTTATCTGGTGGATTAGGCGTTGGACTTGGTGCTGGTGGTGCTCATAGTTCCGGCAGCTCTTCGCATACATCATCATCCGCGGGAGGTAGTGTTGGCGGTGGTCATAAAGCTGGTTATGGCGGTCATGGACACTCATCTGGCGCAGGCAGTTCATCATCTGCAGGAGCCTCAGCTGGTGCAGGTCTTGGTGGTAGCATTGGAACTGGTAGTTCGACAGGTAGCTCTGCTAATGCTGGTGTTAGCAGTAGCGTGGGAGCAGGTATTGGTGCTGGACTCGGAACATCTGGTTCAATTGGTGGTTCCCTTACATCTAGCAAATACACCAGTTCTCAAGCTGGTGCTTCGTCATCAGCAGGTGGTGCTAGTGGATCGGCTGGTGCATCTTCAAGCTCTGGTTCTAAGGTTTGTAGTAATAAATTTTAACAATAAAAACCCTGAGCTGTTGACTAAAGCAAAAAAATTAATTTGTAGGTTAGTGGACATGGAGCTGGTCATGCAAGCTCTGGTGCAAATGTTGGAGCTAGTGTTGGCACTGTTGGTGGTTTCGGTTCAGGTTCCAAGGTAAGTTTAGTACATTTATATAGAAGATTTCTTTAAAGCTTTAATAAATTATTTACTTTATTTATAAAAGGTTACTTCCGGATCATCGTCATCATCATCTGGAGGATCATTTGGTTCATCTGGATCTCTAAGCTCTGGTAGCTCAAATGCAGGTGCTTCAGCTGGTGTTGGTGCTGGTATTAGTGGTGGTATTGGTATTGGAGGAGGTCTGTCCGGCTCTCAAGGATCCTCTGCAAGTGCCTCTGGTTCTGCTGGAGCTAGTTCTGGCTCAGGTATTGGAGGTGGTCTCACAGGATCTTTTGGATCGTCTTCTGGTGGTTCATTGCGTGCCTCTGGTTCTACCGCATCTTCTAGTTCTGCCGGTGCCTCAACTGGAGCTGGTTTTGGCGGAGGTCTTTCCGGTTCCTCAGGTTTATCGGGATCTTTGAGCTCTGGTAGCTCAAGTGCTGGTTCTACAGCAGGTGCAGGTAAAGGTGGCAGTCTCTCTGGTTCTCATGGATCTGGTGGCTCGTATGGTTCTTCTGGTTCTGGAAGCTCAAGTGCTGGTGCCTCAGCTGGTGCTGGTATTGGGGCCGGTATTGGTGGAGGTTTCTCTGGTTCCCATGAATCTTCATCAAGTGCCTCAGGTTCATCTGGATCATTGAGCTCTGGAAGTTCAAATGCTGGTGCTTCAGCTGGAGCTGGCGTAGGAGCCGGTATTGGAGGTGGTCTCTCAGGATCTCTTGGATCATCTTTAAGTGGCTCAGGCTCATCTGGATCATTAAGTTCTGGTAGTTCAAGTGCTGGTGCCTCAGCTGGAGGTGGTCTTAGTGGCGGTCTTTCTGGTTCTTCTGGTTTATCTGGATCTTTGAGCTCTGGCAGCGCTAATGCTGGTGCTTTTGCAGGTGCTGGTTCTAATGCTGGACTTGGTGTTGGTCTTGGTGCAGGCCTTTCTGGATCACATGGTTCATCTGCTAGTGGTTCATCAGGATCTCTGAGTTCAGGAAGCTCTAGTGCTGGTGCTTCAACAGGAGCTGGAGTTGGTCTTGGCGCTGGTGTTGGTGGTTCATTCGGCTCTGCTGGTTCATCTGGTTCCAGTACAAGCTCTAAAGCAGGTGCTTCAGCTGGTGCAAATGCTGGAGTTGGACTTGGTGGCGGTATTTCCGGATCTTTAGGATCATCTTCAAGTGGATCATTTGGCTCTGCCGGTTCATCTGGATCTTTGAGCTCAGGCAGTGCTGGTGCTTCTGCAGGTGCTAGTGGAGCTGCTGGTGCCGGTGGTTCATTTGGTTCTGCCGGTTCATCAGGTTCAAGTGCCAGCTCAAATGCCGGTGCTTCAGCCGGAATTGGAGCTGGTATTGGTTTAGGTGCTGGTGGTAGTGCCGGTTCTCATGGCAGTTCTTCAGTTGGCGTTGGAGGATCTGGCGGTTTAGGTGCTGGTATTAAAGCTAATGCTGGTGCAAGTGCTGGTTCTAGTAGTTCTGCTGGTGCTTCTAGTGGCTCAAGTTCTATTGGCTCTACTGGTATTTCTGGTTCTCTCGGTGGTTTATCGGGAGGTTTTGGCGCTGGCGGTTCTCTTGGTGGATCTAGTGCTAGTGGCTCCGCCCATGCTGGTGGCTCTAAAGGAGGATATGGAGCTAGCGGATCTATTGGTGGTGCTCATGCCTCTGGCTCTGCTTCAGGGTCTTCTGGCCTCTTAGGCCACATAGGTGGTCTATTAGGAGATCTACATAGTAGTATTCATGGAGCCGTAGGAGCTCATGGTGGCGCTAATTCACTTGGTGGTGCTCATGGTCATGCCGCAGGTTCGGCTAATGCTGCATCAGGCTCCACTGGCTTATCAGGCTCCTTAGGAGGTCTTCTCGGCGGTATACATGGCAGTGGTCATGGATCTGCTGGCGGTTTTGGCTCTAGTGGTGCCAGTTCTCACACATCTGCTTCTGGTACCTCAGGTTCATTTGGCGGCCTTTCTGGAGGTTTTGGTGGCAGTTCAGCATTTGGCAGCTCAGGAGCTTCTTTGGGAGGTCATAGTGCTGGCCATAGAGGTAGCTATGGAGGCGGTTTACATTCTGGTGCTAGTGCCTCTGCCAGTTCATCCAGCTCAGCTAGTACTTCTGGCTCATTCGGTCTTGGATATGGTCGTTAAACAAACACATTCTCATGTTCTTGTAGTAGGATAAAATATAAATTTTCTATGTATCGTATTCTTAAGACTTTTTGTTAACGAAATAATTTTTTTTTAAGAAATAAAAAAAAATAATAAAAGAAATTTAAAATTTTATTACTTTATTAGAATCAAATGCTTATAAATAATAAAATCTTTTTGTGATTTTGAGCAAATTTTGTTTACTTAAGTTTTGTGAACTATGAGTAAATTTAATATGTAATAAAATCAGAATTGTCCAAGAATTTTATATACTAAACTAAAAAAATGAAAATTAAAACCTTAAAAAATAGAATAATACACATCATCTAAGGTAAATTGAATAAAAACTGAACATTAAAAACATCCTTTTCTTTCTTACAAAGATATAAAATAGATGATATAATGTGTACTATGAAAAGTAAAAAAATAAATCTATATATAAATTTTTTTTAACATTGAAATCATATATGAATTTTTGGCGATTTTTAAATTAAACAACATACTGTGCTGATCAACTTTGGAGATCCATTCTCTACTCCCCTTTCATACTATGCTCATAGAAATAAATTTGAAAACACTTCAGCTCTAGCTATGTCAAATTTTATTCAGATATCTTTAACGTTTTATAAAATACATAATTATTTCTAAGAAAAATGCATTTTTTAGTCACTGTGCGTCACTATTAAAAAATTTAATTAATTTTTGCTTTTGAAATAGTATTCAAATATGGCAGGATTGCTCAATATGAATAAGCTTATAAACACTCTTATTTACAGTAATATTTTATTCTATATTGTTGTATGTATATTTACAAGTAAATGAATGTTTGTTCATTTAATATTTTATAAAACATTTCATTAGTTTCAGTACACAGACTTGTTGAATATTGAATATTCAATATAAAATAAACATTACTTTAATTTTTTTTTTTTTTTTTAACTGAGCTTATGAAACCACTGATTTCAATTCTTAATTGTAACATAGATGCTTGTGTTGCATTGCGCTAACTCACTCCTAGAATTTTTTGTGCGTTCGAGTTTTCATTGTACATTTCATTTGTTATTATTATAACGTGTTGTTGTCAGTTTTCTGTTTCGATTTGTACTGTTTCAAATAGTATACAGACAGGGATGGAAATTTCAATAGCATTTTAATCCTGGAAGTGCTGCGTTAGTCGTTTCGACTAACAACAATCCTATTTGGAGTGATATCTCCTTAATCGTTGCATATTTTTTTTTGTGGGTTTTGCTATAACACTTGTCGTAAATAAAATCTTGAAGTGTCCAGACGTATATTGCTCTGAGTGGTCTGGAAGTTAGTATTTTGAGCAACCTTGTTAGTCGAAACGACTAACGAAGCAATTGGTGTGACTTTTTGAATTTTTAGTGATAAAGTAATTTAGTAAATATAATAATGCAGTGTAATTAATATTTGTTTCTATAGTGTGATATATATTTTTTAAGGGAAAATATAAATATATTTTTTTGTCACGTTGGACAAGAACTACGAATGAGGAAGCTCTATTTCCTATATCAAATAGAAAAGACGTTCTGAAAACTGAATAAAGCCATGTTATAAAGTACTAACTACCAAATATCGACTTATCTTATAAGTTCTATAATAAAACTAAAGACGCGGTTGATATTTTCGACTTAATAGTATAATATCACACTAACGCAAACGTAACCGGGGCAACCCTACAGTTTTTGCATCATACTAAACTTGAATTATAATAATAGTTTATTCAAAAAATTAAAAAAAAAATTAAAGGACCATTTATTGTCAAAATTTCCTCAAAAAATACAAAAGGATCTAGTTCAGCAATAGTAGTATTAGGAGTAGTAGCTCGACTGTGTACTGCTCCCAATATATCGTCCAAGAATCGTAAAAATGTCTAAAAAGTAAATTTATAACAATAATGTTAATTGTAGAAAAAGCAAACGAGAATGTTGTATTCGGATTGGCCGAATCTATATACCCACCATCAACTTTTCCAAATATTACGTTATATGATGGGAGGTGGGCGGTAAAGTGGATGGACCACGATTATTTTTGGTTTTCAAGTTTATATCGACCCTCGAACTATCTGTACAAAATTTCGTAGTCGTAAATGATTTTTTTAAAGAGATATCAGCAGATGAAGCTACAACGGACACCCTGTGTTTCTAATATTTAGGCCATAACTTTTTTTTTTTTTTTTAACCAATTTTGCCCATTTTCAATACTAAACAAACCTTATACAAGATAAATATTTGAGCCAAATTTCGTTCCCCTACGTTGTCCCGTTCGAGCCCTATCCTGCTTTCAATAGACAGACAGACGGACCGACGGACGGACATAGCTAGATCGACTCAGAATCTAACCAGGACCCAGAAAATATATACTTTATAGGGTCTTAAATGATTTTTTCGACATGTTACACACGGATTGACAAAATCAATATTTTTGATGGTGGGTATAAAAATAAAATTGGCAGCTTCTGTGGTTAACAAAAAAAAAACACTGAACTACTAAGCCATACTGTAAAAAATGCAAAAAAGTATCACAAATTTAAAATATGCACACAGTATGCAAAAACATTTGTTTTTAAACTTTTTTTGGTTATATTAATTACACTGGTCGACAAAAAAAGAATGTTTTTCGTACTCCTTCAAAAAAAAAAAAAAAAAAAATTTGTGGACTAGATGGAATTCCGCATTCTAAACTCAAATCTGCTTTCAGTTTTTTCCCATCAGGTCGAATTTTTTTTATGGGCATGTTTAATATTGCGTCTTTAATAAGCCGATTACTCGAGTATATTTCACTATAACTTGACAACGATATGCACGATTTATGTAAGTAATACACCAAAATATGTGGAATAAAATTAGATTTAAGTCGTTTTACTAATAAATTTTTATCCGCTCAACAGTTTTGGAGATCTTTCAACCGACTTTTTTTTATTCAACAGAAAAGTTTTAGAAGAAATTTCTGATCTTTTGATATATAAATCATGTATCTATAATATCGGAAGGATTTATAAACACCATTTACTGCATTTTTAAGCAAAAAAAAAAAAACGTGTTTTTAGGCATTCTCCTCCATTTATAAACCGATCTTGCTGAATTTCAATAGCAAAATTTTCGAAAGAATTTCCGATTGTTTGATATATATTATACATGGTAGTTGTCGGTGGGCTTCATAAACGCTATTTCAACCGACGGACACACGGACGTCGTCCTATCGACATCATTTCTTTTAAGGATCAAGAAAATGTAAAAAATTTTCTTTCCGACGAAAATTGTGGAAATCACAAAAATGCAATGCTGGTTATGTACGAGAATATTAACATATAAATTATTCAATAACTTGAAAAAGATTGATCCTAGAGTTTTCATTCTTTTTTTTTTTTTTTTTTGTTTTATTGATAATTTATTACAGATGACAGAACAATATAACTTTTATAATTCTAACCACTATTTATGAACTTGTGGACCATTTTTGGTAACCCTTCCGTTAGAGATTTGATATTTGCTTCAGTCCCTTTTTTGGAAAAGTGTGCACATCTTCTTTTAAAATCTTTGGTATTTTGGACACCTTTTTTGTACTCTTCAATTCACTTTTCACAAGAGTTCAAAGATTAGAAACAGTTTGACGGCAGAAATTTAATTTTGTGGCCAATTATTTGTAGGACCTATGTGGATTTTTTTGAAACATTTTAATAATTTGTAGCACGTACATCTTTTTCATCACTCTTTTTGATCAAAATTACGACAAATCAACATGGTTGTTATTAAAAATAATAACTGAAGTATTTTTCAATGATAACTAGATCAAAAAAAAATTTTAATATTGCTTCCAAAAACAGTTATGAGGCAAAAATGTGTTTAGATTTTTTCGATCGCATTCCTTATGAGCTAAATGTTTAATTTACAATATAACCAAATGAAGGGTAGGACCTATAGGGATACAAGGAAGGGTAGCTCTTTAAATGTAACCTCTTGCCAAATTTGTGTGTGTCTTCCGATTTCAAAGTTTTTCATATCTTCTTAATGCTTTTGATAAAGCCTACGAAAAAAGAAAATTTGAAATCGATATCATTATAGAGTCTTAAATAAATGATTTTGAAAATTGCAAAAATATGATTTTTCCTGCGATAAAAAAGTGCCCATAAACTTTTTTTGGTATATGGTATATTCAAGGAAATGATTTTAAAATAGAAAACGAGTTCAATAACCCAATACGGATAAGTATAGACCCTCCCGAATTTTGAATTATTTTCTATCAAAATTTTTATTGTGGACTAAGTATATGTCTACAAACAGAATACAGTTTCAAAACACCTATTTTTTCCAAATTTGCCAAAAAAGGTCGACATTTAAAAGGTCTTATTTTTTGGGAGTTATTGGTTTTGGTTGTTTTATACATCAGAATATAGCTAAATAAAAAATAAACATGTAAACTCGTAAATTTTGCAAAAAAAAAAAAAAAAAAAAAAGTTTATGTGAATGAAAAAAAAGGACATTTAAAATATTTTTTTTTTATAAAGTTTTATTTTTAATTTCTGCATAATTTAATTCAAATGATGTTTTAACCTTTCTACTAATTATATAAGAAAATACTAAATATAAGTATTTATATAAGTTTTACTCTACCTATCGTTTGATGTACAAATATATCATTAACAGTGTTGCCAGTTTAGCCTTTTAGGCTAAATCTCTCCTTTTTATTTTGTCTTTAGCCTAAAAATTTTCGTTTTATCTTGCAGCCTTTTCTAGACTTTTTGGATTCTTAAAATTTTTTGGTAATTCAAAGATTAAAATAATTTCTTATTTTTTACATAATCATACATTTAAAGCTTTTTATGTTTTAACTTGCACAATACATCTACATTATTTATATTTAACAAAAATTTTCGTTTGCGGCGCTTCATCCTCCAAACCAAATATAATTTAACTCATTTTATGAACTTAATTGTTATAATTATTATTTAATTAATTATAATAACCATAGAAACTCTTTATGAATATAACTAAAAAAATTATTTTAAAAAGCGAAAAATCAACCACAAATTTGGAAAGGAATTATAATTAAAAACTGATGAAAAAATTAATTCGCCAAGAAATTATATATATATTTAGTCAAAAAATTAATTTTGATAACCCTAATAGACACAAGTCCCTTTTGAAATCGCAATTTTCCTTCCCCGTCTTACAGATATTTACCTCTGTGTAATTGCAATGGTGTTGACGATATTGTTGTTGTTTATCCCACAATACCATTTAGAATGTTGTTGCTGCTACTATTGTTGTAACTATTGTTATGGTGATTGTATAAATGACACTTTTTTATGAACAACTACAACAAGAATAGCAAAAAATAACAGCTCACCAACCACTACTTGTTTGAGGTTTCATTTATTACATAAATTGTTTTTGTTATTGGTTTTTAAAATTAATTTTTCGTTTAATTTAAAATGTAAAAAAATATACATATTTGATTTAATATAAATTTTACATACAGCGGGTGTCATAAATAAGTAAACAAACTTATCATTTCTGTTTCGCTTTAAAAAGTGAATTTAAAAATTTTTTAAAATTTACATGTTTTTGATGAAGTCAATTTGTTTTCTTTTACATTGATGACAAATTTTTCAAATATTATTTCCTTTTAAGTTTTTTTATAGAGAAAGTTGAAAAGAAGTCGTTTTCGGGCTAATCAAAAATAAGTAAACAAGCAACTTCTGGCTTAATTTCTTTAATTTTTTTTTTAAAAGTAAGTGAAGTTTATGGTTGCAAAATGATTTTAGCCCAAGAAAGATAGTTATTTGTTACATTATGAGAGAAATAAAAAATCACTTTTTCGATTATATTAGAAAATTTGATCAAATCAGAAAATTTTAATTTAACAATAATTTCGACCTAGAGAATGGCAAATAGCGCATAATTAAGTGTAGGAGAACTAAGAGTAACTATCATACAATACGAAAAAGGTGAAACATATAGAAATATATAAAAAAAATCTTTTTTAAAACGGGCACTTTATTCTCAAGGTGGTTAAATGCTTCAAATACAATGAACGCGTTGACCGCAACTACTCTCGTAAACGCCTAACAATCACTACAAAAAGAATAGATAACAATTTTGCTTTAAAATCCTATGCTTTCTGCTCCAAAATTTTTATCAAAATTTATTCCGGAAGTCCGAAAACTATGGTCTGAATTTAACATCCCACAGAAAATTATATGAAGTCTCTGGATTGACTAACCTATGATTCGCATGAAATATAATGTAGGTTATATGTATGTTTAGTAGGGTATCCAATCGATTAACCATCATTCGATTATCCGATTAATTTTGGTCGATTAACTGTTCGAATAATTTAAAATTGTCTATTTTCAAATAACGAATAAACCGAATAATTTGTGTCGAATAACCGATTAACCGAAATTTAGTTTTTTTGGAGTTACAAAATTAGAAATTAGAAATTTTTTATTTTTCTTTTTAATATCTATTATATTCCAGTAAAAATAAATAAAATACATTTTTATGGAAGTACTTTTTTCATTACTTTCAAAATATCAATAAGTGTACATTGTCATGTGCTTTAGAAGTAATGCAATTTGCATCAAAAGCTACTATAAAAAAATTCAAATGAATTGTTCTGCGTTGAGATTTGGTTGTTATTTTTTCAAATACTGAAAAATAGTGTTATGCATAATTTTTTTTTTATTAAAATATATGTTGGTTAATATAAAAATTTAAATTAAATACCTTTCGCCAATAAAAATTTATTTGGACATTCATTAAAGTTTTGCATGAAGTCATGAACATGACTTCCTTCTCACTGAATAGGTATCAAAAAAGAGAACAAGTCTATGTTAAATTAATTGAAATGATTTAATTTTGTATTACTTTTGGATCACAAGATTAGGATCTTATTTACTTCTTTGGATATTATTTTTTATTGATACAGTTCATTTGATAAAATGCGACATGAAAAGATTAAAATTTTCAAATACAATAGAAATTCCGAAAATATAGTTGTAAGTAAAGTAAATTCAGAGTTATATAAGTCATAAACATTTTACTGTTCATCATCAAATGTACATACGTAAAAATATTAATATTAATTTTTACTTTTATGTCAGAAAATGAAAATAAAAAAGACTGATTTATTAAATAAAGTTGAATTAGAATAATATATTGTAGTATTAGGTCGAAAAGTGCAGTTTTTTCATACAAATGGCCGAAAGAACTAATAAGATAAACTCTATGTTCTATATTAAGATTCTAAATAACTATTTCAATCGATTAAATATTATAATTAGTCTTATTTATATGTCTAATATGTATTACTGAGACTATTCGGTTAATCGAATAATTTGCCATTAATCGGTCACTAACCGATCAACTTTTAACCTCGTATAATTATTTGTCGAATAAACCTATTAATATGAAAACACGAATAATTGGATACCCTAATGTTTAGCTCTAAAATGTTTAAACTTTAACTTTTAAGTATAGAAAACCAATACTTAAGTCCAGCAGAAAGGGCTTAACGGATTGGAAATACATTTATATTTATAAACGAGAGAAAAAGATATAGTCGGTCAAGCCCGACCATATAATACACCATTGTGTACATTATAATTCGGGGAGAGGTCTTGACTTGGAGTCAAATGTGGACCGATACTCATAAGTGTAAAATAAAACATACGAATACAGAATATTACGTAGATGTTGACATGTATATGAATTTATTTACTTTTGGGTAATTCCCGAAAGGGGGCCTTATATGGGAGCTATGGTAAATTATGGACCGATCTTTGTAAAATTTGGCACTATCATTTGTGTTCATATAAAACTTATTTGTGTCGAATATTAACTTGATACTAATGGGATTTATGCCCATTAAAGTGATTTTCTGAAAAGGGGTTTATATGGGAGCTATGGTTAATTATGGACCGCTCTTTTTAAAAATCGGCACACTTATTAAAACTTATATAAAACTTATATGTTCCAAATTTCATTAAAATATTTCTATATTTAAGGGATTTATGATCGTTAAACCCTTTTCCGGGAGGACATTTGTATGGGGGCTAGGTGAAATAATGGACCGATCATAACCAATTTCAATAGGCTTTGCCCCTGGACTATAAGAAATTCGTGTACAAAATTTCATTAATTTTGGTTCAAAATTGCGACCTGTAGTTTGATTAAAAGGTTTACATGGACGGACAGACGGACAGACGGACAGGCGGACGGACATCGTTAAATCTACTCAAAAAGTGATTCTAAGCCGGTTGGTATAAATTAAGGTGGGTCTTAGACCAATATTTTTGGATGTTACAAACATCAGCACAAACGCATAATACCCTCCCCACCTATGGTGGTGTAGGGTATAAATAGGTAGTAGAATAAAATAGTATAGTAGAAAAATTCACCTATAAATTAGGGTGAATTTGATTCAAAATATATAGCTGATGAAATAATCAACATTTCAGAGTGACCTACTCAAAGTCCAGATGTGTCACCAATAGAAATTCCATGAAATTTAATTAAAAAAAAATAGAGTCCCCATAATTGACAAAACTGATGGACTTAATTATTACTAAGACCCTAACATTTTGTCCAAGGATATGCAGAATATATGTAGTCACTATACCAACACGTTTGGCACTAATGTATCAAAATATAGGCGGTCGCCGGGGCTAGTAAAAACCTTGTTTACTTATTTATGAAGCATTGATTTTTTTCACTTCTTTAAAAAGAACTAGATTCACTTAGTAGTAATATGTTAATAGACTACTGTCAAATTTTGAGCAAGTGTCGTCATTTACTTTGCGTTTAACAGCTGTTCAAAGCTGTATTTTTCTAAAAATGAAAAAAAGTGAATTTCGAGTGCTCATTAAACATTAGTTTTTGCGAAAAAAAAAAAACCGTCACTCAAACCAAGGAAAAGCTAGATAAATACTATGGAGACTCCGCACTATTGATTTCAATGGTAAAAAGAGTGGTTTACTGACTTTCGTTGTGGTCGCACAAGTACAAATGACGCTGAACGTTCTGGACGGCCAATTGAGGGAGTACACCCGAAAATGTCGAAAAAATCCACGATATGGTGTTGGCCGACCGAAGAGTAAAAGTGCGTAAGATTGTTGATGCCATAGGCATTTCATATAGCAGTGTGATTTCGATTTTAAATGATCAGCTGGGTTTAAGAAAGTTCTCTGCAAGATGGGTGCCGCGTTTGCTCTCAATTGACCATAAAATTAAACGTGTGACAACTACAAAGGATTGTTTGGAGTTGTTTAACCGCAATCCGAATGAGTTTTTGCGGCGTTTTGTAACTGTGGATGAAACATGGATCCCTTACTCTACTCCGGAGACCAATAGCAGTCTAAACAAGCCGCCAATAAGGTGATGGCAACAGTTTTTTTGGGATGCACGCGGGATAATCCATATCGATTGCCTTTAAAAGGGAAAAACAATAAATGGCGAATATTATGCCAACTGATTAGACCGATTTAATGAGGATTTAAAAAGAAAACGACCCCATATGGCCAAGAAAAAAGTTATTTTTCATCAAGATAATGCATGGGTGCACACGTGTGCAGTCTCAATGGCAAAACTCTATGAATTGGACTACGAATTGGTACCTCATCTGCCATATTCTCCGGATTTAGCCCCTAGGGACTACTTCCTGGAAAGAGATTCAACTCCAACGATGAAATTATTGACCAAACAAATGCCTATTTTAAGGACCTCGAAAAATCCTATTTTTTGGAAAGGATACAAAAACTGGAGAAACGTTGGACTAAGTGTATTAATTTAAAAGGAGATTATGTTGAAAAATAACTTTTTGTTTTGCAAAAAACACTGTGTTTCATTCAAAAAGTCAGGGACAATTGAGTTTAAGATACTACTTTGTTTACTTATTTATAACACCCGCTGTATTCAAACCAATATATTTTATTAAATATTATTGTAGTTGTTGTATAGTTTATTGATAAAATTCAAGTGGTTGATTTTTAATTGTTATTGCTTTTGATATTAGATTTTTTTTCACAGAATAATATTTTGTGTATCATGGTTACAATAAAAATAAATAAAATAAGATATTTTGAAGTACTATAACTGCTAAATTAGTAATTTAATTTAATAATCAACTGTATTCAATAATTTAAAAGCTATACCTTAATATATTAAATATGTATTTAGAAACTTTCTTATTGAAAATTTTCTATTAATCCAAGCTTAGTGTCCTTTTGCTTACATAATTCTTCTATATGTATAAAATTGCATTTTAAGGATCCGTTGCTAAGAAATACCATAATATTTCCATTTAAACTTTAAACATCTGCATTATATAAATCAAAATAGCTACCCAAATCAAAACTCGTAAAACGTGTCTACATACTAATATTTACTTACATAAGATCAGCAAACAACAAATAAATAAAAAGTCCATTAAAACATTTCATCATATAAATTCTCTATTTATTTATAAAAGCAAAAAAAAAAAAATCTTATTTTGTTTATTTTAGTTTATCTATATTAAAAAAAAAATCATATAAACCATTAAAAAACTAAACAAATAACAATGCGCAAAAGTGTCAACTGAACAATAAACAATGTGTTACCTGTAATACCTGTTCACAAAAATCTGTGACTGTGAATAAAAATAAACTTTTACCGTAAATGTCAGAACAAGAATAGAAAAAAATCATCAAACATTAAATGAGGTTACAACCATTTATCAATTTAAGAGGCATATGAGGCGTTTACACTAAAGCTTACACACACATACGCAATTACATATAAAAACACATTTACTTACGTACTTACACATACATGTATTTTCATTGCACATTTATTCTTTAGTTATTTTGTTTTTTTTTTTTTTTTTCTTTTCGTTGTGAAAATGTCCTGTAAATTTAAAATCTGCAACACGTAGTCTAATATATTACTAAACAATAAAATATGGTGTCTGATTTTACCATAAACAATACGGTGAAAAAATATATATAAATGTGTGAGTAGGAGAGAGTGAGACAGGATAAATGAAATAAACTTTAAAAATCTATTCAATGTGACTTTTACTTGTATTTGTTCGTTTGCTGCATTAAAAACTAGTCAAAATGTCATGCAAGCATGTGCTTGAATAAATTTTGTTTAGCTTTAATACCCTACAGTAGATGTTGTAGAATTGGTAAGACAATAATTTAATTTCATTACAAAAATTGAGCTTTAAAAACTGATAACGGTAGTTTAAAGCTTTATAAAACACATCACAGTGGGGCCAATCGTAAACAATTTTATAATAAATCTGTATCTCCTAAACTATTGGTGTATGAAAAAAGCTATAAGACTTAAGATTTCAGAGAATTTATGTTAAAGTAAAACTGTAATAATACGAGGCAAGTTACAGGGTTTCAAAGTTGACTACCTATGTAAAATATGTAAAAGTTTAATAAAATCGTAACTTCTAAAACATCATAAAAGTAATATGTGAACAATGGTGTTTAAACAAAATGCTTTGTTCAAAAAACATCTGAAAAACGTTTATATCTAAACATATTATTAAACACTTATTAAGAGTTTTTTGTATATTTAATATTTCAAAAAGGATTTATGTTCTTATACAGATTACATGCAAGATAGTTTGGATCAAATTTAAAATTTAATAGATTCCTCTTTTAGTGCTACTTTTAATTCCAAATTTAATTTAATATTTGATGAATAAATGTGAAAACGATAAACTTCGTAGCCAAGGTATAAGAAAATATTGACATTAATTTGCTTCTATGCCGGACATATGGACGGACGTAATTATATAGTTATGGAGTTCATCTTTTTTAATTTAATAAGAAAAATACACATAAGTGACTTATTATGATCTTTGAATGTATCTCAGTTAAATTCCAACAAAATTGTTGTACTGCTTTCTGAGTTAGTAATAAAAACATTATTGTACATAACAATTTTTCTTACAAAATATTTTAGTTCTTTATTAAAAAAAAAAAAAAAAATACGAGCCCTTAATTTTTTTAAATTAGGATCTAATTTTTTTGTTTGCAGTCCTTAAGTAAGAAATTAATTTTAAAGTATAGGGCCTCATTTTATATGAAGAATATTGGAAAATTTTTGGAAATTATAACTTTTAACCACAAAAATGAAAACGTTTCACATTAAAATTAATTTTTTACTAAAGGACTGTATACGAAAAAATTATATCATACCATTTGGTTTCTAAAATTACATTAAAGTTAAGAATTTAATAGACACAATATCTTTTATTACTTCTTAATATAATATAATAATATTTAATATTGTTTTTTTTTTTTTTTTTTTTTTTTTTTTGTTTTTTACTTTTTACTTGTTTAACTATTTTATTTTTTGCTGAGTTTTAATTGTTCTTTAAATTGATCATCACAAAGGCCCCATACTTTTAAATGGACAGAGTTTTGGACTCTTTGGTGAATTAACCTTATTTGGAACATATCAACACAGTCTTTTTTACACAATATTTTTCAGGTAAATTTCCTATATTAGACTGATCGACAAAAAAAAAAAAATGTTTTTTCGTGCTCCATCAAAAAAAAAAAAAAAATATATCGACCATTCCAGGAAAGAACGCCCGAAAAAGTATATTTTTTTACTTGATGGCTTTTAATTTCGATAAAAATTTGTATACATAAACTCCATTAAGCCTTTTATTAATTTCAGTTTTCAGTTTTGCGAAATTGCAAAAACTCGCGATTTAGTTTCGCTTTTTAATTTTCTCAAAAATGAAAAAAATTTCAAAAGTATGTAACTTTTAATAGCAATATCTCTGGAAAGACTTTGTGAATTTTAATGATTTAAACGGCCTTAAAATTTCGCATATGGCGGCTTTATGACGAACATTTTAAAAATAAAAAATATTTTTTAAAAATGCATTTTAATGCAATTGCATTTTTCAAATGCATTTTTCTTTAAATATGCTATTCAAATTTTTTAATTTTTTAACATAAATGAAAAGTTTGGAATCTTTACATTAAAATAAAAGTGTCAAATTTTTGGGACGCGAAAATCTTATATGCATAATTCAATTTTTATAAAAACATGTTTCAAATTTTTCATATAAAATTAAAATTTTTTCTTGTTTTTGAAATTTTCTTTAAAATTTTTATAAAAGTTAACAAAATATAAAAAGTATGCAATTTTAAATCTTCATATCTCTTGAAGTTATTGATGGATTTCTGTAATTTAAAAAGTATTTAAAAGGTTATTGTATATTTTTTGTGCAATTTGGTCAGCATTTCAAAAACCATGTCTTCGATCCATAATATTTCAAAAATATAAATGCAGTTTTTGGATGCATTTTTGTTAGTTGCGAATTTATTAAATTTTAATTTTTCGAAAGTGTATTTAAAAATGCTTTGTTTATTATAACTTAAAACAATAAATAGTCTGATACATAAAGTTTTACTATTTTTCAGGATTTTTTAAAAAATAACACAATAAATTTTTTTTAACAAAATACTCATAATACCAGAAAAATTTTATTTTTATATGAAAAAATTTAAACTAGTTGAAGAAAAGGGAAAATTATGCACAGTACATGTGTCCGTCCCAAAAATTTGAGATTTTTGTTTTAATGTAAAGATTCCAAACTTTTCATTTATGTTAAAAAATTAACAAATTTGAATAGCATATTTAAAGAAAAAATGCATTTAAAAAATGCAATTGCATTAAAATGCATTTTTAAAAAATATTTTTTATTTATAAATATTCATGTTTAAGCTAACATAATTACAATTCAAACGCCGTTTAAATCACAACTTTCTGCAAAGCCTTCCCAGAAATATTTGTATTCAAAGTTGTATACTTTTGAGATTTTTTAGATTTTTTCAGAAGTGAAAAAGCGAAATAAAATCGCGAATTTTCTGAATTTAGCGAATATGAAAACGGAAATATTTATAGACACCCATAGACCTTATACGTATAAAATTTTATAAAAATCGGAGGACACTTGGTATATTTTTGGGCGTTCTTTCATGGAATGGACGATATATATATATATATATATATATATATATATATATATATATATATATATATATATATATATATATATATATATATATATATATATATATGTGGACTAGATAATCTTCCGCATGCTAAACACGAATCTGCTTTCAGTTTTCTCCCATCAGGTCGAGATTTTTTTTATGGGCGTGTCTAAAATTGCACCCTGGATAAACCGATTACTCGAATATATTTCACTAAAACTCGAGAACGGTATGCACGATTTATATAAATAATAAACCAAAATATGTGGAATAAAACTGGCTCTAAGTCGTTCTGCTAACAAATTTGTATCCGCTCAATAGTTTTGGAGATATTTTGAAATAAGTGTCCGAAAAAAAATTTGTTCATACTAAATTCAAGATTACTTTTTTTTACTAAAACTTCTTTTTAAAAGTGAAAACATCAAAAATGTTTCAATTTATCATCTTTATCTCAAAGCTGGCAAAACTACGAGTAAATAAGGCCACGTATCATAAAAATTGATGCGCAAATTATGATTGCATTCACAGTTAAGTTAGGATACCCATGCATACCTTCAGTTAAGTGGAAATGGCTTAGTCGGCAAAAAAAAATTTCGTTCTAAATAAAAAAATGGTTGAATTAAATAGATTTAACGTGTTAAATAAGACTCAGCTCTTACTTTTTTTCTATCACGTATCGATTTTTTATGACCCCGCCTTTAGGCAGTCACACTTGTATAACTCGAGAACGGTTACAGTCAGCGTTACCGTTTAGAATTTTTAAAAAGTGTCCAAAAAAGGAGATTTCAAAATAAAAAGTAGTCAAAAAAGGGGATTTTTTGAAAAAAAGGGGCCAACTAGTTTAAAACCTAAAAAACTCCTTAAAATTTGTTTATTTGATAACAACAAATTATTGTATTTTAAGAAAAACTACAAAATTCAGTTCTATTTATTATTATTTTACAACAATTTTTATTATTGCAAAAATAAAGATTTATTCACAAAAATATTTAGCACACAATCCTCTTTTAATTAGTTAAACTCCTTTTCTTTTGTAGGAGTTCTTCACTCGTAATCTAGACTTTCAAATTTAGGATGGAACGTAAGAAAAAAAACACGTTCCCCCGAGGGATTGCTCTTAGGAATGTAAAAATTTAAATTAGGATATAAGTATTCATCGAATCTTTTTTTTTTATTTTTTCAATCCAGTCCAAAAAATTTGGCATATGATGATATAAATAGCTGTTCATAAACTTTATTATTATTTTTAATTACTAACAGTTTCAGTTCATTTGTAAATACTCCGCGGTTTTTTATATCACTATACTGTAAGACAGTCCCAAAATTATTAGTTTATTTGTTGAAATTAATATATAATGGGTCGATATATTTCAAACAACTTAGTTTATCGTAATTTAGCACATAGTCTTAAAAAGTCGCCATTTGGTCGCCATTTTAAAAGGGGCCAAAAAAGTGGTCAGGTGGTTGAAAAAGGGGCAAATGGCGACTAAAGTCGCCAAACGGTAACGCTGGTTACAGTTAACTCGATTACGATAACTTAAACTGCAATATATAGCGACTTAAATCATCTTTAATCTGAATTTATATAATTTTTTGTTTAGTTAATATTTCCGTAGTTATTTGGTAATTAGTAGCAAAAAAAAAATTTGAAAAATCTTGAAAATTTTGATCCATAACTCTGAAATTCTTGAGAGAATAAAAAATATTGCTGACATACAGTGGTGGCCATGAGGTTAGCACACTTGCTACTGCCTATCTTTAAAAGCAAATATTTCATGCCTTTCTTTATTTTTTTAAGTATTTATTTTATATACGTGTAACATGACTTTCTAAGATCATATCACAATATATTCATTGCCATTCCTATATATATCTTTGCTGTTTTTTTGTTCAGAATAGAATAACCGCCAAAAAATGCTGGACAGTATTTTAGCACAAAATAAAAAAAATTTATTCACATTTAAAAAAAATAACAAAACAAAAAACTTATTTCACTATAAACTTAGTACTTAGTTGGGTATTCATTATTTTTTATTACAGCTGCCAATCTCCTTGGCATACTTTCCACAAGTCCCATACAGCGCTCCACTGAAATAGCATACCAAGCTTTTTCTATTTCTGTCCATAAATCGGCCAAATTTTTAGGTTTTGCTCTCATTACGTGCTGCTCCACATCATTCCAAAGGTTCTCAATGGGATTGAGATCCGGAGATTGAGCTGGCCATTTTAACACGTTAATATTGTTCTCTTCCAAGCAACTCCTCCTCACTAAGCGTGAAGAGTGTTTTGGGTCATTGTCGTGCATAAAACTCCACCTAAGTGGCATGTTGTCCTCTGCATAAGGCATCATTGTATTTTGTAGTATATTCTGGTATATATATTGGTCCATACGTGTATCAATCTTACATATAGGACCAACGCCATGCCCAGAAAAATCTGACCACACCATCGCATTTCCTGAACCGTGTTTTATTGTTTTAGAAGTGTACTTTAGATTGTGTTGCATGTTTAGAGGACTCCATACATACCTCTTACCATCCGATCCGAATATACAAAACTTGGATTCATCACTCACGTTGATACCATATTTTTTTGAAATTTCCCTCTGGATTACGGTGGAGCTTTTAAAAGGATCTTCGATAGAGGTTCTGTATATTAAAGAATCCTCTTTATGTGACGTTTTTTTGGCCTAAGAGCCTGTGTAACATTTTTAAATGTTTCATACTTCCGAATATGGTTTAGTGCATTATAAACCATCTTTCTAGAACATTCCAAAGTATTAGCAATCTCACTTATGCTTATTCCTCTTGAGAACATCTGCTGAATAATCTTACGTTGTTCCTCTGTACACCACTTTTTTTTAGACATGTCTAAATAATGTTTATTAATTTAATTTTTTATGTTCATTAATAAAATAATATCTAAACTTACCACTTAATTATTTATATTTACAAAAAACATACTAAAAATTTAAATATACTTGCTTGTGCTAAAATTGTTGCTTATTTTGCCTATTACTGCACTTAAATTAAAAATTAAAAGAGAATTGCTATAGAATGCGAAAAAAAGTAATGGGACTTATTGCAGACACTATAAACAACATTAAAAAGCAAACATTTTAGTAAATAATTGTACGAAATAATTTTCTTTTAAAAACAATAGATATGATACCTCATGGCCACCACAGTATCTTGAAAACAATTTTCGTATTCGTCTTTAGATAACACTGGTGGTCGACCAGTGTTATCTAAAGCTAAGTTTCTCCATTTTAATGCGAAAATATTTTTTACTTATCACTTATCATAACTAACATCTTAACAAATCTTGTTTGACGCTGACGGCAAACATTTATTTTTGTAAAACTAGTGGTTACGCAAATTTGATCAAGTATTTGACAAATATGTTGTAAAAAGTTCATTTATCAATATGTACTTTTTATTACCTGCGTTCCAATTTTTTAAGAAAAATAATCTTAATAATTTTCATTTGTATCAAATATTAACATTGTATGGGGTTCATGCATGTAAATGATTTTCGGAAGAGGGGTTTATATGGGAGCTATGGTCAAATATAGACCTATCTTGATGAAATTTGGCACAAAGACTGACTCTTATATAAAACCAAATTTCATTAAAATATTCTTAAAATGGACTTCGATCTTGTGTCAAAATAACTATTCGTGCCAAATGTCATCAAGATATCTTTAACCCTACAATACTAATGTATGTATACAATTATTTTTTAAAACCTTATTACTCAGGCGACCAAATTTTTGAAGAACTTTATCCAGGTGTTTTTATATATATAAAAGCAAAAATATAACATTTTTAGTCGTTTATTAGTATAAGGCAAATAAAAAGTTATCAAAATAACGTTAGTATTCTGGGGTTAAAATTGCGACCTGTAGTTTGTTCTCAACATTTACATGAACAGATTTACATCAAAACGTACCACGGAAATATATGTCACTGATCCTAGAACAAATCCTCAAATTTTTTCTCACCAATATTAAAGATTTATACATAAAATGATTGCTAAATAATTATAAGTATTACCATTTTTTATTTTTCAAAATTAGCTAATAGAAATTACGTAGAAAAAAAGTAATACTTTACTAAGAAATTTTATATAAAATGTCCCTTTTTTGCTCATATCTACTTAATCCAAAAAGTATGAAATATGGGTATAATAATTTTCTGTTAGCTATCATTTAATGTATTTATATTAATTTTGGTGAGAAACATTTTTTAAGATTTGTTCTAAAATCATAAACTTAAATAGCCGTGTTGAATCCTCTTCCAAACATCATAGGAAGTTGAAATTTTTCAAATGTATTCTAAATGACATCCCCTTTCATAATTTTAGGTACGCTTAATAGTGCGATACACTTTGACTTTCTTCATACAATATTGGATTGTCCTAATGGACACACAGACATCGATTCAGAAAGTCATTTTGAGTCGATTGGTATACTTTAAGGTGGGTCCGAAGATTTTTTCCGTGCGTCACAAACATTACCACAAACGCATAATATCCCAACCCTATGGCGGTGTAGGGTATAAAAATCTACGTATTTTTCTTTTAAAAATATAAAGAAATTTGTTCATAAGTCGTGATAAAGTGTACATAATGATATTAATTCCACGAAAACAAAACCCTTCTAAACGGACTTTCTTGTTCAGACTTATGCCACATTTAATAGAGTATTTTTGCCATATTTAATATAGAATATTTTTGTCATTTATTGACATGAGAATTTTGTATGTAATTTGCAATATAAGAATAATTATTTCTTCAAAATAATTGCAGGAGTATTTTTGGGTCGAATTAGACACTCTATGATAACCTCTATTTGATTTATTTATTTTTGTTTTTATTTATGCACTACACCAAAATTTACTATACAAAAGAAAAAAAAAATTACTATAAAAGTTATATAAAAAAAAATAATCATAAAAAATGGAAATAAAACAAGGATATACACTGTACGTGAATAATAAACAAATAAAAATAGTTTGTATGTGTTTGTTTATAAAAATACGATTTTTTTTCATTGTTTTTATTTTTTGCTTGCAACTCATGAATATAAATTGTAAAAAGAAAAAACTTGCAAATCAAATGTTTAGTCTTTTTAAGCCATTTCTATGATGCATATGTGTTAGTAAGAGTGTTGCCAACATAAAATTAATTTAAATTATGTTGTCAACTTATTAGCAATAAAGTTTAAGTGAAACAAAAAATTGGCACTAAAAAGCATTTTGTCAAATTTACATAATAAATATGTATAAACTGACAAGTTATAATAAAACATTAAATATACAATATATTTTTGTAATAAACGAATTATCGAAAGACTATTTATCGTGAAGAAATTGGAAAAAATAAAAAGGTTTAAATACACTACAATTTATAAACAATAAATATTTAATATTATAAATAGTTAATATTATTTTAAAAAATTTCCCTTAACATTGGCAACCTTATTGTAAATACATTTAAATGATACACGTACAATATTGTCAAGCACAACATAAATAACGTACTTGTCCACCACCAGTAGCAACAGCAGTAAACAAAAAAAAAAACTAAACGTGCAACATATAGCAAAAAACTAAATAAAAATAAAATAACTGTAGCAACTTATTTTAAACCAAAAGACAGTAATGCCCACAAAATGTTTTGTTATCCTTTCTTATATAAATATACTTACATTCCCATATATTTATTTAACATTTCCTATATATGCCTTATAAAATAAATACTATACTTAGGGACATGTTCAAAAAGAAAAAAAAAGTTGTAATGTTTTTTCTTGTCTTACTTAAAAAATTTTGTTTATAGTTTTCACTTTGTTGTTTTGAATTTTTTGTTTTTATATTTTAAAAGAGTAAATATTTTTGATAAAATTTTAATAAAAATCTTTTTCAAAAACTTTAAAGTTTATTAAAGTAGTAACGTTGTGTGGTAATTTAAATACTTTGGTTATGTGGTACCTTACACTTAAAAAGATATATTAAATTTCTTACAAGATTTAAACTATTCAAATATGTATACGGAAAAATGATTTGTTTTAAAAGTCTAAAAGACAGTTATCCAATTCACAACTTCGATTCTGTTTATTATGCAATATTGTTTTGGTGGAAGAATAAGTCTATCTGCAATTGATAGCATTTAATAAGTGTAATAAACCTTCCAAAAAAAAAAATGTTTACTAGTAGGCAAATTTTTTGCTAACTCATGTATTGGGGCAGGTTTAAAGCTAGTACATCCTCTAAATTATATTTTAAAAATAGCTTTAATGAAGGACACACTAATTTCTTTTTAAACATTCATTATTTGTTATTACAACTAAATTTACATCTATACAAAATATAATAATTTGATTTTCATAATAAGGAGTGAGATCGAAAAAATCTTAACACACATTTTGTCTCATAACTTTTTTCGTAATCAATATTCAAAATTTTTTTTGTCAAGTTATCATGGAAAAATACTTTAGTTATTATTTTTAATAACAACCATGTTAATTTGTCCTTATTTTCATCAAAATAAGTGACGAAAAAGATTTACGTCCTACAAGTTATTAAAAAATTTCAAAAAATCCAAATAGGTCTTACAAATAATTGGCCACAGAATTAAATGTCGTCCGTAAAACCGTTTCTAATGTTATTAAACAGTATCAGGAGAATTTGACTATTGATGTGAAACCTAGTTCGGTAAGAAAAAAGGACCACATGATATTGGCAAGGCCAGAAAATTGAAGGCATATTGAAAGGAACTCCAAACACATCTGGTAGAAAATCAGCTCAGTTTTCTCAGTGCTTCGACTATTTGGTGCGAAAATTTAAAGCTAATGGGAAAGTTGATAACATATAAAGTTCAAAAAATTCCAAACTGGAATTCTGCAAAAAAAAAAAATTAAAAGCCAAAAATAGGACTCGGAATTTAAAACCAAATTTTATACAAAAATACTCAAGCTGTATAATTGACGAAGCTTGCTTGTGTCTCAAGAATTTTTATTGCTAATGCTCGAAGCAATGTTGGAGATAAATTTAAGACCCAAAAGCAGCAAAAATTTCTTACAAAATTCATGGTATGACAAGCTTTTTGCAGTTGCGGCAAAACAGGAAAGTCATTTGATACATTCGGATCTATAAATACCAAAATATGCATAAAGGAATATTTGCAAAAAAGACTTCTTCTTTTCTTAAGAAAGCACAATGTGTCCACATATTTTTAGACCCATTTGGTATCATGTCACTACGGTAAGAAAGCTCTGGAGTGGTACCAAATCAATAACATAATTTTAGTACCAAGAGAGCTCAATTTTCAAAATTGTCCATAGCTTAGACCAGTGGAAAGATGTTGAGCTCTTGTGAAAATGAATAGTAGAGCACAAAAAGATGTCCCAAAATGCCGAAGATTTTAACAGAAGATGTGCACACTGTTCCAAAAAAGTGACTGAAGCAACTATCAAATCTCCAAAGAAAGGATTTTCAAAAATGGTCCACAATTTTATAATTAGTGGTTAGAACGATGGAAATTGTATATTTCTGTGATCTGTGCTAAATTATCAAATGATTAAAAAAATAATGAAAACTCTAAGATCAACCGTTTCCAAGTTATTGAATATTATGTATGTTAAGAATTTTTCGGTCTCACTCCTTAGTATAAAAATATTTATTTTTATACGATATGAACGAGAAATAAAATGGGCTATAAAGGGATTATTATTATTTTTTTTTTTTTAATAAGAAAAATTTTAAACAAAAATATAATAATATCTAAATGAAGATGCAATTCGTCAACTTAAGATTAGAATATTAATGAAAATGTAAAGATGAAATTTTTACGATAGAGAATCAGTGGAAATTGTTGACTGTTCGAATGATAGTGCAATTATGTATGACAAGCAGTACACCCACTACTTTGTTAGAGTCGATTTTTTTTTTGAAAGAAATCCATTCTGTATTATAAATTAAAAAATTTATTATAACTTAATATTTTGTTTTATTAAGTTATAACACACTGCGCTTCGCTGCCCCATTGCATTGAAATAATGTAAAAGCATCGAAATAAAATTTAAAAACAGACAAATACAGATTTACTTTTATATAAATAGCATTTAACCCGATCTTGTAGTACTTCTACATGATAGCCTTTTCATATAGAAAAACAAAATGAAATGCCAAAAGTGAAAAAACTCGTGAAATTAAATTATGATTCCTAACTCCCCACAGTGGTTCCAAAACGCATTTTTTGAAAATAATTCAGTAACTAAAGAGCTGTTAGAGGTATCACAATAAAATCTCACATGGTCAGAGCTGAGGTGTTTTCGAGTTGATTTGGAATAGTACAGACAGTGGGTGGCTCTCCAAAGTTGCCCATCTCGGGTATGTCAATTTTTTAAAAAATCGCCAAAAATTTATTTATGATATGACAGAAAAGAAATTTTATATATAGATAGTCCTTGTAAATATCTACAAAAATTATGCTTACAAGTGTAGGTTATCTCTTTTAGTTTAATAGATATTCGGGTCGAAATAAATTTTTACCTCATTTTTATCCTCGCCTTTTTTTAGTTTTTTAAACTTGGCGGGCTTAATTTTGCTTTTAGAATTTTTCTAAAATGTTTGCCCGTTTCCCTACAAAATTCTAAATTATATTACTGCCAAAATCATATAATTATATGAATCCGTTAAAAAGTTATGTTAATCTAAATTTGGAACTAAAAAAATTTTAAATTTTTTGGGTTTTTTTCCAAAAAGGTGGCAATATTTATTCGGTGATAAAATTAGTTTTTTGTTCTGAGCTGTATCATTTTTTTAATGTTTAAAAGAACAATCTTAATATAAATGCGTGTAAAGTAAATTTGGAAGAGTCAGGGACAAAGGTCTGCCCACGAGCCCTATCCAAATTTAGTCAATTTTGGTATTTAGCTTTTTCTTTTTTTGTTATGTTCTCAAATCGCAAAGCTGGGATCGACTTAAAATTATTTTAATTTTTTAGCTCTATATGTAAGGTATACACCCAAAAAGTATTTTCTGATGGAGACCCCTTATAACGACATGGTGACCATTTCAATGATAAAAGTCAGTTTTTGAAGGAAGCTTGCCCCGAGCTGGAATTTTGGGTATTTTAGAGTAAGCAAATGAGAATCTATTTATTTTTTTCTTTTAAGGACATTTTTTTATATTATACTTAAATTTTATAATGATAGCTTAATTAATGTAGATTTTATTTAATTTCAAATATTAATTTTTTTTTTTTTTTTTTTTTTTTTTTGAAAAATAACACTAAATACAAAAATTTTTCGTTTTTTGATCAATTTAATGAAACAATTTAGTTCGAATACTTTATTGTTTATATACTTTTATTTCTCAAGTAATATCCTTTCCAATAATACCAAATACTTGCATAAATCCTTTACACAATCGTTTAAATACTAACTGAAACTTGGGCCTCCTTTAGCGAAATGTGCTCATTTTCCTTAATTTCCATAGTAAATGTGTGCTGCAGCATTCTATATATATAAGTGAATAGCAGTTTCAACGTATTTTTAAATAATTTTGTGCAACTTTTGAACTGTTAAATATATTTCACCTATGGTGGTGTAGGGTATAAAAATTCAAAGAGTAATATTATAATAACGAAAAGTATCACAAAGTACCCTCTTATGGATTCTCATATCGATCTTCATGATTTTATGTTAAATATTATAGAAAATTTAAAAAGTACCATTAGAAGAACAAAAAAGTGCCAAATAGTCACCCCTCTTATGGGCTTTCATTCATTAAGGACATTAATTTCATGTTCGTAGGTTCAATGTTGTAGAAAACTCAAAAAGTACCATTAGAAGAACGAAAAAGTAGCACAAAGTCCACTGTTATTGATTCTAATTCACTTAGGATTATATATCTTTAATTTTATGTTTTTATGTTCAATATTATAGAATTAAAATTGGAAAATCAAAAAAGTATCACAAAATCCCATTTCATGAATTCTCACTCTCTTGGGACTACATGTACTTATGTTCATGTTTGTAGGTTTAATATAATAAAAAATGCATCATTTAATTGGAATAAAATTGAAATTTCTTGATTTTAAACTATTTTTGGTACCTTTTATTCCCCCTGAATGTAAAAAAGATTGTATTCTAATGAATTTCTAAATTGTACTGGGATCTAAAGTTAAAATATTCATATGTGTATGTATGTGTTAGTAAAAAGAAAAAAATATTTTGTAAAAAGAAAGTACCAAAATAAAGGTAGAATTTTACCCCTTTAACGTTCGAATTTTCAAAAAGTACCAAACTTGTATTCACCAATTTTCGATAAAGTAATAATTTTATGTACATTGAAAAAGGCTTGAAAACCCATTTTACAATTTTGATGTATTGTGGTTCCAGTAGTCCAAATATGGTCCAAATTTTAAATTCTACGGAGAGGTTTTTTAAAAAAAAAAATTATGTAAAATTATAAATTTTTTTAGACGTTTTTCCATATAATTAATGATAACTCAAAAAGTGTTACATAACCTTTAATCCCTTTATATATTGCGTTGCAATCGGCTAAGTAGTTTCGGAGTTATAATAAAAAAATATATTTTTTACGTGAAAATAGCAATTTTTTTGTTTTAAAAAAATCCTTAAAAATCAAAAACGGCAAAAACTGTTCAAATTTATTGCTTTATCGCAAAGCCACATGTAATAGCAACAAAATGAGATACCGATCATCAAAATCTATTGATTGTTTTCGAATTTATTCGCAATTAAGTGAATTCGCTCATTTTCACAAAATTTTAGTTTTTTGAGACATTTTTCCACTTATGTTGTCATAACTCAAAAACAACTTTTCCGATTTTGTTAAACTAAATTTACAAAAATTTTGGCTTACAATGTCTTTAAATGATGTATACAATTGTTTTTGATGCGATCAATAGTTTCAAAGTTATGAAAAAATTGTTTGGCAAAAAATATAAAGTTAGTACAAAAAATTAAAAGAAACAAGCAAGAATGTTATATTCGGCTTTGCCGAATCTATATACCCACCATCAACTTTTCCAAATTTTACGTTATATGGGAAGTAGGCGGTAAGGTGGGTGACTACGTCCATTTTTTGTTACCGAGTTTACACTTATCCTTGAACTACTTATTTGTACAAAATTTCGTTAACATTTCAAATTATATGGGAGGTGGACGATAAAGTGGGCGGACCACGCCCATTTTTGGTTTCCAAGTTTATATCGACCCTCAAACTATTTATACAAAATTTCATTGTCCTACATGCTTTTGTTTAAGAAATATCAGCAGAAAAGTATGAAATGGACACCCTGTGTTTCTAGTTTTTAGCCCATAATCTGTTTAACAAAAAGTTTTTCCTTGTATAATAAATGCGATGGTTTTACCCTGAAAACGTGTTTCTTTTGTAGGGCTAAAATATTCTATTGTCCATTTGATTTCCATTTTTTCTGTAAAATTGCTATTGTTGCTTAAAACAAAAAGAATTACAACTCTCTTTTCTAAAATCCATATTTTAACAAATTGCATATGACATAGTAAACATGTTTGGTATAAAACAAATATTTTGTTTATGTATTTTTTTGAATATACAAACATTTGTTTTTTGTAAGTTGTTTTCAATTTGTTTAATTTTTTTTGTTAAATTTTATTGTGGATATTCACAATGTGTAGTTAATAACAATAAAATTGTATGATTTGATATCAATATTTATTTATAAGGGATTGCAATTTTTATTAGTTGCAAAGTATGGAAAATGCATATATTTTTTTTTTATTTAAAACTAATGTGATATAATAACTCTATGTAATATCCCTATTATACTCATCTGTTCAAAATTCCATAGCATTATGACTAAAAAAAGTTAAAAATTTTTTTAAAACATACATTTTATTGTCTTATTGTTTTAATATTTTTTGCTCAAATATTTCTTCTATTTTTTTCAAGAAAGTTTATTATTTTTTCAAACTAATAAATGTCCATTGAATTTGGTTTTATCTCTAAACCACATGAAATTTCTTATACGAAAAAGAAATAAAATACCCTAAGAAATACAAAGTTTTGGTAGCCAAGTTTTTTTTAAACAATTTTTTCTTCTTTCATTTCTTAACTAAGTGAACATGTGTGTATGTGTATTGGAGAGTTTTGCTGTTTTTTATTAGTTTCTGGATTTCTTTTTTCATACTTTCTGAAGTAAATAATTTATTAGTTAAATAAATAACATGACATTTTACTCAGGAGTATTTGTGTTCTTTAATTGGCAACCCTCACGAAAAGTTTATGAAACAAAAAATTCTGAAATCAAGGAAGTTTATGTTTTGTAAGTCGTTTAGTTTTAAACACACATGACGTTTATTTAAAAAAATATTTGGAAGAATTGTTTTGGGGATTTGTAGTAGAGTGGTAAATGTGTTTTGGTGAAAATAATATATGTATGTATGGGTTAAAATATTTAGGCTCTGGATCGTATATTTTGTGTCGAATTTTTAATTTTCAGACGTACGTACGGATATAAATTAATCATCATGAAGTTTGAAAATGACCTACGTAAAATATATGTAGTTTCTAATAGTGTTTTACATATATACATAGGCTTACATGGTGTATTTTTTTTAATAAATTTTCAAAATTTTTTAAGAAATCCCATGCAACGGAAAACAATTTTATTTTTGTCATTGTAATCTATTTGAAAATAAACAAGGAAACACTGATTCTACGACACAAGGTTTCTCATTTTATTCAGTTAAACGGTATTAATATGTAAGTACTAAGACTCTAATTCACTTTTTTTATAAACTACGTCACCATAGGTGGTTGGGGTAAATGCGGTTGTGCTGGTGCTTGTAACGCACAAAAAATCTTAAAGTATACCAATCGGCTCAGAAACACTTTCTTCAAGGTAAAGGTATCCGTCCGTCCGTCTGGCTGGCTTGCTTTCTGTTCATTAGAGTGTCCCGAGTAAAGCCTTTTTCGAGATTTCGATTTAGGAAGACCCCTCAAACGATGCATAAAAATTTTCTTAATACGCAAAAATTATTTAAATTGGACTTCAGTTCCCTACCAGCGATTGAAAAGTCATGGGTCCCATATATTTTGTTAAAAAAAAAAATTTCGAAGGGTACAAAATTATTATCCATTTTTTAAGAAAAATATCGAAATTTTCTTTTTGCATGATGTACTAAAATGACGGTTTATGGACCAAAATTTTTGCGATTTTTTTTTTTTTCATAATTGGCTAAAAATTAAGAATTTTTTGATACCCATTTCAAGGCAAAACTCAATACTATTTTTTGGACGAAATGTACTAGACCCGTGACTTTCAATTGCTGGTATGGAACTGAAGATCAATTTAAAAAATTTTTTTTTAATATTTTTCCCATATTAAGCTAATTTTTACGCATCGTTTGAGGGGTCTTCCTAAAAAATTTTTGTCTATGGGACACTCTACTGTCCATGTAAACCTTGTGAACAAAGTACAGGTCGCAATTTAGAAAATATCTTGATGAAATTTGACACAAGGACGAAGTCTATTAAAATTGGCTATTATCGGTTGATTATTTCACTTATTCCCCATAAAAATGTTTTCCCGGAATAGAGTTTTAACGAACATAAATGACTTAATTTTATCAGTGCCAAATTTTATGAGGTTAGACCCATAATTTATAATAGCTCTCATATAAACTCACTTTCGGGAATCCCCCTAAAAACCTTAAATTCATATAAATGTTAGTATTAACGTAATACAGTGAACTCGCGGTAATGTGAACATCCAATATGATGAACTATCCACTAATGTGAACACTCAGTTTTTTATATGGGCGCTCTAAATAGTGAACAATTTTTTTTTAATTTTTGGGGATTTTTTAATTTGTAGAAGCATTTATTTTTAATGTTGGGAATCCTTGAATTAATAAATACCATAGTATGCCATTATTTTAAAGGTATTTAATGCTAGTCGCTTTATGTAACTTGTTGCGGTAGGTTCGTGAATTTATTTTTAAAATTAGTAATGTCTAAAAACAGTCGAAAGTTTTATCCTTAAATGAAAAATGCAAAAATTTTGGAATATTTAAAAAAAAGGATCGAGTGTTACAGTGTTAAGTAAAAAGTATAAAGTTGCAATATCAACGATATGTTCAATAAAAAATAACAAAAACAATATTTTAAATTGTGTGAACAATACGTTTTATGGACCCGGAAAACGCAAAACATTACGATCTTCAGAGCTTCCAAAAATGGAAAAATCGCTCTATAAGTGGTTTATTTGCATGCGGAATAAAAACCTCCCTGTAAGTGGGTTGATGTTGAAAGAGAAAGCCAAAAAAATTCACAAAAACATAAGTGAAAACGGAAATGACTTCAATGCTAGCGATGGGTGGCTACCAAAATTTAAAAAGAGATACGGAATTCGGCTCCTTCAGATAAGCGGTGAAAAACTTTCTGCGCAATCTCAGTTCGTAAATCCTTTTAAAATTAAATTGAAAGCAAAGATAAAAGATTTGGGTTTATCCAATGATCAGTTGTATAATGCCGATGAGTCTGGTCTATATTGGAAACTTCTCCCACAAAAGACATATGTAACGTCATTGGAGAAAAGTGCTCCAGGTGCAAAAATGGAAAAGCAAAGGATAACATTTTTATGCTGTGCAAATGCGTCAGGATCTCATAAAATAAAACTTTTAGTAGTAGGAAAATCGAAAAATCCTCGCAGTTTTACAAATTTTATCTGTCCCGTAAACTACAGAAATTCAAAGTCTGCTTGGATGACTTCTTCCATTTTTAAAGAATGGTTTCACAACTGTTTTGTGCCAGAGTTAAGTAAACATGTAAAGATAGTTCAATTGGGATTCTTACTGTTTTATTTTCCATTAAGGTGACAGATTTTTTAACGAAGAAAGGATTACCAGTAAAAGCTTGCCCCATCCCATCCACCAGAATCCGACCTTAAATCCGAGGATGGTTCCATAGAAGCTATGTTCATGCCTCCAAATGTAACGGCTCTGATCCAGCCAATGGATCAAAATGCAATTAGAATCACCAAACTTCATTATAGGAACAGTCTTCTGGCAACAATTATTGCAAAAGAGGGGGATTTGCTTGAATCGATGAAAAAAATCACACTTAAAGAAGGAGTTTCTATTCTAGAGGCATCCTGGAACCGATTTGGTAAAGAAACTTTATCTAACTGTTGGAAAAATATTTTGAATATGGTAAATGATGAAGACGATCCTGAATTTAATGTTCCTTTGAGCGTTTTAAAAGAAAAGTGGCAATCAGAGGTTAGATCTTTAGAAAATACTGCTACAGATCTTCTACAGACATTGTGCCCTCAGGAAGTATTTACTGCTGTAAACATTAGAGATTGGATCAATAATCCTTGTGAGGACGTCACGCCATTTGATGAAAATGATTTAATTGAAGAGTCCGACGATGATGACGACTGTTTCATTGAAGCGCCTGAAAACAACATTAAAGCCAAAGAAGCTGTCGAAATTTTTAACAAAGCTATCCAATGGGCTGAATTTCAAATGGTCGATCAAACTGACATTAAAGTATTGAAAAAAATCAGGGAATTGGCGGTAAATAAGCTGGTCGAACAAAAGAAAAAACAGAAAATAATAACCGATTATTTCCATATTTAATTATATATGTAAATTTTATTTATTTTTTTGTCGTAATATTTTGTTTGTTTTTTATGTACATACTACGTATGTACTCTTTATAAAATGGATTTTTAAAAACCTTTTATGTTCCAAATAAATTACAAAAAGTTTTTTTAGTAATCTTTGCATTTTCATTCCTTGCAGAAATGATTTTTAGAAAGAATAACTTAGTAATATATATAAAAAAATTAACACTTGAAAATGTGAACAAATTCGAAAATATGAACTACCCCAACATTAATTAGTTCACATTATCGAGAGTTCACTGTATTCTGTATTTGTATATTTTATTTTACACATTGTAAAAGTATCGATCCACAATTAGCCAAAGGTCTAATATATCATATGGTCGGGCTTGACCGACAGTATCTTTCTATCTTGTTTTTAATTGACTCTAGTTTTTTAATAAAATCAGATAAGTCTTTCTCGAGATATGCTTCAATATATGTGCAATCTCCATAATTTTAAAAATCGCGATTTATCGCGAGAACTAGAGTCAATTAAAAAAAAAAAAAAAAAACTTATTACTTATTAACACCGTGTATCCGATTTAATTGAGAATTAATTTCTTAATCACAATTATTTTATTTTATTTTGTAACTGTGTGATACCAATGACATTGTGTGATTATTGTTCTCAAAAATACAAATAATTTTCAACATTTTCTTAATTTTTTTTTTCAATATTATATTACATACAATTTATGATTTTTAATGCCAAATTTAACATTATACAGAAAAAAAAAATATAAAAATTTATCCTCAAATTGTATACAATGAGAATATAAATAATAAATATAATTTGCATAATTTAAATGAAACAAATAAATTTTTGCGACATCATATCACAAATTTATGTTTGTATAAAAGATTTTTTTTTTCTAAAAAAAATATAATTTTAAAACTTCAAATTGATGCAAAATTTGCTTGCATTCGCACAATATGATGAGTGTTTGGGCATAGTAATTTCAATGGCAGACAATTTTAATAAATTCACAAAATACTATCAAAACACAAAATCATATGAGTAAATTCTAAAAAATAATAATAATAATAATAAGTTACAGATTTAGAATATAATGTAGTTTAGAATAAATAGTTTATATGTCCCTGGAGTCCACGTTAGTCCAGAAAAGAAATTACTAGATAAATCAAGAAAGTGGCAGACAGAAGTATAGGTAAAGAAATATAAAAATAAAACTAAAATATGAGATAATAGAAAATTGGAATCCAACTAGTAGTTTAGGAGATACAGATTTATTACCAAAAATTGTGTGCTGCTACACAGTGTATTGGTTCGTTTCATATCTGATATTTCTAGGGGATAGCTAATCATTATTTTTGCGCCGGTCATACGGATGCACGTAATTATGCCACCAAAATGGTTTAAAATAATATATAGCATCGTAATAGTCCTGTATGTCTTCATAAAGTTTACAAAATTAATTTCTGAGTTACTAATAAAAATGTTCTTGTATCTTTGTATTTTCTGTACTAAAATAGAATAGTATTTGTTTAAATTATGTATATATTCATACTTATTGCAATATTTTTATTAATATATCAGAATTCATTTAATACATTACAATAAAATTTTTTTTAAAGATGAAAGAGATTACACTTAATAATACGTCATTTACCACAGATCGTTATAAAAATATATGTTAGCCATACTATGTCGTCCGGCTGTCTTTACGGCATTATTTTAATTAAAAAGTTACAGACAAATGATCAGAAAATTACAAAAATTTCCCACACTACAGTAGCGCAGCCTTAGATGTCTGAGCCAATTCTCAAGCATACGTTGCTCAATTTTACTTCATTCCATTTTTTTAACGATTCTTTTTTTTCGTAACTGTTTTTGACCATTGAGTGCTCTTTTTTTAATTTATGTTTTACTTGTAATTTATAATAAGAGTGGAACAATATGAGATCAATTAAATTTATATTAACATTTTTTTTTTAGATATTTCTCATATGTATATCATATCAAATGCATAACTTTTAAATGCAAATCTGCCTGTATCTATTCATATAAATAAACATGAGTACGTAGTAGTGAACTTTAATAAATGTAA
This sequence comes from Protophormia terraenovae, assembly GCA_951394005.1. Classification (NCBI taxonomy): domain Eukaryota; kingdom Metazoa; phylum Arthropoda; class Insecta; order Diptera; family Calliphoridae; genus Protophormia; species Protophormia terraenovae. The sequence continues at coordinate 74,459,885 of OX596076.1, read as the reverse complement.
ACACATACTACGAGCATAAGCCGTCTATCTAGTTGACAGATCCCTTCAAACATTTCAAACATTTGGAAGATAAATTTATTGCTAATCTTCCAGACGTCACTTCTTAGTTACTTCTAGATGATTGTCGGAAGATTGTTCGAAAAATACACAAACAAAATACATTGCTATTGCGCATTAATCGTCCAGACGTTACTTCTTAGTGACTTCCAGATGATTGTCGGAAGTGTTTACGAAATTTACAAAAACAAAATACATTGCTATCGTCCTTTCATCTTCCAATAGTATATTTTGAAGTCACTTCTGGAAGATAACAAGATGATAATTCGAATTTAACAACAACAAAATACATTACTATTGCGCAATAATCTTCTTGGCGTGTGTTGGGAACAGCGTTACCGTTTGGCGACTTTAGTCGCCATTTGCCTCTTTTTCAACCACCTGGCCACTTTTTTGGCCCCTTTTTTAAATGGCGACTAAATGGCGACTTTTTAAGATTATGTGCTAAATGAGGAGAAACTATGTTGTTTGAAATATATCGACCCATTATATATTAATTTCAACAAATAAATTAATAATTTTGGGACTGTCTTACAGTATTGTGATATAAAAAACCGCGGAGTATTTATAAATGAACTGAAACTGTTAGTAATTAAAAATAATAATAAAGTTTATCATCATATGCCAATTTTTTTGGACTGGATTAAAATTTTAAGGAGTTTTTATTTTGAAATCCCCTTTTTTGGACACTTTTTAAAAATTCTCAACGGTAACGCTGGTTGGGAAGATTGTAAATTTTTTATGAAAAGAAAACAACACAATAAAGAAACAGAAAAAATTATGCATTTCAGTAATAATTTAATTTTGATACAGTTTGGTTGCAATATTAAATATAAAAAGAAACATGTTCCTAATAACACTGGTTAACAAAAATTTTTTTTTTTTCGAGCTGCTTCAAAAAAAAAAAAATATGTAGACCACATGGAATTCCGCATGCTAAACCCGAATCTGCTTTCAGTTTTTTTCCATCAGGTCGAGAATTTTTTTATGGGCGTGTCTAATATTGTCCACTAGATATGCCGATTACTCGAGTATATTTCACTATAACTCGAGAACGGTATGCACGATTTATACAAATAATATACCAAAATATGTGGAATAATATTGGCTTTAAGTCACTTTACTATCAAATTTTTATCCGCTCAATAGTTTAGGAGATATTTCGAAAACAATGTCGGAAATTTTTTTTTTCATGCAAAATTTAAGATTTATTTTTTTTACTAAAACTTTTTTTTTAAGTGAAAACATCAAAAATATTTAAGTTTATTACCTTTATCTCGAAGCTGGCAAAACTTCGAGTAAATAAAGCCAAAAAATTGATGCACAAATCTTGATTGGATTCACAGTTAAGTTTGGAAACCCATGCATAATTATAGCTAAGAAGAAAAACACTAGTGGGCAAAAAAAAAAAAAAATTTTTTTTTTTTTTTTTTCGTCTTAAATAAAAATGAAATTGAAAAAAGATTCGGCTGTGATACCCTTCACCATATTACCATCTTACTATCTTATCGACATCATATTACCATATTACCGACAAATAATAAAATTTTCGCCTTAACGTATGCTTTCATATTTTCACATATATAAATCTAAATTTTTTTCAAACTACGAAAATTTGAATATGAAAAAAAAACAATCATAGCAGGCTTTGCTTTTAAAAAATAAACAACAACAATTCCATATTTATTTATTTTTTTATGTGTGTATATACAAACTGACTGCATATACAAAGAACAACAACAACACTGTTATTCATTATATTACTTCTGTTGCTAACTAAACTACTTGTCTATACAAAAAACAAAAAACGTCACTAATAGTCATTACAATGCTTGTATGTGTATTTATGTATATTCTTAACAGATATGTTTTAGTTTTAAAAAATAAACAACAACAATTCCATATCTATTTATTTTCGTACAGACTGCATATACAAAGAACAACAACAACACTGTTATTCATTATATGACTGCTGTTTCTAACTAAACTACTTGTCTATACAAAAAACAAAAAACGTCACTAATAGTCATTACAATGCTTTGTGTGTATTTATATACATGTTTGTGTGTGTATTTATATTCTTAACAGATTTGTTTTTGGGCCATAACTCTGTTGATTATGAACGAATTTGGTTTATTAAAAAAACCGACATTTTATAAAAACATTTATGACTGATCTATATAAAAATAAAAATCTGTAGCTTGAACAAGGGCTTCAAAAATAAAAAATTCGTTTTCCCCGATATCTCAGTTATTACTGAACCGATTTATTTCATTTTTTCAGAACAAAAATTCAGAAAATAATTTCCGAGCCCCTTTTAAAAATTCGAAGTCCCTGGTATATACAGAGGCTTCAGAAACTGAAAAACCGGTTCCAAAAACCGGTTTTTAAAGCGTATCTCCGCCATTTATAAACTGATCCTGCTGATTCAAAAAACCAAAATTTTATAAAAATATTCGTGACCGATCTGTATAAAAATAAAAATCTATAGCTTAAACCAGGGCTTCAAAAAATAAAAAATGCGTTTTGTCCGATATCTCAGTTATTATTGAACCGATTTATTTCATTTTTTCAAAACAAAAATTTAGAAAAAAATGTCCGAGACTTCTTTGTAAAAACGAAGTCCCTGGTATATACAGAGGCTTCAGAAACTGGAAAACCGGTTCTAAAAACCGGTTTTTTAACATATCTCCGCATTGTATGAACCGATCTTGCTGAATTCCAATATCGAAATTCTCGAAAGCATTTCCGATCGTTTGATATATATATTATATATGTCAGTTATCGGTGGGCTTCATAAACGCCATTTCAACCGACACACGGACAGACGGACGGAGGGACGGATGGACATGGTCCTATCGTCATCATTTCTTACAAGGATCCCGAAAATGTAAACTTTTTTGCTCTCCGACGAAAAGGTATAAAAAATAGGTGGATTGGATGGAATTCAAAATAAGAATCAGCTTTTACTTTTTTCCTATCATACACAGATTTTTTCTTATGAGCATGCCTACTATGACCCCGCCTTTAGGCAGTCACACTTGTATAACTCGAGAACAGTTTGTCCAATTAAGATAAATTGAACTTTAGTTTATAGCGTCCTAAATTGTCTTTGAGCTGAATTTATACAACTTTTTGTCCAGTTAATATTTCCGTAGTTATTCGGTAATTAATACCGAAAATTTTAAAATTTATTTTTTTGAAAAGTAGTAAACATTTTGATCCATAACTCTGAAATTCTTGAGCAAATGAAACATGTTGTCGACATACATTGAACATGACATACCACTTGTCAAAATCGTGTAAAGGGTTCTTGAGTTATAGCCTAAGTTTGACAAACCATTCTCGAATTTTATAGTGTGACCGCTGAATAAGGTGATGATATTAGTCATGTACATAAAAAAAAAAAAAAAAATTGGTACCCGATAGAAAAAAGTGAATGCAGATTCTTATTTAACTCGTCAGAATCCACCTAGTCCACCTATTTTTGTTTCAAGAAAAGATAAAAAAAAATTTTTGGACACCACTGTATTTCTACTCAATTGTATGTAACATGGGCATTTTTACTTAACTCTGAATAAAGATTTCTGCATCAATTTTGAAGATACATGCTTTATTTTATTACATATTTTATATTATTATATAGAAATTTTAATAACAAAAAAATCTAAAATTTTGCATGAAAATGATTTTTTTCGGAGACTTATTTCAAAATAACTCCGAAACTATTGAGCACATAAAAAAATTAATTTGGGTGATTTGAAGATATTTTTAGTCTGCATCTTTTGGTATATCACTTTGATTAATCGTACACACCGTTCTTGAGTTATGAGGAAATATACTAGAGTAATGGCTTTACTATGGGCGAAATATTAGACACGCCCATAAAAAAAAATCCAGACCTGATGGAAAAAAACTGAAAGCAGATTCGTGTTTAGCACATCAAAATACATCAAGTCCAACTATTCGTCTATGGGGGAGGATTTTTTTGTTGACCAGTGTAATTACATAAGTGTTTTTTTATTGTTAATAGTTTCAGAATTTGGAAATTATTAACAAAGGAAATTTGTAAAAAGTAAAAAAATCTTGTTAAACTTTTATTTTGTAATATCCGATTTTACTCACAATTTAAATTTATTTTAGGAAAAACTCCATTATACTGACAAGTATTTGCATATTTAAAGAAGTCCAAAACTTTGCCCGTAAAAGTTTTCTTTGCAAAAAGGTAATATAAATACAATTTAAATATAAAAATTATTATTAATCTTCTTTATTTTTTTAAAGGTACCAGATTCCAACAGAAGTTTCTGATGAAGATTTTATAACTAAATGTATATAACACTACAAATAAAATAATTCACATAAAAGATAGTATAAATAGTTGTGAAATAAAGATAATTATGAAATGTAGAAAATCTTTAATTTTATATTATATTATAATTATAAATATAGAAATAAAAAAATGCAAAATCATCTTCCGGGTGGCGTCTTCTTCGACACTTCCAGATGACACTTCCACGAGGAACAGTTTTTCCCGAGGGAAGATGATTTTAATGATACTTTGGCAATAGTTTTGGCGATGAGTTTCAACTTCTAAAAGACTCTTCTTAGCCACTTCCGCAATAGAAAATGTTTGCAGGGTTTATACTCATAGCTTGTGTATGTCTATATATTTATAAATATGAACAAATTAAGAAGAACCAACAATGAACTAAATAAATGGGAAAATATTAATAGAAATCTAAAAAAAAAAAAAAAAATAAGCAAACCATACTTATACATTTTCAGAGCACATTGTATGAGTACACAATTGAAGTTGATTATTAAATTTTTTAACAAATAAAATACAAATTTTAGGTATATTTAAGGTGTTTTAATAATCAAATTGCAAATATCTTCTTTTAAAAAATATCACAAAAATTTTTCAATTATTATGATATCATCACTTTAGAATAAAATAAAATATGTTGAATAAAAATATCTATATTATTACCAACAGTTCCACTGTGCACCGTAGAGAAACACCATCACAATATTAAATGCAAATATAATTTATATAGTCGTACACACAGTCGTAAACAAATTCCATTGCCACTATATGCATATTAGAATTTAAAATCTACAAATGTATCTTTGGTAGCAGAAGCATTCGCATAACCAGACTTTGTTAGTAGATAAACATATTTATATTAAAACCAAATTCACATATTTATAGTTGCATCAGTATTACGAAAATCTACATTAGTTTTTTTTATTGTTTATTATTTGGTATTAAATTTGCGAAATTTGCACGAAATATATTTACAATTTGAAATAAATAGTTAAGATTTAAAGCATATTTAAAAAGTATTATATTAAATTATATTTTAAATATTAATTGATAAAGAAAACCCTTATAAAAAGAAAAAGGAAAATATTTTAATAATACTCGTATTAATCATACCACTTGTAGTTCATAAATACGATATGGACAGAAAAAATCAAATTAATCACTCAAATTAATCATCAAATATGCTAGTAAATAATTAATTCATTAACAGCTTTTTTAAATATGCACCTGCCACCAAAATGATTATATACAGTGTTTGAAATACAATGAAAACTTTTCCTAATTTTTCATAAATGGAACAAAATTCAAAATAAATTTTAAAAAATGTTTAATTTTTTGGAGTACATAATTTGTATATACTTTTATTTACTTAAATAAACAAAAATTAAGAACATAAATTGTTAAGTTCTAATAATACAAAACAAAATTAAAATTATTCATAAATATGGTACTGACAAAAAAATGGAAACTTAGGTATTATCTTAACAAATATGGTCTAAAGTTTTGAATAAGTCAGTATTTTGTTGGGTATCCTTTGTTTTTAAGTACTGCTTCACAACGACGATGCATTGAACCAATTAAAGAGTCAATAGTCTCTTTTAAAATATTTTGCCATTCCCTTATAACCACATCCGATAAATCTTCCTTTCTGGTGTAATTTTGAGTCCGTATTTTGAGATCTACCATTTCCCATAGATTTTCTATGGGATTGAGATCTGGTGATTGGGCAGGCCACTTCAAAATACGTACCTCATTGGATTGTAACCAAACTAGCGGCATATTTTCCTCAGCGTATGGATACATTACATCATTTAAAATTGTTCTGTATCTTATACCAGTCATAGTATCTTTTATAATATGAATTGGACCCATTCCTTGGCCTGAAAAACATCACCAGACCATAATATTGCCACCACCAAACTTAACTGTCTTGTTAGTATATTTTGGGTCCAATCTCTTTCCCTTTGGTCGTCTTACAAATGTTCTCCCATCGCTGCTTCTTAAATTATATTTGGACTCATTCGAAAATAGGACAGTATTCCATGTCTGTCTTGTCCAATTTAAATAATTTCTGGCAAATTGAATTCGAGCTGAGCAATTCTTTTTAGAAATAAGAGGTTTTTTCACAGGACGATAACAACCGAGACCAACCTCATTTGCCCTGCGGTTAAACTCTCTTGCTATCAGATTATCCTGTCTTTGTGTAGTTTTACGAGGTCTTCCTCCAAGATGTTGAGTTTTCACAGTACCTGTCTCACGAAATTTTTTTATAATTTTCGAAACGGTTGACTTATTCATTAAATATTTATCACAGATAGTTTTTTGTTTTAAACCAAAAAGAAATTATGAATAATTATCAGAATAAAACAAATATTGAAATAACTGTAAAACATGATGCCTTTTACATCGATTTTCTTAATATTCTTTTTGATTTATTACAGAAGTTTAAAAGTTTCCATTGTTTTGTCAATACCGCAATACTGAATGCTTTTTATTTTGATTTTTATTATCAGATTTTAATTAAATACGTTCTTAATTTTTTGCTAGTTTATGTAAATATAAGTATATACAAATGTATTACCAAAAAAAAAAAAATATATATATATATATTGTTTTTTAAATGCTTTAGTATTTTGCCATATTTGTTTAATATGTTACACAGAAAAAACTACAACAGGTTAGCCTTAACTTAGAAATAGTTATGGAAATTGGGTAATATGTGGATATTTGTGATTTAACATTATGTTAACAAGGGTTAACTGCATCTAGGCGAGCGTAAAAATTTATCCAAATCATGGGGAAAATACTCGCCAAAAGCCTAAGTGTCTTATAGTGATTTTAAGGCTACCCAAAAGATCTTTTTTCGGAATGCTCAGAGCATGTTTTATCTAATTTTTACTTTCCCCCTATTTATAAAAACAAAATTTTTCTTCAAAATACACTCACTAACGGTTAAAATATTTATGTAGGTCGGATTATAATAACGATTATTTTTGAATTTGGTCATAAAATAGATGAATTATATTTAAGATATTAAATTAAAATAATTCTTGAGCAAGATATCTTAAAAATAATTCCTAAAATAAGTAATTCAAAATTTATTACACATCCTGTGCAATTACATTTAACAGTGGTTTTACATAATGTTGTTTACTATACAAGTGTATATGTACTTTTGGTATTTGTTAGTATAAATTTAACTAATACACATTCAAAACTTTAAATATCTCTTGGTATCTACTTAATATCTACAAAATATACAAATAGTACTTATCTTAGTTTGTTCCTCCAACTTGAAATTATTTGCATATCTTGCTAATATTTTGTTAAGTTAAATTTGTCGTCTGTATATGTAAATGTTGGTTACTTCTAGTTAATGCAACTAAAACTGCTACTCCTAAGCTTTACCATTTTCTCTCCTCCCACCAGTTGCAGTAAAAGTATTATAACAAGTTCTTATTTAGTTAGTTGGTTTGAATTTAATGTAAATTGGTTGATATGAAAATGAAGAGTGTATTTTGTTATTTACTGGAGCATACAAGAATATAAATGAATGAATGAATGAAGGAATGAATGTATGTGAATAAAGGAGTAAAAGTGATTTATGTAATTTTCAAAACGAAAAAATAAGGGTAATGATGACATTTAGATGCATTTGAGAGTATTTTAAGTAATATTGTTTGGTTAAAAATTATGTAACGTTAAATTGTTTATTAAAATCATTTTTAAGGGGTGAATATTTAATATTTATATAAAAAAAAATAATAATATATGGGAAATTCTTCAAACTCGTTTACTTTTGATGTTCTAAAAAATGTTGAAAATTTTTAAATGGCACATCAACGATATTTAGTACCAATATTCCTTGGCTCTAGTGGAAAACAGATCTGTTCGCGTGAATGACTTTTACCGAACGGCATCAATGTTATGGCGGTTTAAGATAAAAATTTATAAAAAAATTGCCAAAATTCTATTTATAGTCCTAAATCAAAAATTATTGCATTTATGTATTTTACAATGCTGTATCTAAAATACAAATTAGCCCAAATTGACCTAGAGCAACCATATGGTAACGCAAACAACGGTTAAATAAAAAGCTATATAGCAAAGAAGATACTAAAAATTTAGAATAAATTTGAATTACATTTCATCATATGGAGTTTTGTTAATAATATTAGCTTAATAAAAGGTCATTAATATTATATGTTTGGGAGCAAGTGATCCTTTTGTAAACCCTTAAAATTATTATTGTTAAAAATGTAAAATATTAACGACATGAAAAAGTAATTCTTACATTTTCTTACACTGTGTTAATTTTTAGAAAAATCTTTAATGATTTTTATATAAATAAGAAGTACTATATTACATTGGTATAAATCAATAAAATGTATAAAATGTTTTTATCCTGTTTTTTATGGACTATATATCTGCGTTACCATATGGGTGCGCTAGGCATAACACGGATATTTTTTTTCGTAGTACATTTCTTTGAAAATTGTGTCAAGAAATGTAATTTTGTTTTGGTAAAAAATTTGCTTTTCCGGTAAATTATCCGTCAATGGAGCTTTGAAAAGCTTGGAAGTGGCAATTATGAATATGTCTGAAGGATTTTCATCGAACGTCCTAAAAATTATAGTGACGAAGTCGATGCTGGTAACGTTTCTTGCAGTAGTATTTCACATTAAGTCCTTGATACATTTTAAAACCAAAATGTGATTATTTATCATAATGAGTACAAAATAGGAACATCGAAAAGCAGAATTTTTACGCATATAATGGTATTTTTTTTTTTTTGTCAGCATCAGGGAAAATAGAAAGGAAATCTTAACTCCAAAAGTCATTTGCTACTCTCTAAATTATATTTAAGAGTAGCAATAAGTTTTTATGATCGTGATGAAAGTAATTTTTAGTACCAACAGCTATAATAAGGCGTTATATCGGTGAATGCTCCAACTAAAGGGGGTGTAATTAATGCTGAATGTTTGATATGTAAATTATAGAATACTAGAACTCATATTGAATTGCATCTCCTTAAGAAATTTGTCAATAAAAACATCTTTTTTTTAAGTTTTCTGATTTTCTTCTCACAAAAAAAATTATCTATGTAGTGCCTGGCGTGACCATATAGTAACGGCCCGTTCTGCCCTACTTAGGGAACGCCATATTGATTTTGATATAGGGTATTAAAGCAGCTACAGATTGACATATATCATCACCAATTTTGATTAGCGCCTTGGGTGTGCCTCGACGATTAATGTTAAACTAAAAACATCGCGTTCTTAGCCCATGAAAACCGTTGATGAATATTTTAAGTGAAATTATATTTTCTGCGCAAGTAAAACTTTACACAGGAACTTATTTAAGTTTAAAATTAATTTATAACGCCAACATCCGCTATAACAAAATATGCAAAATTGCTGAATTCTTTAAAATAGCTATACACGTTTATCAAATTAATATTTTAAAAAGCCACAATGATTTTTAAATGTCATTTAGAAACCTTCTTTGATAACGCTATACTCCAGCTTCACTGAAATAACGTTACGAGTGTGCCTCGCGAAAAATGCACCTCTTGGAGCCATTCACGTTTTTTCTCTCCAAGTTTGGGTACCTCCTACAGCATTTCTGTTGAGGCCACATTAACGAGATATATGTCAAATAATGCATAATTTCAAGAGCTATTAGTCTCTGTTTTGAATTTTATAATATCCGAAACGGCGTAAAATGCCCAGTGAAAAGAACTGCAAAATTTTAAAATTTGGTTTCACGACTTTTGCACAACACAATTTGACACTGATTAATTCCACGCTAATTAAATCCATGCTGGTGCTTTTCTACAAGTGATTATAGTCTACATTAGAAGAATTGTACATTTATGCTAAAATCCGCTACTACAGCAATAAAAAGAAGTAAAAAAAACTTCTTAATTTCAAACACTTTTTTTGGAATTTTTGACTTTGGGTGCTTGCCGGCACCACATGGAAGTGTTTCAGGTCTTGTATTTTTTTTTTTTTTCTGTTACTGCATCAAGTGTTGTTAACATAATTGCATCAAAAGTTGTTTAAAAAAGTCAGAATTTTAAATAATATTTGAGGTTGATGGTCGGTTTCATAAAGGCAAAGGTAAAAAGAGAATTGCCCATATATATTTGTATATTTTATAATATATTTTTTAATAACAGATATATTTTGTAGATTACTGCCTAAATATTGATTAAAAAGAGCTATTTTTAGTTTTGAAAAAAAAAAAAATTTTTTAATTAGTAATTGCAATGAGATTTATTTAGAGTCTTAATATAATTGTTGGATTTTTCTAAACATTAGCATTACTTAGTTTATACACACCTCTCAATTGCAAATATGAATATTTAAATATGCCAATTTTGGGGCATAAAGTGTGAAAAATCGTAATTTTGTTCGAACGCCATATTGATTTATATATATAAGTGAAAATATTTGTAAATAAAGCGTATGGAGTTACTTGGTAATGACATTTAGTTACGGATGTGGTTACTTTGTAATGACAACAACATACTGTCTGCATTACGTAGAAATTGTTTAGCTAATTATTTATAACCCAAATGTAAATAATTATTTATGATCAGATTTTTGAAAGTAAGAATTTTTTATTGATTATGATTCAGTTGTCAATTCATAATTTGAATAAAGGATACATAAATGAAAGGTAATATTAACGTGTGAATTAATTTGTAATCAAAAATAGATTGTTTTTATTACATTTATTTTAATTACATTTTTGGTTATTGTTAAGGTTTTTAAATTAAAAATGTAACTAGTATCTATTGTTATTACTAATCATGACTAATTAACAGCTTGGAAGTAATTAGTTATTGTAATGACATCTAAGTAATGTATAGGGTAAGTAGTTGCCACTAATGTCAGCACCGTGTTAAAATAATGAGTTATTCAGCTAATGTGTAAGTAGTGAAGAGCCATTATATTATCTTCTTAACTCATTACTTGGCAACCAAATTTTTTGCTGGGACTTTTTTTTGATATTTTCTCTGATAATAGTTTTTTGTATGTAAATATGTATATTTAGTTTCCGTATAAACAGTGCATACCGGGCGTATAAACGTAATATATATGCTTAAAATTGTGCGAATTTGATTTTTGAAGTACTTTGCCTATTTAAAACCTTTAAAATTTTAAAATATGAAATGCTTTTTGTTATTACAAAAAATACAAATAGCACCTACCTTTAACATTTTCTAAAATTTATTTCGCATCTTACACACTTTTAGTTGTTATTATCTTAATCTTTTGTTATTTTTCATAGCATACTTTCTGACATTTTATTATTTTGTAGTTTGTTTCAGTGTTATGTTGGTGTTTTAGAAATCTTCCCTATACATAACGAATCAAGTGCATTAGTTTACTATTCAAACACCTAAAAGTATGTGTGTGTGTTGTATTTTAAGTCATGTAAGTATGTTTTAAAATTTCAATATGTGCAAATGTAAAAGGTTTTTTATTTAAAACATTTCTTTTATTTTATGTATTTTATTGTAGTCTAAAAAAAAGAGATGAAGTGATAACAATATGTAGAAGAAACTGAAAAGAAAAAAATACTTTCTACTGTTGTCTGTAGTATTGTGTTATATTTAACGTCATTTGTTTGGCACTTTAAAGAACATGGGAATTATGATGGTTTATTTTTTAAAAAGAAAGAACTACTACGTATATATATGTAGTAGGAGTAAAGTACATTATTATATGACATTGAATGAAATGAAAAAAAGAAAACATGTTGCATACTTTATGGCTAAAAAAAAATAACAATATTATTTTATTTTATCTAACAGATAAAAATACTGTAGAGTTTAAATTTAAAAAAATTATAATTTTTATTACAGTACTTTAAAATAAGCTATGTTTTTTAAAAAATATTAAAAATTCCGGACTGCCAGTATACATTCTTTAAAAAATATTATATATTAAAATTATTTCAATAAAAAATGCCAAAATCTCATATTCATAGTTTAATTACTGCAAAGTACAGTGCAAGCCCAATATTCGCGACTACACATTATCGCTACGGTCCGGTTATCACACGGGCTTAATTCTTAAAATTGCAGGTTCAATAATCGCGACAGTTTTCGAAAAACGGGTTCTATTTTCGCGACTTTTATTTGTTTTTTTAAATCTTATTACAATGTCTATAACCAAATAAGGGTATAATAACCTTTTTGGATGATTTTGATCTTCAATTTTGTCAGGTTATTCGTGTCGTTTGTTGTGTAAATACATCTCATAATTATGGGGAAAGTTCAACATATTTTAAAACCAACAATTTCTCAAAAATTAGAGATTTAAAAAAAAAATAAAATAAAAACGGAGATTCCATAAATTCAATTTGTGTGAATTACAAGTTGCATAAAGCAAATTCATTAAAAAGGTTCATACATACAACAGAAAGTGGCCCTGACAAACGTTGCACCTTAAGCTGAGTACGCAAGCATGGAAGAAATGCTTTATAAGTGGTTTGTAAAGCAAAGGGAAAAAAATGTTCCAATATCAGTAGCGACTTTACGATCTATTCCAAAATTTATCCACTCAACCAGTTGAGGTTTCAATGTCATTGAAGGATGGTTGAAGAAATTTAAGCGTCGACATTGATTTTTAAAAATTACGGGCGAGAAATTCGAAACCTCATTTTATTTATCCATTCGTGAAAAAGTTTAAGGATTACGTTGATGAGCATTGATTGACTCTTTACCAAATCTACAATGTCGAAGAATTCGGTTTATATTATAGAATGCTTCCATAAGAAAATTTTGTCACATGTAATGAGAAAACGGCTCCCGGAAGAAAAATATGTAAAGAACGAATGGTACAGACAAACTGAAATTGTTGGTTGTTGAAAAATCGAAAAACTCGCGAGCCTTTAAATGATTTTTTAAATAATCCTGTAATATAGAATTCCAGTAATGACATCATTTATATTCAAGGACTGGTTCCATCACGAATTTGTTCCCCATATAAGTTAATTTTCACCAATTAGTAAAAGTAAGTTGTTCATAAGTAAAAATCTTTTTAGTCCAAGAATTTTTGGCTTCAAAAGGTCTGCCACAAAAAGCAGTTTTGCTTTTAGATAACGCTACGTGTCACCCAGTTGAGAAACTAAAAAGTGATGACGGTTTAATTATAGCAATGAATCTACCACCCAATTGCACTGCGCTTATTCAACCGTTAGATCAAAACGTTATCAACTTGGTCAAATTAAATTATAAAAAACAACTTCTCACCCTGGTATAAATCCTGGAACGCTTTGCTCGAATTCGGTAGTGAATTTGAATTTGTGAATTTGTTTTACAAAATATTATTCAGAAAGAAAATACTTCATGGACAAATGTAAACACGGAAACAAAAATAGGCGTGGTTCGCCCACTTTACCGCCTACCTCTTATACAACATTCGCGCTTATTTACATTTGTAATGTTATTGTTTTTTGTTGTTTTTATTTGTATCACTGTTTTTGTTTAGAATTTTTTTTTACTAATTTCCGGTTATTTTCAAACCGATTTTCAAAAAATTCAAATTACCTTTCTAATTGTTGAACATAGTTAGTACAAATTATTGCCACTAGATGGCGCAATTTTTTTTATTTTTTTTTTATTAAAATTGCATCAAAACACCCTGTTCAGCAAAAATACTCGCCAAAGGATTTTGTACAAAGTTGCCAAACATCTTTTGGTCGAATTCTGGAAATTTGAAGGTCAAAACTGTGATTTTTTTCAATAACCTAAAAATAACGGTAATGAAAAAGTTGCAGAACAAAAGTTGCTGCTGAAGCCCTAAAGAACCATTTTCAACAATAAAAAAGTTCTTTTTCGCAAAAAGCCGTTTTTGGCATATTGCTATATGTAATTAATTAAATTGTTGTAGAATTGACTAAATGATTGGATTTATTCACAAATATGATTTCATATAAACATATTTAAATACATATTATAATTCAGTAAACCATATTCAAATTTTGATTGTGGGTAATCATTAAATGATTAAACAGAATCATAAACGCTTCTATCATGAACACAGTATATTTAAATGAATGAAAAACTGCTATATAATCATTGAATAGTTGTGGTGATCATGCTGTAACCATGTTTTTCCTCTGCGTGTACACAAGCAAAAAATAGGAATTTTATTTTTTTTTTTATTGACACTAAAATTTATTTTGCTATTTTTCGTTTTCTTACTTTTTTGAGAATTGATTTATATTTCTCTCTTTTTTTCTAGTTTTTCTAGAATTTCACATGAACAAACCTATTATTGCCAATCCAAATGTTTTAATAAATGGTTCACAGCTCTTATAACGAATATATCTATCTACCAAAATCGCTTGTATATAATTTATATGGAGACAAAAAATATTTTGCAATGTACTCCCCTAAAATTAAAGACTGATATGTTTTAAACGATTTAATTATTTTGTTCACGTGAGCTGGAACATTTTTAATTTACCTCCAAAAATATTGTTTTCGAATAACACTGTTCATAGTTTTTAACATTTTGTAAAAAAAAAAAATTACCAGAAATGATAGCTAAGTTCCCCAAAATAAAACTATTAATTTTACTAAATTAATTTATACACTTGTTCCTTTTTTAAAATTTAATGAAATTTTTGTATAAGAAACAATTTTTCTTTCTATTTTTTTTTAACAATAGAAATCGAAAAAGTTTTCAACCATTGATTAATATTTCTATACAAAACAAATGTGAATAAATGTAATTAATTTGCATTTCAATGAAACTACTGTAATACCATCAGAAAAGATGGACAATATAAAATGTCATATATACAACAAATGATAAGCATATTTGTTACTAATACTTAACCCTCTCTACCAACCAAACCCTCTTTATATTGTAACAACTAAAAACTTAAATTTAACACAAGGATTATAAACATTTTTTGAGTTTTCCTTTCATAGACACCAACAAAAGGGATTGTATTGAAAAAAAGAAAGAACATATTTTATTTGTCATATAAAATACGAAAGACTCACAAAAAAACATAAAATAAAAGTATTCTGATACTTCTTAATCTTTCTATCATCTTAACAATGGGTTGGTCCTTTTTGAAGCAACTCAGCCTCTTTTTTTTTCTTATTCTTACATTCAAATTTACAAACTCTTTCACTTTGCCTGTTTGTATGTATTTGCAAGTAAGCGTATATTGTAAGTATGTGTATGTTTGCTGGCCATTGTATTATTATTGTATGTAGTAAAATGTAATAGTTGGACAAATGTGGGTCCACATCATGATTTATGGTAAATGTGCAATTATCCTTAACATGAACATTAATCATGTTTTTTGGTTACACTCACATCTACATACATATATATTCTGTATATTCATTGTAAAGGCAAAACGGATACTACTTGCTATATCCTTATTTACAACAGTCTTATTACAAGAGCATCATCGTTATAGATTATATATAGAAGAAAACGAAAAATATTGCTTTTATATAAATTTCGTCCATAGATTCGTCTGAGTAGAAGGATATTTTATTGAATATGCTCTTCTAAAAGATAAACAAACATACATACATACGCATACATCTATTCATACACATGTAAGACAAGAATTTGTAAGTGGTAAACGAACATGTTTGCATACATATGTATACTAGCAGCAATATCCTATTGAAATAAATCGGTCTTAAGTTTTTTGTGTATACGAGGGCAACTGCAATATATTGGAATAGCAAATGACTCACACACTACTTTAATAGTTTTCCAGACATTTTGAATGTAATAAGCAAGATATACTGATATTTTGTCTACCAGAATGGCCGGAGCGAAAGTAAAATACTTCATTTAAATTAAGGAAAATGCTTTTCAAAATTAATGCAATAGATTTATGTTTTTTTTTTTTTATTTATCCATCTGCCCTCGTATATTTCATGATTTATTTTATACATTGATAACAAAACGCGTACATCAGTTTGCCCAATGCAAATTGATTACATGACCAACATTATTTTTATATATAAGTACATATATTCCACAATGGACTATTTGGTAAATACTAAAGGACACTTATACAGTAGATGATTGAATAAGATTGTAATAAAATTAATAAATATGTAAACGTTTATAAATTGTATGCCTGAAGCAGACTATTTACATTTAAGATTTGCTACATGAATAAAACTTATTTATACAAAAGAAGCTAAGATATACTGGAAGTATTTAAAATAATTAACAAACTGTTCAAGTATAGCAGTTTGTTATTGCAGTTCTTAGGTTTAGTGAAATTAAGGCAGACTATACAGAAGGATATCCTATTAATTCTATATTGTAAAAAAATCTGCCGTAGCAACTCACAGATTTCCTTGACTTTTGACCACTTAACATGACAAATTTGATTCGATACAAATAATTGTGATAGTTGTATTTGCTGTGGAAACAAAAACCTTTAATCCAGAAATAAGATTAACGTCTTATTTACAGCCATTTTGAAATATGTTGAATGTATTTCTACAATTAGCAATTAAGGTGAGAACTAAGCTACATTATTCTTTATTTCGACTTTCTCTAAGTTCCTCTTTGACTCTGAAATTTTTGGTTATTTTATTACATAATTAAGCTTAAATGATATTAACAATTTATGATATTTACGGTAGAAAAATTAAAGCTCTTGCTTAAATCCTTTAATTAATTTAAGGAAATGTTTGTTATTAATTTATAGTATTTTTATGATCAGTAATATTGTATGGTTTAATTTTAACAACTCTGTATGATGCTAAAATTGGATTTTTAGCACTTTTGTTTGATGATGGCAATGTACCATATGATTAAAGGTTAATTTACCCGAAAGACAGCTGTACAGACATAATATATTCCATTATATAATGATCTGTAGCGGATCCAGATCCATACTAATTTTCATTGAAATAATTTATTTGGATTCTGAAATATTATTAAAAATTTTATAATAAGTATTATTTATATTTTATTAGACACGCCCATAAAAAAAATCCAGACCTGATGGAAAAAAACAGAAAGCAGATCCGTGTTTAGCAGTGTAATTTAATAAAATAAAATTTTTAAGCAAACTTAGTGTAAGATAATATAGGTGAAAGAGTGAAGTTTAAATGCATCTGTTTAAATGAAACAAAAATATAAATTTAATAAAAAAAAAATTAAATAGATTGAATATATTTTAATCTAATCGTGAATTAATAAAAAGAGAACTAACATTTTTGTTTCATTTAGGGTTTCTTATAATATTTGAATAAATCTTTTTAACCCGAAAGATTAATATCTTAAATGTATCTTGATAATAAACACTCACCACATATTATTTTCCTCGATGACTGCAGGTCTGAAGTTCAGAGGTTGTTGATGGTTTTGGCGAATTTTTATAATATAAGTAACGTAAATTTCAGGTTTATGTTTAAGTATATGTAATGTAAGTAGGATAAGTATATATATTGATTGTATTTATTTGTATTTCATTTTAGGTGAGTGTGTTTTGAATGTATGTGTGACTTATGTGTGTGTATTTGTATATAAATTTAATTTTTATATTATTTTTAATTGAGTTTGGTGACTAATAAAAGATTAATATACAGGTAAGTATAGTAAACAAAAAGTTATTTATGCCCATATTCTCTATCTCGATTTTACGTTCCGTCTGTAGACGGAAATCAGTCACAATTACTATTCTCTAAATCGAAATAATTTTTTTCATTTGCGTTACGTGGTTTAGGTCTATGATATACGTTGCTTTCAAATGAGGTATTGCCAATAATATAAACAATATAAAATTAAAAAAATTTAGTATAATTATTTTCTATAATTTTACTTTTTTTTTAATATGTAAATGCTGAGTACAAAAAAAAAAAAATAAATTACAAAAAGAAAAACAAAATAAAGTAAAAACAATTTTTATTTAAAAAGTAATGGAATTTGGATTATTTTGATTTTTATATTCTTAATTAATGCGTAATGAGGGTCAGTACGAATAATTACTTCTCACATTTCAAAATGCAAAATTATCCAAAATTTTGCAAATTATGTCACAAGTTGCAGTGAAAACCAGCTTTGCAAGATTTTTGTTTTTAATCAGAAGCTTATTTATAGAACTGGATATTGCTTTTGTATTTGTCAGATAGGCAATGTATTTCTGCATGTTAATGCAGCTCCTATTAAGATCCACTTCTGTCACAAAAACTTCTAAGAGCATATCCTTCATATTAATGTTGGTATGATTATATTTTTTGACGCAAAATTGTTATATAGGTCCAAAACTGACCACAGCTTTCTTCCTGGAAAATAGTTATTCAGTATAATATTACTTTAGCGTGCATAATTCCCATGTACTATGGGATAATATTGGAAAATTTTATTTATGTATGTAAGTAGGGACCACAGTATCAAGTTTTATTAGAATAGCTCAAAAAGTATCTAGTAACACATCCTCAAATCGTTTTAATTCACATACATATAGCTACAAAAATTACTCCAGAAAATCTAAATACACCGCTTTTAAACTAGACTTCCACGCGGTGTTCTTGAAAAACATTTTTAAATAGATTTTGAAAATATTAGCTTTTATTTGAGACAAATTTATTACATTTTTACACAGTCATTAAAAAATCCACTTTTTTTTTGTCTTTTCCTCCACCAAACGGTAAGAAAATAGTAAGTGACTTTTTTGGCAGTTCAATTGACAAATAACGTAATAAATTGTCATTATCACAGACAAAAACCAAAACAGTCGCATGGGATATAGAGAATATGAAATTAAAAACTCAATAGTATTTTTGTTGGAAAACGACAAAAATCGACATAGAGAATTGGGGCATTAAATTATTAGGTTTAAGGTTACGTTAAGCTAGGTTATGTTAAGTTGCATAAAGATATTGTAAGATAGTTTAAGTTATGAAATGGTTAGTTTACGATATGTTTAGGTTACGATACGTTTGGGAAATTTTACGTTAGGTTTAAGATGAATTAAGTTAAGGATATGTTTATGTTGTTAAGTTACGAAATTTTCTTTATATTGTCAGGTTATAAAATTTTCCTTATGTTGCCAGGAAACTTGCGTATTCTATTTTATAAAAAAAACCGTTTTGTTTTTTTTTTTAATTCTATTGAAAAACTGGATTCCGTAGGACTGAATTCTGTTGAAAGAATGGAATCTTTTGAAATACTGGATTATTTTGTTATGAAAATTTTTGTCAGGAAAATTTGTCAGGATTCTTGTAACTGGTAAAAATTCAGTACATTTTTGTATAAGATCACTCTGAAAAGATGTAGAATTCTGTATCTTTTCTTTTCCAAATATTAGTGAATTTGCCCGTAGAACCTCTCTCTTGAATTCCTTTTTTTTTTTTTTTTCTGGAAATTTCCTGTACTTATTGTCTCCAAATCTTTCCTTTATATATATCTTCAAAATATTAACGGCTTCTCCAAAATTATTTTATTTTCAATTTAAGTTTCCGTTTCCTTTTTAAACTTTCTATGTTTGAAAATTTTCAATAAATGAAATTTCATAAAAATTTTCGAAACTAAATTTCAATGCTAAGTATGAATATATATATCGTCCATTCCACGAAAGAACGCCCAATAATATTTTGTATGTCTTCCGATTTTAATAATATTTGGCATACGCATACCCTATGGAGCCATTTAAATATTTTTTTATTTTGAAAAATTCGCGGATTTATTCGCGATTTTAATTTTTCAAAAAGTGAAAAAATTACAAAAGTGTCTAATTTTAAACACCAATATCTCTAAAAGTTTTTAACAGATTTTAATGACTTAAATTGCATATTTAAGAAGAATAAGTCCACAATAAACGTAGTAGTTTAAAAATAATATTATCATTTAAAAATGCATTCATAATGCAAATGAAATTTTTGTATGCATTTTTGAAAAATTTCTACCCTTTAAATTTTTTTCTTCTTCTGATATAAAAAACATTATTATATTTGCTACAAATTGCAATATAAATTGTTCTGAGACAAATAGGTTCACTATTTTAAAATATTTTTTTTTTAAATATTTCTTCAAATTTTTTCATACATATTTTTTTTTTTTTTTTTAAATTTTTGTATTTTTTAATTTTTGTTAGCTTATTTTAAAATTAATTTTAATCATAATATTTCATAATTTGTTATTTGTGATAGAAACCCTATTTGTCTTAAATTAAGTGCTAATGTTTTATATAATAAACATATTTGTCTTCAATATTAAGCAAAAATATTTAAAATCAAAAGGGCAGAAATTTCTTAAAAATGCATCCGAAAATTGCATTCTTTTCTTGAGTGCATCTTTAGCAAACAAATTATTTTTGATTTATACAATATAATTTACAATATTTGTTGTAATAAGCTTTACACTAGTTCTTAAATCAATAAAATCCCACGTATACTTAAGGATTTATAAATATTTAAAGCTACATATTACTAAAAAATTATAACCAAAAAAATTAAAAATCAAAATTTTTTAAAAAATTTTAATTTTTGTATGAAAAATATGATTGAAATTTTTTGAAAAAAATATTAAAAATAGTAGATTTTATTGTCCCAGAACAGTTATTTTTGCATTTTAAAGTAAAGATATTGCTTTTTAACATTTTTCAAAAATGCATCCTAAAATTGCATTTGCATTATGAATGCATTTTAAAACGATAATATTATTTTTAAATTACTACATTTACAGTGGACTTATTCTTCTTAAATATGCAATTTAAATCATTAAAATCCGTTAACAACTTTTTGAGATATTGGTGTTTAAAGTTAGACACTTTTGTAATTTTTTTCACTTTTTGAAAAATTAAAATCGCGAATAAATCCGCGAATTTTTCAAAATTCAAAAAAAAAAAAAAAAAATAATAAAAATGGAGATATTTAAATGGCTCCATAGGGTATGCGTATGACAAATATGAACAAAATCGAATGACCCTCCGTAAAAAAATTGGTATTTTTTATAAATCTTTCGTGGATTGACGATATTTTTTTTTATATAATTACAGAGAGACAAAATATTTTAAAAACATGTCCTCATAACTTCCTTAATTTTTTTTCATACTGAATTGTTTGGAATTTACATATTTAGTCAAAATGTTGCCATCTCATATATCCCTGAGATTTATTATTGTAAATTGCTGTGACCCGATGCATTTTTTATAAGAAATTACATTTTATTCTACCGCTCTTCAAATGATGTAAAGTGAAACGACTTTTTGACAACTCTTAGAACATATTGTATTTCAAAAATGGCACAGGCTTAAAATTATGGATATTAGACTTCTTAAGGAAAATCCCCAAGAAATTTGTAGTGACAATAAATTACTTGTGATAGAGGTAAGCACGAAGCATCATCCTGTTGAACTCAATAAGATCGTTCGAAGATATAAGGTTTTCTGAAGTATCACTCCCATTGTGGGCAAATTTTAACAAGGTCATATTTTTTACATAATGCGTGACAAGAGATCACTTTTGTGATAAAGTTTTATTATTTGCTTAATTATGTTGCATAAGGCTTGGCATTATTGTATAAAATAACAAACGGCCATAAAATATTAAAGTCTATACATTCCCTTTGCAAAATCATATATGTAGTTCGAGTTATTTTTTAATCAAAGGTATATTTATCAGAATCACACATTGGTTTTCTTTAAATTTACTAAATGATTTTTATTCATATAAAAAACAGATGAAGACAATTTTAAACCTAAATAATTCTTAACAAGATTTTTCATAACAATTTTACAATTTCAAAACACTCAATCACATTCACACTTAATGGAATTAGTCACACAAACAGGAGAAATCTTAGGATTTCAACCAGTGTATGATCGCTTAGTGAGATCTGAGACGATAACGTTTGACAACACGGTAACGATAACCATCTTGAGCATTATCGGCAGGAGGCAAGTAGGTTTGTTGGGGTTGAGCGGGAGGCAAGTAAGTTTGTTGAGGTTGAGCGGGAGGCAAGTAAGTTTGTTGGGGTTGAGGAGCAGGGGGCAAGTAAGATTGTTGAGGTTGAGGTGGAGGAGGCAAGTAAGATTGTTGAGGTTGTGGAGCAGGAGCAGGAGGCAAGTAAGATTGTTGTGGTTGAGGTGGAGGAGGCAAGTAAGATTGTTGAGGTTGAGGTGCAGGAGCGGGAGGCAAGTATGATTGTTGAGGTTGAGGAGGAGGTGGCAAATATGATTGTTGTGGTTGTGGAGCAGGAGGCAAGTATGATTGCTGTGGTTGTGGAGCTGGTGCTGGTGGACTGTAGTGATAACCTTCATCATGAGCAGGTTGATTATAGTGATAACTATCATCATGTTTGGGATAATTGTAGGCACCACCCAAATGGGAAACATCAGCAGCAGCTAAACCCAAAAGGGCCAAAACAACAGCTACGGTGTATTTCTGTAAAAATAATAAACAATGAAACATTATTAAGTGTCCATAAAATGTAAATCAATTTAAATATTTATTTGTTATTTTAATTTTCAACTTTAAAACTAACCATTTTGCTTATGCTCTTCTCAATACGAAAGATGAAATTGATTTGCTATACTTTTGTCAGCATCATTTGGCTTTTATATGATTATTCAAGAAAAACTCAAACGCCGTCTATCTTTAGTTGGTTAAAGATTATAATTATTGGCCGTTGCTTTGTTTTAATTGGACTGACATTGAAAAGCCCTCATAAGACAATCGACCAAAAACATGTTAAAAATGCAGACGAAAAATACTATTTGTTTGTTGGATGAAAAAGCATAAGAAATGAAGAAAAAAAGTTAGTATCGATAAAATTGCAAGTTCATTTTTGTTTTACACCATAAAAAGTGATGATTTTTAATTTCTCAATTTTTTGCTTTCGTTTTTGATGTATTATTGGCTTGTTATATGGCTGATTTTTTTAATGATTTATTTTAAGTATATTAATTTGTTATTTGTTATTAGTTTTTTTTTTTAGATAAGCTTTTTAGTTTATTTTCTTAATGAATTGGTTTATTATTGCTGGTCGCACTTTTAAATACACTGTAAAATGGGGTACCTACTGATAAAAGTTTTTTTTTTTAAGTTTTTTATTAGCCGATCAATAAGAATGTTTTCTAAACTAAAACTATTTCGAATAAGGTTTAAGCATCGTTATAAGGTGAGAATTATACAATAACATCCTAATTTCTGTTTAGTGGTACTTTTTTTTAACTAAAATAAATATTAATCTACCTGTCTCCTCTGCATTGTCTCTCTTTCTAGATTAGGATTACAATGTTAATTTTCATTTGTTGTACAAATGATTTAATTTAACAATATATTACAGAACAATTAAGAATGTTTAGTAGATACTGTGGAGTCAAGACAAATCATGTGATATCCCATTCCATTGTGTATTTCCACCAACATATACTATACGTGTGGTCAATTTTGGACTGATACTAAAGTGTAAAATGAAACATATGTTGGTGCTAACATTTAAAAGAAATTATGCAATTATTCGCAAAATATTTCATCATTATACCTTAAAAATTACGACCTTTTTTCACGTACTTCGTTAAATCGACTCAAACAGTGATTCCGAGCAGAACATCTTTTGTGTGCCTTACAAACATCATTACAAAAATGCAATTTTTTATATGGCTATGGCCATAGATTATAATATAGATAGTATGAAGCTTAAAAAAACTAAATTGAAAAAAAAAATTACTCAAAAAGGCACACGTACTACATTTGTTTTTGTTTTCAATGAAATTTACTACTAACACATTCTTAGACTTAGTTTTTTTTTTTTTTTTTTTTTTTTGACAACCGACTTAGGTTTTGAAATCGGAACTTCATATCTATGTTATAATCTATGGCTATGACCGTCTGTCCGCATGTCTTAAGAAAGCTTTCTTATGTCCAAATTACTAAAGGTGAGACTGATGATAAATTTTGATTATTCTGTCTTGTCTGTCTTGTCTGTCTTGTCTGTCTTGTCTGTCTTGTCTGTCTTGTCTGTCTTGTCTGTCTTGTCTGTCTTGTCTGTCTTGTCTGTCTTGTCTGTCTTGTCTGTCTTGTCTGTCTTGTCTGTCTTGTCTGTCTTGTCTGTCTTGTCTGTCTTGTCTGTCTTGTCTGTCTTGTCTGTCTTGTCTGTCTTGTCTGTCTTGTCTGTCTTGTCTGTCTTGTCTGTCTTGTCTGTCTTGTCTGTCTTGTCTGTCTTGTCTGTCTTGTCTGTCTTGTCTGTCTTGTCTGTCTTGTCTGTCTTGTCTGTCTTGTCTGTCTTGTCTGTCTTGTCTGTCTTGTCTGTCTTGTCTGTCTTGTCTGTCTTGTCTGTCTTGTCTGTCTTGTCTGTCTTGTCTGTCTTGTCTGTCTTGTCTGTCTTGTCTGTCTTGTCTGTCTTGTCTGTCTTGTCTGTCTTGTCTGTCTTGTCTGTCTTGTCTGTCTTGTCTGTCTTGTCTGTCTTGTCTGTCTTGTCTGTCTTGTCTGTCTTGTCTGTCTTGTCTGTCTTGTCTGTCTTGTCTGTCTTGTCTGTCTTGTCTGTCTTGTCTGTCTTGTCTGTCTTGTCTGTCTTGTCTGTCTTGTCTGTCTTGTCTGTCTTGTCTGTCTTGTCTGTCTTGTCTGTCTTGTCTGTCTTGTCTGTCTTGTCTGTCTTGTCTGTCTTGTCTGTCTTGTCTGTCTTGTCTGTCTTGTCTGTCTTGTCTGTCTTGTCTGTCTTGTCTGTCTTGTCTGTCTTGTCTGTCTTGTCTGTCTTGTCTGTCTTGTCTGTCTTGTCTGTCTTGTCTGTCTTGTCTGTCTTGTCTGTCTTGTCTGTCTTGTCTGTCTTGTCTGTCTTGTCTGTCTTGTCTGTCTTGTCTGTCTTGTCTGTCTTGTCTGTCTTGTCTGTCTTGTCTGTCTTGTCTGTCTTGTCTGTCTTGTCTGTCTTGTCTGTCTTGTCTGTCTTGTCTGTCTTGTCTGTCTTGTCTGTCTTGTCTGTCTTGTCTGTCTTGTCTGTCTTGTCTGTCTTGTCTGTCTTGTCTGTCTTGTCTGTCTTGTCTGTCTTGTCTGTCTTGTCTGTCTTGTCTGTCTTGTCTGTCTTGTCTGTCTTGTCTGTCTTGTCTGTCTTGTCTGTCTTGTCTGTCTTGTCTGTCTTGTCTGTCTTGTCTGTCTTGTCTGTCTTGTCTGTCTTGTCTGTCTTGTCTGTCTTGTCTGTCTTGTCTGTCTTGTCTGTCTTGTCTGTCTTGTCTGTCTTGTCTGTCTTGTCTGTCTTGTCTGTCTTGTCTGTCTTGTCTGTCTTGTCTGTCTTGTCTGTCTTGTCTGTCTTGTCTGTCTTGTCTGTCTTGTCTGTCTTGTCTGTCTTGTCTGTCTTGTCTGTCTTGTCTGTCTTGTCTTGTCTGTCTTGTCTGTCTTGTCTGTCTTGTCTGTCTTGTCTGTCTTGTCTGTCTTGTCTGTCTTGTCTGTCTTGTCTGTCTTGTCTGTCTTGTCTGTCTTGTCTGTCTTGTCTGTCTTGTCTGTCTTGTCTGTCTTGTCTGTCTTGTCTGTCTTGTCTGTCTTGTCTGTCTTGTCTGTCTTGACTGTCTTGTTTGTCTTTGTATAGTTTTATCTATTTGAATATTTGTTTGTTCATATGTTTGTCTATTCATCTGTTCGTCTTACGTATTAGTAAGTGTTTCTGCTTCCAACATAATTTGTTTTAATTTAGAATAATATGTTAAATAAATAATCATAATTTATACTAACATTTCTTTAAGTGTAAACACTTTAGCTTAAATATACTCAAGAGACAATTAACAATGAAACCACTTTTTTTTTTTCTTAAATCATCATAAATCATTAACATAGATCAATCTTAACTATTTATTTTTATTTCTTATAATGGTTTTTTATACAACTAAATAATCCACACAAACGAACAATCATAATACCATTCAATAACATAATACTCATGCGAGTATTACAACATTAATAAAAATCAAACGTAACTCTTGTGCATCTTTGACCACTAAAAGCCAACTCAACTCAAGTGTATAGATACATATTATTGTAGGTTTATACTTAGTTGATGAAATATTTGATTAGATACAAACAAAAACAATAAATATTAATTGAATTAAATTTAATGTTTTTGAAACATGATAATAACGATGTTTTAGATTGACCATTGTCATCAATATTATCTTAATAAATGGTCACGTGTGAGGGATTTGAGTGTTTTCTGTTGTTTTTTTAATAAAAAAAAAAATACAGTTTTTCTAATCACATTATAAATGTCTCTTTTATTATATGTAAGTATGTATGTATATTCAAGTTTTCAAATATATTTAACATAAGGTGTGCAGTTATTTTGACACCTTCTTTTGGTTCTCATGATTAATTATTTGTCTATTTTTAAAACGATTTTAATATTCAAAGATTAAATTTAATTTATGCATTATGAAAATTAGTTTTGTTTTATATAAATTTATCAGATGTTTTTTATGTTTTTTTAATTTAGCTTTAGAAATAAAAAAAATAATGCACTTTAGAAAAGGAAATAATAAGTCAAACTTATAAGAGCACGGTTTAAAGGTCATTGGAACAAAATTAGCTAAATTTGTTAATTATAAATATTTTAAATGATTTATTGCATTCTTTCTTTACTTTTTGTTTTAAGCTTTAGTTTTGTTTTACTATAAGTTGATAGAATTTAACAAAATGCATTTGAAATAATTAGCATTAGCTGCCGGTAAAACCTTGCAATTTGAGGTTAGTATGGGATGTTTGTTTGAATTTATAATTTGTGGAGATTATGTTTAACATGTTTTAACAATTTACAAAAAAATATAAAAGAAATAAATATTAGAACAAGAATGACTTAAAGTTTAAATCTTATTATAAATAAGATTTATTTTTGATATTTTTTGAAGCTGAAGGAAATGTAAAAAAAAAAATAATCTACAAACATCATTGTAAGTGGCTGCGGAAATTATTCGTTTGTGTTGATATTTTCAATAAATAAAGGGTTTTGAAACCCCGCACTAAATGCACTGGAAAATGCTAGTATACAAGCTGATCTGAAATATTTTTTGCATGTTTTTTTTTTTTTTTTTTTTAATTGCAGAAAGTTTGTTATTTATATATAAGCTAACACCTTTTAACGAGTAAGATTTCCGCATGTTGAACTTTGTGGTATATAGTTTATACCATTTTGGATGAAGGACTTTGAATAGATTTTATTTTTAATAAAAAAAAATATATATATAGTAATAATAATAATATTGCAAATGTGGTTACAGATGTCATACAAATATTTTAAGTGAAGAATTGAGATCCTGTAAATTGGATTTTTCGAGATTTATTTTCGGATATCTGCCGATGTAGCCACGGTATAATTAAACATTGTCTTACGTAGTTATAATAGTATACTTCTCGCGAAAATTCGAAAATTTGTAAAATTTTAAGGAGGTTCCACCATATATTGATGCATATTTCGAAAACGACTTGTTTGAAAAAGTGGATTACAGGTTTAATACTTACCCTGTGTTATTCAAACAAATAACCTCAGAATCTAATTAATCCATTAGAATAAAAATTTGTATATATATAAATATTTCCTCAATATTACTAAATAACATACCTCTGACTAAAAATAAGTCAGTAACCTTTGATCCTAAATGTTTAGCTCAGATTAACTAATATTAAGTAAAATATTCATATGATTTTTGATACTTTATTTAGTTTACTAGAGATTTAAAAGATATCTGCTAAAATTTCAAATACAGTGAACTCTCGATAATGTGAACTAATTAATGTCGGGGTAGTTCATATTTTCGAATTTGTTCACATTTTCAATTGTGATTTTTTTTATATATATTACTAAGTTATTCTTTCTAAAAATCATTTCTGCAAGGAATGAAAATGCAAAGATTACTAAAAAAACTTTTTGTAATTTATTTGGAACATAAAAAGTTTTTAAAAATCCATTTTATAAAGAGTACATACGTAGTATGTACATAAAAAACAAACAAAATATTACGACAAAAAAATAAATAAAATTTACATATATAATTAAATATGGAAATAATCGGTTATTATTTTCTGTTTTTTCTTTTGTTCGACCAGCTTACTTACCGCCAATTCCCTGATTTTTTTCAATATTTTAATGTCAGTTTGATCGACCATTTGAAATTCAGCCCATTGGACAGCTTTGTTAAAAATTTCGACAGCTTCTTTGGCTTTAATGTTGTTTTCAGGCGCTTCAATAAAACAGTCGTCATCATCGTCGGGCTCTTCAATTAAATCATTTTCATCAAATGGCGTGACGTCCTCACAAGGATTATTGATCCAATCTCTAATGTTTACAGCAGTAAATACTTCCTGAGGGCACAATGTCTGTAGAAGATCTGCAGCAGTATTTTCTAAAGATCTAACCTCTGATTGCCACTTTTCTTTTAAAACGCTCAAAGGAACATTAAATTCAGGATCGTCTTCATCATTTACCATATTCAAAATATTTTTCCAACAGTTAGATAAAGTTTCTTTACCAACTCGGTTCCAGGATGCCTCTAGAATAGAAACTCCTTCTTTAAGTGTGATTTTTTTCATCGATTCAAGCAAATCCCCCTCTTTTGGAATAATTGTTGCCAGAAGACTGTTCATATAATGAAGTTTGGTGATTCTAATTGCATTTTGATCCATTGGCTGGATCAGAGCCGTTATATTTGGAGGCATGAACATAGCTTCTGGAACCATCCTCGGATTTAAGGTCGGATTATGAGATCCTGACGCATTTGCACAGCATAAAAATGTTATCCTTTGTTTTTCCATTTTTGCACCTGGAGCGCTTTTCTCCAATGACGTTACATGTGTTTTGTGGGAGAAGTTTCCAATATAGACCAGTCTCATCGGCATTATACAACTGATCATTGGATAAACCCAAATCTTCTATCTTTGCTTTCAATTTAATTTTAAAAGGATTTACGAACTGAGATTACGCAGAAAGTTTTTCACCGCTTATCTGAAGGAGCCGAATTCCGTATCTTTTTTAAATTTTTGTAGCCACCCATCGCTAGCATTGAAGTAATTTCCGTTTTTACCTATGTTTTTGTGAATTTTTTTGGCTTTCTCTTTCAACATCAACCCACTTACAGGGAGGTTTTTTTTCCGCATGCAAATAAACCACTTATAGAGCGATTTTTCCATTTTTGGAAGCTCTGAAGATCGTAATGTTTTGCGTTTTCCGGGTCCATAAAACGTATTGTTCACAAAATATTGTCTTTTTTATTTTTTACGAGCGTAACCCGGTGCGCTTCGCTACCCCCTAATAGGGAATATAAAACAATTGCTACTGTTTAGGGGTTTTAAAAAGTGGGCGTAAAATATGGGCGTGAACCCAGTTCTTACATAGCCTTAAACGACCACCGTTACTGGTGCTATCTGTGTGTTAAATTTCTTAAAAATCGGTACAGGCGTTTGAGAGTTATAAAAAGTGGGCGTGGCATACAACCCAGTTCATACATAGCCTATAATGTCCAGCGGTAATGGTACTATCTGTGTGTCAAATTTGGTGAACATAGGTGTAACAGTTTAAGAGTTTTAAAAAGTGGGCGTAAAATGTGGGCGTGGCATCCAACCAAGTTTATACATAGCCTATAATGACCACCGGAAATGATACTATCTGTGTGTCAAATTTCGTGAAAATCGGTACAACCATTTAAGAGTTATAAAAAGTGGGCGTAAAATGTGGGCGTGGCATCCAACACAGTTCATACATAGCCTATAATGATCAGTGGCCCTGATACTATCTGTGTGTCAAATTTCGTGAAAATCGGTGCAACCGTTTGGAAGTTATAAAAAGTGGGCGTAAAATGTGGGCGTGGCATCCAATCCAGTTCGTACATAGCCTATAATGATGAGCGGCACTAATACTATCTGTGTGTCAAATTTCGTGAAAATCGGTCCAACCGTTTGGAAGTTATAAAAAGTGGGCGTAAAATGTGGGCGTGGCATCCAATCGAAATCTTATATAGCCTATAACCACCTCTGGCACTGGTATTATCTGTGTGTCAAATTTCGTGAAAATCGGTTCAGTCGTTTAGACGTGATTGACGCACAAACAAACAAACAAACAAACAAACTTACACCTCATTTTTATAATATATATTAGGATTGAACATATCGTTGATTTTGCAACTTTATACTTTTTACTTAACACTGTAACACTCCATCCTTTTTTTTAAATATTCCAAAATTTCGCATTTTTCATTTAAGGATAAAAACTTTCGACTGTTTTTAGATAAAGGTATTTAAAGCGACTAGCATTAAATACCTTTAAAATAATGGCATACTATGGTATTTATTAATTCGGGGATTCCCAACATTAAAAATAAATGCTTCTACAAATTAAAAAATCCCCAAAAATTAAAAAAAAATTTGTTCACTATTTAGAGCGCCATATAAAAAACTGAGTGTTCACATTAGTGGATAGTTCATTATATTGGATGTTCACATTACCGCGAGTTCACTGTATATTAATGTATAATTATAAGTAGGGGCGGATTTGTATGTATTATTTTTATACC
This sequence comes from Protophormia terraenovae, assembly GCA_951394005.1. Classification (NCBI taxonomy): domain Eukaryota; kingdom Metazoa; phylum Arthropoda; class Insecta; order Diptera; family Calliphoridae; genus Protophormia; species Protophormia terraenovae. The sequence goes on along the minus strand of OX596076.1, from coordinate 74,428,993 downwards.
CTACACCACCATAGGTGGTTGGGGTATTATGTGTTTAAGCAAATTATGTAACGCAGAGAAAAAATCTTTCGACCCCTACCTTAAAGTATACCGTTCGATTCAGAACCACTTTCTGAGTCGATTTAATTATGTTCGACCGTCTGGTCGGCTGGCTGGCTGTCCATGTAAAGTTTGTGCGCAAAGATAATTTGATGAAATTTGGTATATATGATTTTTTGCACAAGGACGAAGCCTATAGAATTTAGTCATGATCGGCTCATTATTTCACCTGGCTCCCATACAAATGTCCTCCCGGAATAGAGTTTTAACACTTATAAATACCCTAAAAATATAAATATTTTAATGAAATTTGGAACATATAAGTTTTAAATAAATATAAATCCAAATTTCGTAAAGATCGATCCATAATTTACCATAGCTGCCATATGAACCCTTCTTCCGAAAATCACTTTAATGTGCATAAATCTCATAAAAATGTTAGTATGAACTTAATATTCAACACAAATAAATGTTTTATAAGTATAAGTGACAGTGCAAAATTTAACGAAGATCGGTCCATGATTTACTATAGCTCCCATAAGACCCGATTTCGGGAATCACCCAAAAGGGCATAAATACATTTGAATGTTAGTATTGATATATATTCTGTATTAGTATGTTATTGTTTACACTTTTATATAAGCAACGGTCCACAATTGGACCCTTCCCGAATTTTGGTACACATGGACAAGGGTGTAGGGTATCACATGGTCGGGCTTGACCGACTATCACTTTTTTCTCGTTTTTTAATTTAACTTTGACTTTTACACTTGATTAAAAATTCTTCATACAAGACCGAAAAAATGAAAACTTGATCCCTAAAAACAGATGTTGTCCCAGTTATCTATTTCCTACAGACAGTCTCGATGTTGTGTTAATGATTTGTCGTACCACACAATGGTGATAGATTCTTACAAATCTTGACAACTTTTTTGATAAAAGGGCATAGAAATTCTGCACAATAAGCAGAATGACATTATCATCAGTCATATAAAAAAAGTAGTTGGGTGCTGCTAAGGATCGAGGCCAGGCCACGAACATCATTTTCCCAAGTTAATCCTGTAGTTTCAAATGGAGTCCTCAATATGTTTTTTTATTTTTAAAATTTCCAAGAGAAATAGTTAGTAAAAATACTGTTGAAAGAAGTCTGACTATTAGCCAGTTAAGAGATGATTTTTTTCGCGTACGAAAAATTACTAAATTTAGAAAGTAACTTTAAGAAAATGGAATAAAAAGCGAACTGTGATCAGGCAAATTTCAAACAAAGCCACATATTCCGTAAAATAAATTTCATAAAATCATAATTTATTGCAAATTATATCTTAATGAATATGCAAAACGTCGTATACGTCGAAGAATAAAAAGAAAAAAGAAACCACAATTTTTATTTTTTTTATTTAAAATTGAGCCATTAAGTAAATTTTTTCAAATATTCCCTTAATGCAAAAATAGATAAGTCATAAAACACATTTGAAATAAGATATTTCTTAAATGAAACACGTTTTACAACTGTTTCTTTTATGAAGTTAATGCTACGATCTTTTTAATTTTATCAATATTGATGTCATTTTTGAAGATATGAACATGCAATTTTTTGAAAAATCAAACAAACATTTGATTTTTCAGTGGTTACTTTTGCATTTTAGTTGACGATATAAATATATGTATAAATAAGAATATGTATATCTATAAGTTAATTCATTACAATTAATCTTGAATGTTGAAATAAAAAGATATAGTACTGAATTACTAACCTCTTGTAAAAAAAATATTACGTACCATATCCCATAGACGGACATCTCCCATTAACGGACAAAATCAGCGTGGCGATCGTTGTCCGCCTATGGGAGCTTTCATTGTATTCTTATTATTCACTGACAAAACTATTGTCGAATTTTCTTTAATATTAAACAGAATTTAACCAATTGCCTATTACATCCGAAAAAAGATATTTAAATAACAAATAAATATAAATAAAATGAAGCAAATAAATAATTTAATTTATTATTTCTATATACAAATAAATAAAGTTCAAGTTTATTGACCTTCCAACTAGCAAATGACCTTGGCACATATTGTTTGTTAAGAAAACTAAAATGCATAGATTTTTTTGGAATAATTTTATAATAAACTAAAATTAAATAAGTTAAATATAGTATATGTAAAAAATAATCATATTTTTGTATAGCTATATAAAACTTATTGTCTCAATCATATATTTTATAAATAATTGATAGACATATTTAAAATAACATCTAAATTATAACATTTAATTAATATTATACTACTGACAAGATTAAATTTCCCCAACAAAAATATAAAAAAATTAACGATAAACATCTTGTTAATAAGAAATACAGTGGCTAGTTTTATTTTTTATTTTTTAATTATGAACATAAATAAAATCGGCGCCGCCTTTTTAACCCGTATTTGACATTAGATTCATAAATTTGAACCTATAATAGTTGTATAGACAGTTAGATATTAATAAAATCATGATATCCATATTTATAGTAGTAATTTAGTGGAGGTGCATCCTCATCACCTTTTCTTTTATGGTCTTAATTAATGATTTGTTATTCAAATTAAATTAAAATTTTATGCTTAATATTAAATTTTATGCTAATATTTATATTTATTATTATGAATTTTATTTTACATAAAATTATATATGCATTTTTTATAAGTTTATTAACAACCACTACTGGTTTTTCTTAAAATAGAAATATGCAAAAGTATTAAATAAATCTGTATTTTAAAACGTCTAGGTCTTTAAACATTTTTTAAATATTTGTGGTCCATCAGCACTTTTTTAATTTTAAATTGATAAAAAGTCATTCATTTTTTAATGATCATAAACAGTTGCCTTTTGTGTAAAGCAAATTTTGTTTTACGTTTAAATCATCTTAAATTATGTATTTGCATAAATTTGTCTAGTTTTGTAGTTTGAAATTTTTTAATATGATTTTGATGAGCAATTTAAACTGTTTTTATAGTGGCGATTTATTACCCTACATCTAATTTTGTAGGTATTTTATATTGCCAAATTGTTTGGATTCAAAAAAAAGGTATATTTTTTAATTCGAAAAAAATTTTATTAAAAATTTTAACATAACGCGCATGTTTAAACTCTAAAAGTTATCTGTTTCTATCTTTAACCCTTATGTTAACAACCGCATACCCGGGTATGTTTTTCATTTTTAAATTAGCATAATTGGAGTTCTGGTTGTCATATTAAATTGGAAATTTAGATGTTTGTCAACAATATTGTTAGCTATGATATTCTGAAGAAAAAAGTAAAAAAAAAAATTTTATAGACAAAGTTATAAGCTTTTTAGTGACGATACCCCTTACGTTTACAACCAGCATACCCGGGTATGTACAGAACAATTTATGAAAATATTTTATCGAATACAAGTAAAATATTTATTATGTTTCATTTTTTATAAATAATAGATACATTAGCTTATAATAAATTTAAAAAAATTGTATTTTAGGCTGCGCAGTCCTTACATTCCTTAATATCTTCTGAATATTCAGCACATACTGGTTTATGGTATTTGCTACATACCTTTCGCGTTGGTCTTCTTCTAGAACACATAAAACAATTTACTTTATTTTTCATTCTTCCACTAATGTCTCTAACTTCTTGGCTTCGGATAAAAAATATTCATCTCTTAATCTTACAGGCCCTTCCAACATGCTTTCGATTCCACTTCTAGAGCAAAAAGGTAGCATAATTTGTACATTTTTTTAAATTTTCTTTACAGTTAGTTATTCGCTCAGTTGGAACAGGAATTAACTTCTACTTGTTGAAATTTTTAATTGTGAATTGTTTTTCATATATGTATATAATATTTGTAGCAGAAGTAGCCACATCCGAATGTTCTCCTTTTGTTGACAGTTCCCAAATTTGACAAACTGTAGTCCAGCATCAAATTAGAGGCCAAATTGTATCTTGTAAAGAAATTATCACATACGTTTTCGTTCTTCAGAAAATGACATCTTTTCCAATATATGTGTTCATTGAGGCTTCAAGTGCGTCTGCATCCATTTCTTCATCCGAATCAGTGTCATATGTAGGATCATATTCTGGTAACTGTATTTCTTTTGCATCTGAATCATCTACATTTCTCACGCAATCTTCATCTATTGATAAATGTTCCTGCTTATCCTCACTTTCTGTATTCCTAACTCTATCCAGCATTCGACTTTCGCACTCTTCTTTGTCTTCAACATTGCTTTAGCTTCAAATGATAGGAAAACCAACACCAGGTGCATCTCAAAAGTACCATTTCATTTGAATTGGAATAATTTAAAGTTAGTTTACAAAAACCCTTTTTAGTCTGTGCTTGCATTTTATTATCATTAATTCAAGATTAGGTGAAAATGGAAATAATTATAAATTATCATAAAAATTTAAAAACCTCAAAAAATTTCATAAAAGAATAATTTGAATGAGTGAATTATTCAGGTACTTAGCAAATATCAATAAATGAAATGCAAAGGTTTTTAAATGCATATAGAACAAATGACTGTTATACTTTCGAATAAAGGGATAACCGGATTATTCTTGAATAGAAAAAAAAACTCCAGGGTACTATAAAACCTTTTAGATCTTTCTTATTGTATTTTTAGTAACACTTAGTCAAAATTAGGTAAAAACGGTTGTATGAAAATTAGAAAATAATCATACAAATTTTAAAAACATCAAAATTCTATCATAAAATGAAATTGAAAAAAGATTTGGCTGTGCCGAATCTTTGATACCCTTCACCATATTACCATATTACCATATTACCATCTTACTATCTTATCGACATCATATTGCCGACAAATAATAAAATTTTCGCCTTAACGTATGCTCTCATATTTTCACATATATAAATCTAAATTTTTTCAAACTACGAAAATTTGAATATGAAAAAAAAAAAAAACAATCATAGCAGGCTTTGCTTTTAAAAAATAAACAACAACAATTCCATATTTATTTATTTTTTTATGTGTGTATATACAAACTGACTGCATATACAAAGAACAACAACAACACTGTTATTCATTATATTACTTCTGTTGCTAACTAAACTACTTGTCTTATAGGCAAAAACGTCACTAATAGTCATTACAATACTTAATATACATGTTTGTGTATGTATTTATGTATATTCTTAACAGATATGTTTTAGTTTTAAAAAATAAACAACAACAATTCCATATCTATTTTTTTTTTGTACAGACTGCATATACAAAGAACAACAACAACACTGTTATTCATTATATACAGCAGTCATATAATGAATAACAGTGTTGTTGTTCTAACTAAACTACTTGTCTATACAAAAAACAAAAAACGTCACTAATAGTCATTACAATGCTTAATATACATGTTTGTGTGTGTATTTATATTCTTAACAGATTTGTTTTTGGGCCATAACTCTGTTGATTATGAACGAATTTGGTTTATTAAAAAAAACGAAATTTTATAAAAACATTTATGACTGATCTATATAAAAATAAAAATCTGTAGCTTGAACAAGGGCTTCAAAAATAAATGCGTTTTGTCCGATATCTCAGTTATTACTGAACCGATTTATTTCATTTTTTCAGAACAAAAATTCAGAAAATAATTTCCGAGCCCTCTTTAAAAATTCGAAGTCCCTGGCATATACAGAGGCTTCAGAAACTGAAAAACCGGTTCCAAAAACCGGTTTTTAAAGCATATCTCCGCCATTTATAAACCGATCCTGCTGATTAAAAAAAAACAAAATTTTATAAAAATATTTGTGACCGATCTGTATAAAAATAAAAATCTATAGCTTAAACAAGGGCTTCAAAAAATAAAAAATGCGTTTTGTCCGATATCTCAGTTATTATTGAACCGATTTATTTCATTTTTTCAGAACAAAAATTTAGAAAAAAATGTCCGAGACCTCTTTGTAAAAACGAAGTCCCTAGTATATACAGAGGCTTCAGAAACTGGAAAACCGGTTCTAAAAACCGGTTTTTTTTAACATATCTCCGCATTGTATGAACCGATCTTGCTGAATTCCAATAGCAAAATTCTCGAAAGCATTTCCGATCGTTTGATATATATATATTATATATGTCAGTTATCGGTGGGCTTCATAAACGCCATTTCAACCGACACACGGACGGACGGACATGGTCCTATCGTCATCATTTCTTACAAGGATCCCGAAAATGTAAACTTTTTTGCTCTCCGACGAAAATTGTGAGAATTACAAACGGAATGACAAACTTATATATACCCTTTACATCTTTGGTGAAGGGTATAGAAAAGTGTAAACAAATCATATAGGAATAATTTACATGAGTAAAATTTTAAGGTACTTTTCAGAGATCAACAAATGAATGGGAAACGCAATTTGAAATTTGAATGCACGAGGAACAAATAAAACCGTTATGCCTTTTTATTTAAGTGGAAAAAATTAGAAGGTTCTTAAAAATGCCTTTTTTTAGCTTATCTCAGTCAATATTAGGTAAAAACTGTTATTTTTAGCAAATGATAATAAAAATGTTAAATTATATAATTCCTTACAAGAAAATATAATTATCACATACCACGTATTTTTCTTTCTATCGTAAAAACACTTGAAAACATGAAAGTGTAAAATATTGCATACAAAATGTATGACATACCCAGGTATGTTGGTTGTAAGGATACGTATAAATTTTTGAATGTAAGCATAAAGGTTAAACAAATATCAGGAATTTTTTTAATATAAAATAAAAAATGAAATTGAAAAAAGTTTCGGCTGTGCCGAATCTTTGATACCCTTCACCATATTACCATCTTACCATCTTATCGACATCATATTACCATATTACCGACAATTAATAAAATTTTCGCCTTAACGTATGCTTGCATATTTTCTAAATCTAAATTTTTTTCAAACTACGAAAATTTGAATATGAAAAAAAAAAACAATCATAACAGGCTTTGCTTTTAAAAAAGAAAAAACAACAATTCCATATATATTTATTTTTGTATGTACAAACTGACTGAATACACAAAGAACAACAACAACACTGTTATTCATTATATTACTGCTGTTGCTAACTAAACTATTTGTCTATACAAAAAACAAAAAACGTCACTAATAGTCATTACAATGCTTAATATACATGTTTGTGTATGTATTTATGTATATTCTTAACAGATATGTTTTAGTTTTTAAAAATAAACAACTACAATTCCATATCTATTTATTTTTGTACAGACTGCATATACAAAGAACAACAACAACAACACTGTTATTCATCATATTACTGCTGTTGATAACTAAACTACTTGTCTATACAAAAAAACAAAAAACGTCACTAATAGTCATTACAATGCTTAATATACATGTTTGTTGGTGTATTTATATTCTTAACAGATTTGTTTTTGGGCCATAACTCTGTTGATTATGAACGAATTTGGTTTATTAAAAAAACCGAAATTTTATAAAAATATTTATGACTGATCTATATAAAAATAAAAATCTATAGCTTGAACAAGGGCTTCAAAAATAAAAAATTCGTTTTCCCCGATATCTCAGTTATTACTGAACCGATTTATTTAATTTTTTCAGAACAAAAATTCAGAAAATAATTTTCGAGCCCCCTTTAAAAATTCGAAGTCCCTGGTATATGCAGAGGCTTTAGAAACTAAAAAACCGGTTCTAAAAACCGGTTTTAAAGCATATCTCCACCATTTATAAACCGACCTTCCTGATTCAAAAAACTGAAATTTTATAAAAATATTTGTGACCGATCTGTATAAAAATAAAAATCTATAGCTTAAACCAAGGCTTCAAAAAATAAAAAATGCGTTTTGTCCGATATCTCAGTTATTACTGAACCGATTTATTTCATTTTTTCAGAACAAAAATTCAGAAAAAAATGTCCGAGAATTCTTTGTAAAAACGAAGTCCGTAGTGTATACAGAGGCTTCAGAAACTGGAAAACCGGTTCAAAAAACCGGTTTTTTTAACATATCTCCGCATTGTATGAACCTATCTTGCTGAATTCCAATAGCAAAATTCTCGAAAGCATTTCCGATCGTTTGACATACATATTATATATGTCAGTTATCGGTGGGCTTCATAAACGCCATTTCAACCGACACACGGACGGACGGACGGACGGACGGACATGGTCCAATCGTCATCGCTTCTTACAAGGATTCCGAAAATATAAACTTTTTTGCTCTCCGACGAAAATTGTGGAAATTACAAACGGAATGACAAACTTATATATACCCTTTACACCTGTGGTGAAGGGTATAAAAATACGTTCTTTAAAAATAAATTATAAATATATAGTTACCAGATAAATAAGAGAAAATTTGCAGTCTTATTTTATATCGAGAAATTATCTTTTTGTGAAAATTTTACATTTTGGCGCAAATTTGTATTTTTTATACCCTACAACACCATAAGTTGGGGTATTATGTGTTTTTGCAGAAATTGTAACGCAGAAAAAAAAATCGTCGGACCTCCACATTAAAGTATACAGTTCGACTCAGAATCGCTTTCTGAGTCGATTTAACGATGTCCGTCCGTCTGTCTAGTCGGCTGGCAGTCCATGTAAAGCTTGTGCGCAAAGTACAGGTCTCAGTTTTGAAGATAATTTGATGAAATTTGGTACATATATTTTTTTTTACACATGGACGAAGCCTATATAATTTTGTTAGGATCGGCCTATTATTTCCCCTAGCCCTCATACAAATGTCATCTCGGAATAGTCTTGATACTCATAGATGTCCTAAAAATAGGAATATTTTCATGAAATTTGGCACAAATAAGTTTTATATACATAAATTCGTATGCTAAATTTCGTGAAGATCGGTCCATAATAGCTCCGATATAAACCCTTCTTCCGAAAATTGCTTTAACATGCATAAATCCCATAAAAATTTTAGTATCAACTTAATATTCTACACAAATAAGGTTTATATAAGTAAAAATAAAATTATGTGGATCGGAATGGTGTAAGGTATCATATGGTCGGGCTTGACCGACTATATCTTTTTTTCTCGTTTTAATTTATCTTTTCTTTTGAAATACCTACTTTGGTTAAATTTTTTCTTACTTTTTTAAGTCCCAGATGAACATTTTTAATATTACAAGCGAATAATATATAATAATCTTGTCTTCTTTGATCAATACGAAGAGATAATATTAAGTTTTCAATAAAAGCCATGCGAGAAAGACAACATGAATACTAATAAAGTGTATTAAGATGCTGGAAATACGTAGCACATTCTTTTAGTCATGAATTATAGTTAAAAACCACAGTTTTGGTATGGCCATACAGAGACAATAAGCATAATTTCTGATTGGAAATTGTTTAGATGATATTTTAATGTTTTGAAATATAATAAAACTATATTTATTATATCCTTCACCACAGGTGTAATGGTTATATATAAGTTTGTCATTCCATTTGTAATTTCCACAATTTTCGTCGGGGAGCAAAAAAGTTTATATTTTCGGGATCCTTGTAAGAAGCGATGACGATAGGACCATGTCCGACCGTCCGTGTGTCGGTTGAAATGGCGTTTATGAAGCCCACCGACAACTGGCATATATAATATATATATCAAACAATCGGAAATGCTTTCGAGAATTTTGCTATTGAAATTCAGCAAGATCGGTTCATACATTGCGGAGATATGCTTAAAAAAGAGGTTTTCCAGTTTCTGAAGCCTGTGTATATACTAGGGACTTCGTTTTTGCAAGGAAAGCTTGGACATTTTTTTTCTGAATTTTTTGCTAAAAAAATGAAATAAATCGGTTCGTAATAATTGAGATATCTGGCAAAACGCATTATTAATTTTTCGAAGCCCTTGTTTAAGCTTTTATTTTTTTTGTACAGATCCATCATAAATATTTTTATAAAATTTCGGTTTTTTTAATAAATCAAATTCGTTCATAATCAACAGAGTTATGGGCCAAAAACTAAAACAAATATAAATACACACACAAACATGTATGTATATTTTGTATAGGTAAGTAGTTTAGTTAAAGTAGTTTAGTAGTTTAGTTAAAGAATAACAGTGTTGTTGTTGTTCTTTGTATATACAGTCAGTTTGTATATACACACATACAAAAATAAATAAATATGGAATTGTTGTTGTTTATTTCTTAAAAGCAAAGGTTGCTATGATTGTTTTATTTTCGTATTCAAATTTTTTTAGTTTGAAAAAATGTAGATTTATAAATATGAAATAATGAAAGCATACGCTAAGGCGAAAATTTTATTATTTGTCTGTAAAATGGTGAAGGGTATCAAAGATTCGGCACAGCCGAATTTTTTCAATTTCATTTTTTTATTCTCTTACGATTTATGAAGTAAATTTTATCATAAAAGTATTTTCTATCTTAAGAAACTTTTTTCTGAACTTCACGGTTTTGATTTGCACTACAGAATATTTGTGGAATTTTTAGAGTTCAAATACTTAATAAATTTGAAGATTAGCAGGTAGTTATTATCTTGATTATAAATATGCCAAATTCTGCTCAGACTTCAGCATATTTTTCGTAATAATGTTCAATATGAACTGAATCCGTTCTAAACATTAATTAAATTTTAAAATTTTTTTTATAAGTTTTTAATAATATAGAATGTTCTTGATTTGAAGTATCAGTACTCATAGAGGTTAAGAATTAATTCTGCAGAAAGATATCGGGACAAAGATGAGTTATAAGTCATATACATAGACCAGCGATGGTATAATTTCATCTGTCCGTACGTCTAGGTGTAAGATAAATTTATGTTAATGTTTTATTATGCCCTGAACGCACCATGTATTGAAGCATTTCTCGAAAACAACTTCAAATCTGATTATTTAGAAAAAAATCAAAAAGCTTCTAATTAAAATTTTTATACATTACTTTTAAATACGGTCAACAGTTATGAAGATATTAAGCCTATTTTCTAACAAAAAAGTAAAATTTTATACAAAATTAAAACCTTTTTTTTTTTTTTTTTTTCAAAAAATCATACAAATTTTAAAATGTCAACAATTTTTTATTCTTAAATCATAAAGAAAACATTTAGAAAAAAAAAGATTTCGTGCTTTTTTCAATACTTCTATTTAATTTGTTCACTAATTTCTGAAAAACATCAAAATGTATGCATTGATTTGAATGAAATATGTTGTTTTTTTTTTTTTTTTTTTGCAACAAATTTATCTTTATTATTTAAGAAAAAGTTTTAGTTTTTTACATTTTTTTTTTTTTTTTTGCCATTTTGTATAAAATTTTCTTTTTTTAAAAAAAAAAAAAAAAAAAAGGCTTAATATATCCATAACTGTTCACCGTATTATTAAGTAATGACTAGAATGACTTGAAGACAATTTTAATTAGAATATTTCATTGTCAAACTTTTTCGTCTATTCGGGATGCTTCTTCGAAATCGGCAGTTTTAAAATATTTAAGCCACCCACAACATGCTGCTTTAGCTAAAGCATAATCCTCATAAATTTCCACCAAATATATGATGGCTTTCCGTTTAAACGTTCTCAAAATGAAACTCTTGCTGAAAACAATACTATCATTGTTAAGATTTTATTTGGCAGAATGGTAATGTCCGCCCTTTTATACATTAGAGTTAAATGGGTCGAAAATGATGCATAATTCAGGGAAAGGTGATATTAACTTTTCCCATTTATTAGTTTGTAGAAAAAAATGCATTTTTAGAATTCTAAAATATTTTCTGGCAGAATGGCAAAGTCTGTCTGTCTATACATTTGGGTTTAATGGGTCGAAAATAACACTTAATTTAGGGAAATGTGATATCAATATTTTAATATTTAGATTTAGTTTTTATATTGATCAAGAAGTAAAGAAACAATATATTTTTAAAATTTAAAGATTTTTGTTAAAGAATTCTGGTGTCTGTTCTTCCGTCGGGCATGAGCACAATTTTTTTTTTCATAATATTAAAGTGAACTTTATGTACTATTTTTCAGAAAAAAAATCTTGTAACATTTTAAGTTGCATTCTAGGAGATTAAAAATTAGTGCATTTTAAAACAATTAAAAAAAAAAAAAGTATGAGGACAAAATATAATTTACAAATACTTAAAGAAAAGTACACTTAAATACTTGAAGTTGATGGTTCCATTTTTAATTTTTATTTCAAGACTTTTCATTTAAAATAAATACACTGAAATTTGATGAAAATTTAATTTTTTAAAAAAATGTTTAACATTAACAGCTCCATATAAAAATTTGATGAAAATTTAATTTTTTTAAAAAATGTTTAACATTAACAGCTCCATATAAAAAATAACACAACCTAGCTTAACGATTTTAATTGGTGTTAATACATAATTTTGTCCATTTTTATTCGGTAACCAACTTTATTACAAAAATTTAAATTTAACAATCGCGAATGTTATATTCGGCTCGGCCGAATTTAATATGGTAGGTGGGCGCACCGCGCCCATTTTTGGCTTCCGAGTTTACATTGGTCCTTAAAATAATTGAACACAATTTCGTTGAAGTTTCACCTTATATGGGAGGTGGGCGGTAAAGTAGGCGGACCACGCCCATTTTTGGTTTCCAAGTTTATATCGACCCTCAAACTATTTATACAAAATTTCGTTGTCTGCTTTCAACAGACAGACGGACAGATGGACGGACATAGCTAGATCGACTCAGAATTTTCCAAGGACCCAGAAAATATATACCTTGTGGGGTCTTAAGTGATTCCTTCGACATGTTACACATGGATTGACAAAATCAATATACCCCCCATCTTTTTGATGGTGGGTACAAAAATTCAATCAATCGCCACTTTTGCACATTTATCCCAACGTGCGATGCAGAGAAACAAATTTTCAAAAATAAACGAATTATCACTATATAAGGTGAAGGGTATATAAGGTTCGTTAAAGCTTAATAATAGCAATCTAACTAGTTTTATTTGTTTTATTTTTATTGTTAGCTTAATAAACGTTGACAGATTTTTGTATTATTTTTATTTTATTTTCCACTACACACATCTATTGTTGAGTTGTCATTAATTCCATTGTTAAATACTCCTTTATGTATACAATTTATAGCGTATAGTTTTATTTTGAACAAACACCCATTTTGTTAAAGTGAAATTTGTGTGACATAAATGGACCTAGGTCAAGTGTATTATTTAATTATTGTTATTTTAATAAGTACCTACATGATTGAAAATGATTAAGCAAAAAATTTTTGCTGTTCAAAATACAACAGACAAATATTTAAAATGCAATTTTAACCCAAATTTGAAATAATATGAAGTTAATGAATAAAATGATTATTTATGGTATACAGTGTTCATACATACATTATCAATAAAATTATTCAATTAATATTTTAATTTATGCGAATTTTATATATAAAGTCGAAATCTGTGAATAATAAAAAAGAGGTGTTTTATTACTTATACCTCCCTCTTTTTGAAATGGCCTTAATGAAGTGATTATATTTTAAACAAGATTAAACACTTGTTACGACCTCTACTACTAACATCTGTTAAATAATTTTTAAGTATGGCTTAAGGCTTTGTGGCGATTATTTATTTATTAATCAAATTAATTTAGCAAAATGAAAGTGATGTTGAAGTTAATGGATTTATAAAAAATAAAATATAAACATTATTGTTTAAATAAATTTCATCAAATGTTTTCTTTCTAAAATATGAAAATAGTTTTGTTGTAAAGTCAATAATAACATAGAGATTTGATTAGATGCTTTAGCTAAAGTGCTACTGAAAAAAGTTCATATTTATGTTTAAAAATAATAATAAAATCTAATTTTCTTATACATAAAACTTTAAATTGTGTCTCAATTTTATAACGAAACCATTAATTAATTTAAACAAAATAATTGAATAAATATTTCATCAAAGTATTAGGTAACAAACTAGTTTTATGTACTATTTCCTTTAGAAATTTTAATGACTTAAATAATCTTTAGATATTATTATATATTTATAAACAAAACAAATACAAACAAAGTTACCACACACAAATACTAATACTTAAGCATAAACTCAAATACACCAACAAACTAAGTAACAAAAACAAAATACTTATTATTGAAATCCAAGTAAATGATAAATGATGGTAAAGACAACATAATACATAAATAAATATATTTAGAATACTCTTGGTATACCTACAAATATACATAGATATTTTTAATAAGTATCTGTATTTAGAGTATCAAAATACACAGGTGTATGTTTATATTTTTGTTTATAAGTCTTTTATGTTTATATAATATTTAATAAGAATTGTAAATGTCCTTAAAATCCCTTTGTAAGACTTAAACAAAAAGCAAAAATACGAGTGGCAAGGTTAGAGGTAAAAACTTCAAAAAATCATTAATTATAAAAGAAAGAAAAACTTTTTGGGATATTTTTTCTTAACAGAAAAGAGGAGACACAAAAAAAACAACAACAAACTATGAAATTCAAAAGAAGCCATGAATTCAAAAGGAATATTTGAAAAACTGTATATATAACTGGGTATGATATTAGGCATTGGTATGCCTACTGTTCATTTCCGTTTCCGGTATTAAGAGCAAAAGTAAACAATTAGAGGTTATGCTTTTGTTTTTCTTTTTAGAAAATTTTTAAAAGTTATTGTTTGTATATGAATTAATATGGCTTAGACATCATCAACACTCTTTAAATATCCAAAAATATAAAAGATGACAAGCTGTTCGAAAGTTTGCCCAAGAACTAGTCTCCTTTGTCATTTATCCTGTTAGTCACCTAGCCAGGCATCATTATAATTTATGTGTTAATAACTATGGCATTAAAGTTTTGCTTATTATTTCTTTTGGTAAAAGTAAATATTTCTATGTTGTGGCTGATATTGTTGGTAAAATTTATAGCGTAACATTTTTTATTTTTTTAGATATCAGGTGTTTCCTTGTTTTTGTTATTAAATTTTAAAATTTTTTCTTTGCTTAGTGGTATAAAAAGGAGAGTGAAACATATTTCTATCAAATGCTAGTATATTTGTATTGAGTACGTATTAGGGTATTCACTCGAATATTATTTGTTCGATTAATCGACAAATTAAAATCAAACAACTGTTCGATTAAATTAAAATCCAGAATTTCGAGTAACAATTTATTCGAGCAAATTATGCCGATTAATCGAATAATTCGAGTAAAAAATATTTTAAATATTTTCTTTCTTAACTAGTTTTTAGAATTTAGCTTAAAACAATTTTTCAAAATTTGTATAGAATGTTTCGAATCTAAAAGTGGTACCACAAACTTTAATTTTGTTAAATGTATTAAATAAAATGAACGGAATATATGCCTAAATTACAACACATATTTAAAGGTCGTTTTTTATTAATTTTTAATTAAATAAAAATATAAACGTCATTAATTATAAAGTAAAATTCAAATAATTTTATATAAATTTAATAAATAATAAGAATTAAATTAAAGGATTTTAAACTTGATTTGGAAAAACATTATTGGTTCTACGAATGAAAGTACATAGTTTATATAGCAATAAATGCTCAGTCTGGTGTAGAGGATATTATGGTGATGGTTTGAATGAAATTTGTTATATAGAAGGAATTTGGACTTAAAATTAAGTTTAGCATGTAAACTTGTTCTTTATGTTAAGAATCGCTGAACTACTTTATCTGAAAAGGATAGTCCATAGTGCTTACTTTTTCATTTTTTCTTTAAAATAAGAAGAAATGATAAATAAAATATTTTACGTTTCGGTAGAAATTCTCGTTTAATTCAAAATAGAGCCAATTATATCGAACATAATTGAACGATGAATTATAAAACATTCTAAAAAAAAATCTGGGTTTAGTAGATCTTTCCATATTTAAAAATATTGTACAAACATTTTGAATATAACTGGAAACCAACCTCTGTTGTACATAGTGTGTGTCCAAATTAAAAAGTGAGGTTATGAGACAAAATCGCAGTTCGGACTACCCTTAATATAAAATTTGGTTCAACTATTTATTTAACTATCAATGAATATATTAAATATAGAGAAACAACAGCATTATCAAAGCAAAAAAGACAAATATTCATAAATTTTTACGAAATTTTAATTTTGGAATGACTATTTCTTATTTTAAGCTATATTTTATTTTGATAAGCATTGAAAAATCAAACAAAATTTTAAGGTATAAATTAATCGAATAACTCGAGTAACTTAAAAGTTTTACTCGATTATTCGAGTAATTTAAAAACAGCATTTTCGAGTTATTTGATTATTCGAACAATGAAAAAGTCGAGTAAAATGAATACTCTAGTACGTATATGCATTAGAGTGTCCCGAGGAAAGCCTTTTTCGAAATTTCGATGTAAGAAGACCCCTCCAACGATGCGTAAAAATTAGCTTAATAAGAAAAAATTATTAAAAAATTTTTTTTAAATTGGTCTTTAATTCCCTACAAGCGATTGAAAAGTCATGGGTCCCATACATTTTGGTAAAAAAAAAGTTTCGATTTTTTTATTGAAATGGGTATCAAAAGATTCGTAATTTTAAGCTGGTTATGGAAAAAATATTTAAAAAATTTTTCCCATGGGATTTTGTTTCGCTAGAAGACTTTTTAAGGCATTTTAATGAACAATTTTTTGGAAAAATTTGGAAAATTATATAATATCAACAGTACTTACTACAATGCAAATTTTTAATATTTTAGCCATAAAGAGAACAAAATTATTAAACTATTATCCATTTTTTAAGAAAAATATAGATTTTTTTTTCCATGATGTACTAAAATGATGGTTTATGGACCAAAATTTTTGTGAATATTTTTTAAAATATTTTTTTATAATTGACTAAAAATTACGAATTTTTTGATAACTATTTCAAGACAAAACTCAATACTATTTTTTGAACGAAATGTACTAGACCCGTGACTTTCAATCGCTAGTAGGGAAATGAAGATCAATTTTAAAAATTCTTTTAATATTTTTCCCATATTAAGCTAATTTATACGCATCGTTTGAGGGGTCTTCCTGCAAAATGTTTGTCTACGGGACACTCTAAGTGGTTAAAACATTTACAACTGATTATATTTCACTATAAATTATTAATTACACTCTGCTCGAAAATGAGTCTTTTTAACAAAATAGGCTAATTCGACGATGCACATTGGGGTAAAGGTATACCAAGCGTAGCACGAAATAAACCGGGGTATTTTAACATAAGTGATTGGTATTCTTCTCTAGATTTTAAATATATTTTAATAATATATTACTGCAAAAATAATGAAAATATAATTACATTTTCTAAATTTTGTTCTTTGGTGAATATAAAATTTTTAAATACTATTTATTATTCAATAACGAATCATGTCCGCTCCATGATAAAAAAATCAGAAATCTGGCTCCGTTAGGATTTGTAGAACAAATAGTTTTATAAGTAAGTCGAATAAGTAAGAAGAAAAAATACGTGGAAAAAGACACATAAATCTGATTATTTCCGCTCCCTGATAGAAGTTTAAAAATCCGGCTCCATTAGGATTTATAGGACGAAAAGTTACTTAAGTAAATTAAGCCAAATTTTAATTTTCTACGTCTTCTGGGAGCTTCAGAGAGCTCTGGAAAGTGAAAAATTCTTAGATTACAAAAAGGTTTAAATACATATCAAAAATTGTACCACTCTGAAGTTTATTCACCATAAAAGGAAATTATAAACTTGAGATTTTTTTCATGCAAACCACTGTTGCCTCCGTTTCTGTTGCTCTAATCTAAAATTGTGGTATCTTATAAATAAAAGGTAGTTGTGCAAAATTTGAAACTAACGTTAAAATTATTATGTGGTTTATGCACTTAAAGTGAATTTCGTTAAGTACTTTATATGGACACTGTTGTCTAGTGTAGAACAATTCCTTTAAAATTTGGTAAAGTAATTTACAAAAGAAAAAAAAAAGAAAAATCTGGAAATATCTTTATATGGGAGCTAGGCACAAATATTTGTCTTATACAAGATTTGGGATTTAAAATGGGCAAAATCGGTTAATAAACAAAATATTTATGTGCTAAAAACTAGAAACACAGGGTGTCCGTTTCATACTTTTCTACTGATATTTCTTCAACAAAAGCATGTACGACAACGAAATTTTGTACGTATAGTTCGGGGGTCAAAATAAACTCGGAAACCAAAAATGGGCGTGGTATGTCTACTTTACCGCCCACCTCCCATATAAAGTGTAATTGTGTTCAAATATTTCAAGGACCAATGTAAACTCGGAAACAAAAAAAAAAAAAAAATAGGCGTGGTCCGCCCACTTTACCGCCCCCTCCCATATAACGTAAAATTTGAAAAATTTCGGCCGGGCCGAATATAACATTCGTGCTTGTTTATACTTAAGGAGTATGTTCTCCTTAAGTATACAAAATTAAAATTCAATAATTCACCTTTCATCTTAGAGTTTTCATTATTTATTTTTTTTTTATAAAATTTAAATGAGAAATAAAATCCTACTTAAATTTGATTCTTATTTTAGTTTTATTTGAATATATTTATTAAATTTTGATGCAAAATTAATTAACGTTTTGCCTCCTAACTTTTTTCGGAAGCAATATTAAAATTTTTGTTTGATCAAGTTATCATTGAAAAATACGTCAGTTATTATTTTTAATAACAACCATGTTGATTTGTCGTGACTTTGATCAAAATGAGTGACGAAAGAGATATACGTGCTACAAATTATTAAAAAATTTCAAAAAAATCTCAACAGATCCTACAAATAATTGGCCACAGAATTAAATTTCTGCCGTCTAACTGTTTCTAATGTTATTAGACAGTATCAGGACAATTTGACCATTGATAGGAAACCTGGTTTGGGAAGAAAAAATTTTCTGGGAAGGCCAGAAAATTTAAAGCATATTGAAAGGAACTCCAAACACATCTGGTAGAAAAGCAGTTAAGTTATCTCAGGGCTTCGACTATTTGGTGCGAAAATTTAAAGCTAATGCACAGTTCATAACATATAAAGTTCAAAAAGTTCCAAATAGAAATGCTGCAAAAAATTTTGAAGCCAAGAATAGGACACGGAAATTAAAACCAAATTTCATACAAAAATACTCATGTTGTATAATTGACGAAGAAACGTATGTGCTGGCAGAATTTTCGTAGCTTCTTTGTCAAAACTTTTATATTGGTATTGCTCGAGGCAATGTTGAAGATAAGTTTAGGATCCAAAAGCAAAAAAAATTCCTAAAAAATTCCTGGTATAACAAGCTTTTTGCAGTTGCGGCAAAACAGAAAAGTCATTTGTTACATTCGGCTCTTTACATACCAAAATATACATCAAATAATATCTGCAAAAAATACTTCTTCCTTTCATAAGAGAGCAAAAGGTGTTCAGACATTTTTGGCCCGATTTGGCATCATGTCACTACGGTAAGAAAGCTCTGGAGTGGAACCAAAACAATAACATAATTTTGTACCAAGGGAGGTCAATTTTCAAAATTGTCCATAGCTTAGATCAGTAAAGAGATATTAAGCTCTTGTGAAAAGTGAGCTTAATATCTATTGGGTGTTCCAAAATACCGAAGATTTTAAAAGACGATGTGCACCAAAAAAGTGGCTGAAACAACTATTAAATCTCTAACAGATCTGTATATTATATTGTTAATTCATTTTTATTTAATTAAACAGAAAAAACTATGGCTCTTAAACAATTTATCAAAGATAAAAACTAGTCCAACTACTTTTCTAATTGTATTAGTTATTCAAGTGATCAGAATTCAAATTTTCTAGTATTTTTTACTAAAAAGAATGTAAAAATGTAAAAAGAATTATTTTTATACCCTACACCACCATAAGTGGTTTGGGTATAACGCGTTTGTGCTGATGTTTGTAAAACACAGAAAAAAATTACCGGACCTTAAAATATACCGTTCGACCCAGAATCAATTTCTAAGACGATCTGGCTGTCCGTCCGTCCGTCTGGCTAGCTGTCCATGTAAACCTTGTGAACAAAGTAGAGGTCGCAATTTTAAAGATATCTTGATGAAATTTGGCACGAACAGTTATTTTGACACAAGGAAGAAATCATTAAAATTGGTTATGATCGGTCCATTATTTCACCTATTCCCCATACAAATGCCCTCCCGAAATAGGGATTTAGTGGACATAATATATAGCAATATTTTAATGAAATTCAAAAGTTTTGTATAATTATTTATCTTAGTGCCAAATTTTGACCATAGCTCCCTTATAAACCTCTCTTCCGGAAATTACATTAACGTGCATAAATCCCATACGAATGATAGTATCAAGTTAATATTCGCCACAAATAAGTTTTATATAAGTAGAAGCAACATTGCCAAATTTTATGAGAATCGGTTCATAATTTACCATAGCTCCCATGTAAACCCACTTCCGGGAATTGCCCTAAAGTGCATAAAATAATATAGAAGTTAGTATCAATGCATTGTTCTGTATTTGTATATTTTATTTTACATTTAGTAAAAGTGTTGGTTTACAATTGGCCACAGGTCTAATTTTTGGCTCATACACAATGGTGTAGCGTATCATATGGTCGGTCTTGACCGACTATAGTTTCTCTCTCGTTCTTATTGTATCAGTTAAAAAATTAATCGAATATGAATAAAAAAAGTGATAATTTAAATAATTGAATATACAATTTCATAGGTTGAATAATTGAATAAAATAATTGTATATGTATTACTCGTACATAAAATTGGATTTTAGATTTTTCTATGTAAAATTTGAATTTAATTTGTTAGAATACTTTTTATAGTTATAAAAATATTGAAATCATTATAAAATTCTGATTAATAATTTAATTGACATATTTTCGAAAATATTTTTTTCTGTGTAAAATATTTTTTTAATTAAATTCCCTAATTTGCGTTATCGTGTTATATTTATTTTATAATTACGGATATTCATTAAACCCCAGCAAAAATTTTTTGATGTAGTTCAAAGGGATGTGGTATTTTTATTGCATTTATATGCATAGTTAATTACTTCCTTATACCTAAGAAATTAATCATTTGTGAACTACACCACCATAGGTGGTTGGGGTAATATGTGTTTGTGCTGTTGTTTTTTATACCCTACTCCACCATAGGTGGTTGGGGAATAACGTTTTTGTGTTAATTTTTAAAATGCATAAAAATAGTTATACAACTCCCACCTTCGATCTAATGGTGTTCATCCGTCAGTCTGGCTGTCCATGTAAACCTTGTGCACAAATTACAGGCCGCAACTTTGAAGATAATTTAATGAAATTTAATGAAAATATTATGTACAAGTATCGATCTTTGTACCAAACTTTATGAAAATCTGTCCACGATTAACCATAGCTCTCATACAAACACATTTTCCGAAAATCACTTTAACCTACATAAATCCCATACATATGTTAGTATTAAGTTAATATTCGACACAAATAAGTTTACGTAGTAGAATTGCCAAATTGTATGAGAATCGGTCTTTAATTAATCGTAGCTCCCATATATACCCACTTCCGGAAATCGCTCTATAGTGCATAAAATCTTATAGATGTTGTTGACCGACTATTTCTTCTTTTCTCGTTTTACAGTTACGAACAGCGTTATCGTTGAGAATTTTTAAAAAGTGTCCAAAAAAGGGGATTTTTTTGAAAAAAGGGGCCTCCTGCTTTAAAACCTAAAACAATTCCTTAAATTTGGTTTATTTGATAACAACAAAACATTTTGAGTTTTAAAAAGAACTAAAAAATGCAGTTTTATTAATAACAAAATAACACTATTCAACAGATTGCGGTTCATCGCCTGGGGGCGGAATCATTCCGATTGCAATTATATAATATAACAAACTTTCTATTAATTTATCTCTAATAAAAAGGGATCATTTCTAATCCTTTTAAACAAAATTAAACAAAAGTCCATTAAAACTTGAGTTTAATGGGTTAAAATATTCTACAGAAATTTTCTACGTCGAATTTCACTAGGGGTCTCCAAAGATAAAAAATTCATCCGACTTGTCATATATTGTTAAAAAAGAAAATTATAAAATTTTCCCACTTTTCTTATATAAACTCCTTAAACTAGGCAATGAAATATATCATAAAATTGAAATTTTTGTACAAATTGTAAACAAAATTAATAATAGTTTCATAAATTTCATTTCTCTGGATCAGTGGTGTTAGGCTTTTTTCTCAAAAAATCGTCAAAAATAAGAAAAATATCGTCAAAATCGTCACAAAAATTTAAAAAATTCGTCAAAAAAACGTCACCATCAAAAACTTTGAAAAATAAGTTTTTTCATAAATAAAGTTAAAATTTTGTTAAAGAAGATAATATTTAAAATAGTTTATACAATAAAACTTATAATTTGAATTATATCAGTGAACTTTTGACAGAATTTCTAAAGTGCAGATTTTTTACCGATTAAATAATTAACTTGCTAAAGTCGCATCGTTAAGACTAATAGGTATTTTATTACCGTTATTATATTTGGAAATATATGCAGTCGAATAATTATTATTTCCATGGAAATTTTTAACTCTTAAAACAGTTTTTTAGCTCTCCAGAATTTTTTTAGTAAAGTCAAAAAAAGTAAACAGGTATATTATTTACAAAAATATAGTAGTTTATAATGTAATTATTATTAATATTCCCTGAAATAACTGTTCGAGTTTTGAAAAAAATTTGACGCATTTTATAATTAAATACAAAAAATTCAAACGTTAACATATTTTTTAGTTATGAACTTTTCTTTGAATTATTTTTAAAATATTATTAAATCTTTATTGAATTATTTTAAATTATGAAATTCCTAAGGATTTTTTTTTTTAATTTCGTTTGTTTTGTTTTGATAATTTTATGGATTTCCTTTTTCCAAAAAAAAAAAAAAAAAATTGATGTAAATACAAAATATTTTTGATAAAATTTAAAATTTTTTTAATACAATTAAGAAAACTTTTTAATGAAGAAAGTAATGGATTTTCTATTTATGACTCAAAAAGACATCCAAATTATGTGTTTTAATTATGAATGAATTCCCAAATTGTAATTCTTACACAATTTTTCTGAAATTTATATAATCGTTGACACAAATATATAGTAAAATGTATTTCATTTAAGAAAATCGTCAAAATATTAGCGACTTAGTATTAAAAATCGTCAATCGTCAAATTACAAAATTCATAGAAAAAAATCGTCAAAATGACGTAAAATCGTCACACCTAATACCACTGCTCTGGATAAAAGCTTCATCGTATGAACTTTGGACCTTCAGTGACCCCTAGTGAAATTCGACGTAGAAAATTTCTGTAGAATATTTTAACCCATTAAACTCAAGTTTTAATGGACTTTTGTTTAATTTTGTTTAAACGGACTAGAAATGACCCCTTATTATTAGAGATAAATGAATAAACAGTTCTAATGAAATATTGCCATATAAGTGCTCTAAACATTTATGTAAAAATATTTTAGTTTCGAACTATATTTATATTATTTTTTTATATTTATCTGAAACTACTTTGGTGCAAAAATATAAAAGTTTAAGTGGTCATAAAACAAAAATTTTGCCTACAAGCGAAAAATCCTTTGGAGGGTTTGTTACACACATCAAGAGCTATCAATTGCAATCGGAATGATTCCGCCCCCAAAAATACTGTTGCATAGTGTAATTTATATTTGTTTTACAACGTAAAAATATAAATCTTTTTTTCTATATTTTTTAATCCAGTCTAAAAAGATTCGACATATGATGATATAGCGGTTCATCAACTTTATTATTATTTTAAGTTACTAACAATTTCAGTTCATTTATAAATACTCCGCGGTTTTTTATAACACTATACCGTGAAACAATCTCAAAATGATAAATTTTTTTGTTGAAATTAATATATAATGGGGTCGATATATTTCAAACAACTTAGTTTCTCGACATTTATCATATAATCTTAAAAAGTCGACATTTAAAAAAGGGGCCAAAAGAGTGGCCAGGGGGTTGAAAAAGGGGAAACTGGTAACGGTAGCATTGGTTACGAATGTAAGAAAAATGCTTTCCAGAAATAAATATTTCCTCACATCATTAAGTTAAGTTTTTTGGCTTAAATTTAAGAATTAATTTTAACTAAATAAACAGTTAAGATTCTATTGAAGTTTAATATCATAAATTGTTATTACCAAATATATTTTAAAAGTTAAATTACAAAACTTTAAACTAACAAGAAATATTACTACAATTCGGTAAGAAAACTGATTTAATTCATTATTTATTGTTTAATTTATATTAATAACGAGCGTAACCCGGTGCGCTTCGCTACCCCCTAATAGGGAATATAAAACAATTGCTACTGTTTAGGGGTTTTAAAAAGTGGGCGTAAAATATGGGCGTGAACCCAGTTCTTACATAGCCTTAAACGACCACCGTTACTGGTGCTATCTGTGTGTTAAATTTCTTAAAAATCGGTACAGGCGTTTGAGAGTTATAAAAAGTGGGCGTGGCATACAACCCAGTTCATACATAGCCTATAATGTCCAGCGGTAATGGTACTATCTGTGTGTCAAATTTGGTGAACATAGGTGTAACAGTTTAAGAGTTTTAAAAAGTGGGCGTAAAATGTGGGCGTGGCATCCAACCAAGTTTATACATAGCCTATAATGACCACCGGAAATGATACTATCTGTGTGTCAAATTTCGTGAAAATCGGTACAACCATTTAAGAGTTATAAAAAGTGGGCGTAAAATGTGGGCGTGGCATCCAACACAGTTCATACATAGCCTATAATGATCAGTGGCCCTGATACTATCTGTGTGTCAAATTTCGTGAAAATCGGTGCAACCGTTTGGAAGTTATAAAAAGTGGGCGTAAAATGTGGGCGTGGCATCCAATCCAGTTCGTACATAGCCTATAATGATGAGCGGCACTAATACTATCTGTGTGTCAAATTTCGTGAAAATCGATCCAACCGTTTGGAAGTTATAAAAAGTGGGCGTAAAATAAGGGCGTGTCATCCAATCGAAATCTTACATAGCCTATAATGATCAGCGGCACTGATACTATCTGTGTGTCAAATTTCGTGAAAATCGGTCCAACCGTTTGGAAGTTATAAAAAGTGGGCGTAAAATGTGGGCGTGGCATCCAATCGAAATCTTATATAGCCTATAACCACCTCTGGCACTGGTATTATCTGTGTGTCAAATTTCGTGAAAATCGGTTCAGTCGTTTAGACGTGATTGACGCACAAACAAACAAACAAACAAACAAACTTACACCTCATTTTTATAATATATATTAGGATTTCCCTTTTATTTCTAATATTTTATGGTTTATCTACTTGCATATTAAATTTCAAAACTTGAACGCGTTTGGTGTATACAATTTGAAGAAAATTTTAATTCGAATTTGTTTATATTTTATTTAACCAAATCAAATACGATAAGTTTTCTCGAGATATTTTTCAGTGTATAGCTGTGTTATATACATATTTTAAAAATTTCCAAAAGTTTTATAAAAATTTGAGTCTCTATAAAAGTTATTATTTAATAAATTTAATTATACTTTTAAATACCAAATTATATTGTATCATGCTTTATAATATTTGCTAAATTATATGCCAAAATTGTTCCTTTCAACAAAAAGATTATAAAGTTTTTAACAAAAGTTTTTGCTATTTTGTTTGTTTTTCTGTCTTTACTCGTTATTATTATTATTATATTTTGTTTGTAACAAAAGTAATTATCAATATTAAAGTATGACTCATTTGGGTATAATTTGTAAATAGAAATAAATTATTATTATTTTAGTTAATTATAAACACGTTTAATTAATTAGCATTACAAAAAACACCCGAACACCTGCTAAATAATAAATAAAACTTTAATAAGAGTTGAAAGCAACTAAATGTAAATTTTAGATAATATATTTTTAAAGCATGCTTTCAGGCTTGTAATTTATTAAATGGGTTTATAATAGTTCATATTAATAATTTTAATACTTAAACAAATTAATTTTAGTAATTGATTTGATTTATTTCTCAATGGTTGAACATTTATTTTCTACTTAGAGATTAGATACTTTTATTATAATTTATTCTTAAGCATTTGTAAAATTACTATGTTTATTTCTATTTTATATTTCAAACTAAAAAATTTTTGCAATATTGTGTTTAAGATTAAATTTTAGCGCTTTTAAAATATATTTGAGATTTATTTAGATTTATTTCTCATTTTAAGTCGACAATTGCGTTTTTATATAACTGACTGAGAGTGAAATGCGAATGTGTTGGTTGCCTTATCAATTCAGTCTAGTATGAATATAAAAACAGAGTCTTAAAATAGTAAATAAATATTTATTATACGCCACGTGCCAAAAAATGCTTAAACATGGTTGTTTTTAAATAAACTAAAACAAATTAACTCTTTTATTGTACTGATCCTTGTCTATTTAAATGTTTATCTCCCTTTGAATGTTTGTTATGAATTTTTTGTTCTATTGCCAAGTTAATATGTAAATTGTAGAAAGAAAAGTTTTTAAATTGTATTAAACCACATATGATGATTTCCTTTTCGAATATAGTTTGTTTTTCATTTATTTATTTCTTTTTATTCAGTCGTCTTCATCTCTTTACTCCATCCTGGCAGGCAACGCAAAATCTCAGACATTTTTAAGGCTTATAAAGAAATTGTAAAGATTGGATATATAAGTGCTCTATTTTAACTTTTTTTTTTTACATCTTATTACAATCTGTAGTTCTGAGCAAGTGAAAATATTTTCCAAATTGAAAACGACTTTTTTTGCATGTAATGGAAAAAGAAACTTTTATGTTATGAAGAAGTATGAAATAAAAATTCATTTCAAAGTTAATAGATAATAAATTTCATAAGGAAAGCATAAAATTGATATTCTAGAGAAGAGTCATAGTAGAGTCAAATAAATACACATACGAGCATATTAAATCCTTATCTTCTATCAGCCAAAAGTGATGTGTAGAGAGAAGGAGAAGCATATGAAAACAACAAACTACCAAAAATTGTATTGTAATTTCAATTTAAGATAATTTTATATGATGATTTTTATTCGAATGAAACTGTCAACAAAAATTAGTTATTTTTAAATTTATCTTTTGGGTGGTAGATTTAAACAAACATACAAACGTATACAAATCGTGATGGACGGTTTTGGTATTTTGAAAGAGTATAAAATAAGCTTAATATTTTATAAATTTCTAAGGATTAACTGTAAAGCGAAATGCTCGCATATTATTTTTTGTTATCTTAGAAACAGTGCTTATATATGTAAATGTATTTAAATTAAAAATGAAGAATATTAAAGCCACATTCTTAAAAAATTAAAAAAACGATTAAATAAGATAAAGTCTATTGTGTGTGAGCTTAAAAACTTGGGAAGGGGATTTATAGTACAACTGTGGCCAATTGTAGACCAACACTTTTAGTAAATATAAAATAAAATATATAAATACAGAATAATGCATTGATAATAACATCTAGACGATTTTATGCACTATAGGGCGATTCCCTATATTGGAGATATGGTAAATTATCTCATATAATTTTTCAATATTATTTCTACTTACTTAAAACTTATTTGTGTCGAATATTAACTTGATACTAACATTCGTATGTGATTTATGTACGTTAAAGTGATTTTCGGAAGAGGGGTTTATATAGGAGTTATGGTCAATAGTGGACCGATCTTCATAAAATTTGATACAAAGATTGGTACTTGTACAATACTTATTTGCACAGAATTTAATTGAAATATAATTTTTTTAAGGCATTTTTATGTATTGAAACTCTATTTGGGGGACATTTGTTTGGGGTCTAGGTGAAATAATGGACCGATGACAACCAATTTCAATAGGCTTCGTCCTTGTATCATAAAAGTCCCATGTGCCAAATTTTATTGAAGTATCTTCAAACGACCTGTACTTTGTGCACAAGGTTTACATGGACACCCAGCCAGACGGACGGACATCGTTAGATCGATTTAAAAAGTGATTTTGTGTCGATTGGAATAACTTTTTCTCTGCGTTAAAAACATCAGCACAAACACATAATATCCCAACCACCTATGGTGGTGTAGGGTATAATGAATATATATAATAAAACTAATATTAAACGAGAGGAAAGATATAGTCGATCAAGACTAAACATATGAAATTATGAATGGGCATAAAAATTCGGGAAAGGGTCTTATATTAGACCTTTGGCCAAATATTACGTTGATAATAACATCTACATGCTTTATGTACTTTAAGGGCGATATCCGGAAGTGGGTTTATATGGGGAGCTATGGTAATTTATGGACCAATTCTCATAAAATTTGGCAATGTTGTTTTTACTTATACAAAACTTACGTAGGGTCTGCACGAGAGATTTTTCTATCATTAAAAAAGGGAATTTATCACGTGTGAACCAAATTTATTTATATTATTGCAGCGTTATGATATAGTTATTAGAGCTCAAATGAAGATAAATTTGATTTGCAATTAAACGACATTTTGTTGTGATATATTTTTTTTAGAAAGAGCGCATTTTTTATGGAAATTTCAAATAAATAATTTTTAAAATCTCATTTGTTAGTAATTTCTACATATAAATTAAAGACGAGACTAAATAGTCGCGCAAACTTATAAGTGTTGAGGAAATGATTTTCCATAAATGATAGTTCATTTGTCAGTGTGCAAATTTGCACACATTGCACAGTTTGCGAGAGTTTTGCGCATTTTGGTGAGGACACTTAATAGCTTTTTTCTGGGTTAATTTTTTGGCTAATTGGATACAATTGAAATGTATTGCAAAATTGTAGAGGAGGACAAAGTCTTTCAGAAGACTAATCCTGTAGTCACCCTGTGATAACAAAAGATAAGCTACAGGGTGTCAAAATCGACTACTCTGAGTAAGAAAAATTTTATATAAATGAAGTCCGATTTCAAAGATATTTATACTTTTGTAAATCACCGCCATAGGTGGTTGGGGTATTATGCGTTTGTGCTGATGTTTATAACGCATAGAAAAAATCTTAAGACTCCCACCTTAAAGTGTACCAATCGACTTAGAATCACTTTCTGAATCGATTTAACGATGTCCGTCTGTCCGTCCGTCTGGTCGGCTGGCTGGCTGTCTGTCTGTCCATGTAAACCTTGTGAACGAAGTATACGTCGCAATTTTAAAGATATCTTGATGAAATTTGCCATGAATAATTACTTTGGCACAAGGACGAGTCCTATTGAAATTGGTTATGATCGGTTCATTATTTCACCTCGCCCCTATATAAATGTCCTCCAGGAATAGAGGTTTAAGGTCGGTCCATAATTGACCATAGATCCTATATAAACCCCTCTTCCGAAAATCTCCTTAACGCGCATAAATCCCATACAAATGTCAGTATCAAGTTAATATTCGAGACAAATAAGTTTTGTTTAAGTAGAAAACACAGTGCCAAATTTTATGAAGTTCGGTACATAATTTATAATATATCCAATATAAATCCACTTTCAGGAATCACCCTAAAGCGCATAAATTCATACAAATGTTAGCATTAACTTAATATTCTGTATTTGTATATTTTATTTTACACTTAGTAAAAGTATCGATCCACAATTGACCTCAGGTGTAATATATGACCCTCACCGAATTTTGATGCACATACATTATGGTGTAGGGTATCATATGGTCGGGCTTGATCGACTATATCTTTCTATCTCGTTTTCTATATAAACGTATGAGTAATTTTAAACTCTATGTTAGCAAAGTGATCAAAAAGATTTTGATTTTGTCATGCCGTGTGAAACATGTCGAAAAAATCATTTAAGACCCCATAAAGAATATATTTTAATATTAGATATCATGATCTAATTTAATTCTAATTCAGTTTTAGTTCAGTTCTAGTTCAGTTCTAGTTCAGTTTTAGTTCAGTTTTAGTTCAGTTCTAGTGATCAGAGATGCTTGTTCTCACTATTGAAGCATTTGTTTGTGTAGTTATGTTGTTGTTGCGTACATGTATATGATCGATGCAGGTACTTGTTTTGTTTTTTACATCTTCCCTTGTAGCTTCATTAATAATACATTGCAGTCCATTAGATGAAAGCATATCAATGTATTTTGTTGTTGTTAAGTTTTGAGTAAGAATATTAATGTTCATATCACCAATAATAAGAATATCTTGTTTGTTTTTAATTTTGTTTATTGTTTTGTCCAGTTCTATTATGAACTCGTTTATATTATTTTTTGGCGGTCGATATATGACAATAAGAGAAAATGTTTTGTTGCTATTATTTACATCTAGTTGAATTGATTCAAAAGAGTTTGTGTTTATGTTAATATTTGTGTGGGTAATGTTTTCTCTTACGTATAACGCTATTCCTCCGCCTCTACCTTCTCTGTTTAGAAAGTATGAGCTAAAACCATTAATATTATACATATTATTTTCATAATTTGTAATATTTGTTTCAACAAGAGCAATGAAGTTAATTTTGTTTATGATGTTATGTACAGAAGCAAGGAATGAAGTGAAATTTAGACGAAGAGAACGAATATTAATAAACAGAAAATTGTTGGGATAACTTAAGAGATCTATTTCAATTTGGTTAAAGTTTTTAATTGTTTTTATAGAATTCATATTTTATTTTATTTGTGTATTTTGGGGAAAAGATTTTGGGATTTAGTTGAGTGTTTAAATTGTTTTTGCGATTAGCTCAATATCCGATGCATTATGTATAATAATAGGGTTAGATATTTCATTTCGCTTTGCAAAGATGTTACCATTTCTAACCCACACAAACTTCCAGTTGGATTCTTTAGCTTTCGTTTTTGCTAACCACAGTAAACGTCGTTTGTGTGCGGTTAGTTGTTCATTGACATACATGTAACTTTTGTTGTTATTGTCACCAGAAACTATATTGGATTCAACTCTATGACGTTTGATTTTGCCCAATAATTCCTTTTTTTTGTTTAGCGTTGTAAACTCTACTATGATTTTTTTAGACTTTTTGAGATTATAAGAGTTACTTATGTCGGCATCATTAACTTGAACGTTTAACGAAGTAGCAATTTTCTTCACAACATCGTTTGGGAGAATGTTCTCTTCTGGTATGTTTTTTATCTCTATGCATTTATTTAAGAGTTGCTGTTCCAAGTCGTTGATACGATTATTCATGTTTTGCATTTCTTTTTCCCTTTCTTTATTTATTTCACAAAGATTATTTATTTGAGACGAAAGATTAGCAAGAGTGTTTGTGATTGAGTTGAGAGCGGTTTGGACATTAGTGTTTATTTGGGTGTTTTGATTTATGGATGTTGCGAGTTCTTGTATAGTTGTTTTTATGTCACCTATGTCGTTTTTCATAATTGAAACATCGGTTTTTAAACCATTTACCTCGGACTTTACTTGACAAACACTATTATTGACGTCACTAAGAGACAAAGAGTTTTTAAAACGTTTAATGACATCATTATCATCTACATCATCTTCTCTTTGTTGTTTTTGTTGGACAATTGCTTGAGGATTTTCGTCGACTATTATATGGTATGCAATATTACTATTAGTGGATGCTTTTCTTGGTTTGCATTTATGGCATCTCCATTCGCTTCTCCTTTCATTAGCCATAGTCGCATAGGTTTTTTCTGATAAAGAGCAACAAGGAGAGAAATGGTATTGAGAATTGCATCCATAACATTTCACGAATTTTGTTGGTAAATCATTATTGCACTGCGAACAGACACTCATTTTTTATGTTTTGCTTTTTGCTTTATTCTTTAAAATTTTGTGCTTTGTTATATCTTTTGATTTCTTCACACATAAAAACACTATATTTTTGTAATTATTGATTTTATTTTTTGCTTTTTTAATAAACTATTTGGTTTTATTTTCACACAGCTTTTACAAATTTTTTAAAATCGATTTTTTAAATTTACAATGATATCGATCAACAGAATAACGCTCTTTGTTTATCGCACAGTTAAAAACACGTCCGCTTGCAATGAAGAATAGTCTAGAACTGTCTAGTTCAGTTCTAGTTCAGTTCTAGTTCAGTTCTAGTTCAGTTCTAGTTCAGTTCTAGTTCAGTTCTAGTTCAGTTCTAGTTCAGTTCTAGTTTAGTTCTAGTTCAGTTCTAGTTCAGTTCTAGTTCAGTTCTAGTTCAGTTCTAGTTCAGTTCTAGTTCAGTTCTAGTTCAGTTCTAGTTCAGTTCTAGTTCAGTTCTAGTTCAGTTCTAGTTCAGTTCTAGTTCAGTTCTAGTTCAGTTCTAGTTCAGTTCTAGTTCAGTTCTAGTTCAGTTCTAGTTCAGTTCTAGTTCAGTTCTAGTTCAGTTCTAGTTCAGTTCTAGTTCAGTTCTAGTTCAGTTCTAGTTCAGTTCTAGTTCAGTTCTAGTTCAGTTCTAGTTCAGTTCTAGTTCAGTTCTAGTTCAGTTCTAGTTCAGTTCTAGTTCAGTTCTAGTTCAGTTCTAGTTCAGTTCTAGTTCAGTTCTAGTTCAGTTCTAGTTCAGTTCTAGTTCAGTTCTAGTTCAGTTCTAGTTCAGTTCTAGTTCAGTTCTAGTTCAGTTCTAGTTCAGTTCTAGTTCAGTTCTAGTTCAGTTCTAGTTCAGTTCTAGTTCTGTTCTAGTTCAGTTCTAGTTCAGTTCTAGTTCAGTTCTAGTTCAGTTCTAGTTCAGTTCTAGTTCAGTTCTAATTCAGTTCTAGTTCAGTTCTAGTTCAGTTCTAGTTCAGTTCTAGTTCAGTTTTAGTTCAGTTCTAGTTCAGTTCTAGTTCAGTTCTAGTTCAGTTCTAGTTCAGTTCTAGTTCAGTTCTAGTTCAGTTCTAGTTCAGTTCTAGTTCAGTTCTAGTTCAGTTCTAGTTCAGTTCTAGTTCAGTTCTAGTTCAGTTCTAGTTCAGTTCTAGTTCAGTTCTAGTTCAGTTCTAGTTCAGTTCTAGTTCAGTTCTAGTTTAGTTCTAGTTCAGTTCTAGTTCAGTTCTAGTTCAGTTCTAGTTCAGTTCTAGTTCAGTTCTAGTTCAGTTCTAGTTCAGTTCTAGTTCAGTTCTAGTTCAGTTCTAGTTCAGTTCTAGTTCAGTTCTAGTTCAGTTCTAGTTCAGTTCTAGTTCAGTTCTAGTTCAGTTCTAGTTCAGTTCTAGTTCAGTTCTAGTTCAGTTCTAGTTCAGTTCTAGTTCAGTTCTAGTTCAGTTCTAGTTCAGTTCTAGTTCAGTTCTAGTTCAGTTCTAGTTCAGTTCTAGTTCAGTTCTAGTTCAGTTCTAGTTCAGTTCTAGTTCAGTTCTAGTTCAGTTCTAGTTCAGTTCTAGTTCAGTTCTAGTTCAGTTCTAGTTCAGTTCTAGTTCAGTTCTAGTTCAGTTCTAGTTCAGTTCTAGTTCAGTTTTAGTTCAGTTCTAGTTCAGTTCTAGTTCAGTACTAGTTCAGTTCTAGTTCAGTTCTAGTTCTGTTCTAGTTCAGTTCTAGTTCAGTTCTAGTTCAGTTTTAGTTCAGTTCTAGTTCAGTTCTAGTTCAGTTCTAATTCAGTTCTAGTTCAGTTCTAGTTCAGTTCTAGTTCAGTTTTAGTTCAGTTCTAGTTCAGTTCTAGTTCAGTTCTAGTTCAGTTCTAGTTCAGTTCTAGTTCAGTTCTAGTTCAGTTCTAGTTCAGTTCTAGTTCAGTTCTAGTTCAGTTCTAGTTCAGTTCTAGTTCAGTTCTAGTTCAGTTCTAGTTCAGTTCTAGTTCAGTTCTAGTTCAGTTCTAGTTCAGTTCTAGTTCAGTTCTAGTTCAGTTCTAATTCAGTTCTAGTTCAGTTCTTGTTCAGTTCTAGATCAGTTCTAGTTCAGTTCTAATTCAGTTCTAGTTCAGTTCTGCTATGTTTTATTTCTAATTACAAATTATATTTAAATTGATTTGTGACTAAATTGCTTCCCGTCCGGCCAAATACGAATACAAGAGTGCAAATTTTATAAAAAAAATAAAAATTTCAAAATAATTTTTTTAAACTGCATAAAAAACATATTAACATTGTACTTTTACTAGTATTTCTTATGTATTGTATAAAATAAATATTAGTCTTTCATTTCTCAGAAAATCGTACAAATAGCTTATGGAAATTTTTCAAAAATAAATAATATGCGCATGTGCTATTTTTCCCTTATAGTTTTCAAGTCATTTTTGCATTAGAAATTTTAAAAATGTATTAATTTTTCAAAATCTTGGTCCATTTTTTTGTAATATATAGCCCAATATTTTCATTCGATTTTGTAATTTTTTGCTATTAGTTAAAGGACAAAATTATCTATTGAATAAGGAAGAAGTCGATATCCTTTTCGATTCCAAAAATAAACGATTTTTAAATTTAAAATGGCGAAAGTAAAATTTTTTTTTTTACAGAAAGTCTCTATGTCCCGGTTCAGAGAGAGGTAAAGAGAATATAAAAATTTAGTATTCCCTTCTCCACTATCTCCTTCTAACTCAAAATTGCATGAAGAAAATTGCTGTGTGTGAACACTGACTTAAAGAATATTTTCTTTAAGAATATATAACAATTTTATATTTTTCTGCAAGTTATGTTCAAGAGATAATTTTAAAGATTAAATTATCATCCAAAAATTTATATATTTTTACTTTAACCTATATGTTTTATAATCCCAAAGCTCAAATTTAAAAACATAATACAGTTTTAAAATCATCGATGTATTCGAAGAAGTTTGGAAGATTCTGTGTCGATCTAGCTATGTCTGTCCGTCTGTCTGTTGAAAGCAGGATAGGTCTCGAACGATACAACCTATGGGGAAGAAATTTGGCTCAAATATTTATCGGTTAATAAACACAAAAGTTATGGGCAAAATAGAAACACAGGGTGTCCGTTGTAGCTTCATTTCATACTTTTCTGCTTATATCTCGTAAACAAAAGCATGTACGACAACGAAATTTTGTACTAGACTAATTCAAGGACTAATGTAATCTCGGAAAGAAAAAATGGGCGTGGTCCGCCCAATTTACCGCCCACCTTATATATAACGTAAAATTTGAAAAAGTTGATGGTGGGTATATAGATTCGGCCAAGCCGAATATAACATTCTCACTTGTTTTAAATAGACTTATATTTTAATAAATAAAATATTTATAGAATACAACGGATTTTATTATATTTATTTATATCTTATTTGTTTTCCTATAAAAAAAGGTTTAATTTCACGATTTTTTTTAAGAAGTTTATTCTATTATCACGTTTTAACTTAAATTTAAACTTATTTTATTTGAGCAAATACTCAATTCATCATAAAACAAATTTGTCATTTATTATAAACGACTTGAGAATACATCATGCATAGTTAAGAAAATCATTATTTTGTAAAAACTGAATAGAAACTGCTAACTGAATATTGCCAGCATTTTAGCCTATTTTAGCATGCTGATTTTTTTTAATGAAAATATGACAGCATTACTTCCTTTTTTTACTTAATTTTTTCTTACGACTTAGTACTACGGTTACTTTAAAATCATTAGTACACTTATAGGCTTGCCCTCCTATGTATGAGTATGTAAATCTATATGTGTTTTACATGGAATATTCCAGCCAAAAAAAAATGCGTGACATCTAGAGAATCTATAACAAAAAGTGTGCGTTTTTTTTTTTTTTTTTTCTTTTCATATTTTATGGTTTAGACCTCTTGGCTAAAATATATTGCTAAAGCGGCCATAAATGTCTGTTCTTTTAGAAAATGTACTTTTTTTTTCAAACTGTTGAAAATATTTTCTATTACCATGTCAGATGATATGCGATAAACCCTTACATTTTTTGCATAATGGTTTTTCAACAAATCAGTCACGAGTTTCGTTTTTTTTTTTCTTGTGTTCATAACATTGAATTTTGTTGACAGATTGATTGCATGATGACAAGCCATACATAAATGTCATTCGCCTACAAATTGTACAAATATTATTACAAAATTTTCTATTATTTTTTAAAATGTTCGTGCCCAAAAAATGTAATAGAATCTATTAAATATTTTTGTTTACATTTAAGCCTTTGCATATGAATTTGTAAATTTGTGTTTATTATTTATAAAATATTTGTACTTGTTTTAAATAATAATAAATATTTTTACTGAATAAATGCGAATATGAAGTTGAAAAATAAACAATAGCTTTGTTTTGTTAAAAAAAAAAACAATATAATATTTACTGGAATATGAATGAGTTCTCTTTCCTGGATGTCTAAAAAAAATAACTTTATGCATATTTTTTATTTTTATTGTTTAAATTATTCATCATCATGTTTTCTTTTTATTATGTGAAATATTTATAGGCAAAATTTACAAGTTTATGACTTTTAAAATAAAATTGGGAATGTAGTATGTATATTTTTATTATTTCAACAAATATTTTTGATTCATACTTGATTTTATTAATACAAAAACTATAAGAGAAAAGTCGAAGAAAATCCTTCAGATGAATGTTTAATAATTATTTGCGAACTTAAAATAACTTATTGCCAAATACAATTTAAAATAATTATATCAATGAAACATATGCTCCATTTTATTAATAGCAAACTTAAAAATTTTGAGCAAGAAGATTTTGTGTTTAATATAAATTTATAGAATTCGAAATTTTACCAAAAACTAAAAAAAAATCACTAAAAATTATCAAAATTTATATCAAAAGTTCAGCAATAATTAAAAATTTCTCAAATACAAAAGTTATCCAATATTTTTAGAAAACATAATCTTGCCACTCGAAGGCGCCAAAATCAGCTGATATATAGCAAAAATATGTGTATTGAAAAAAAATGAATTTCGATGACTCTACTTGAATAATTGGTAAAAATATATTTCAACAGGTTTTTTTTTTTTGGTTAACTGTAGTTCATCCATCGCACAGTGGGGTTCAAACGCAAATTTTTTGGTAATAAATCTGTATCTCCAAAACTACTACTCGGATTAAATTTAAATGTATGGAAGAGTTGCAGAGAAGGACTCAAGCTTTCAGAAAAATCATATTGTAGTCACCTTGTGATATCACGAGATAAGCTACAGTGTGTCAAAATTGACTACCTCGAGTATGTGAAAGTTTAAAAAAATCGTAACTTCTAGAAAAGAATTTTGAAAAATTGCCAAAGCTTTTTAAAAGCTTTATTTTACATTAGTTTTTTTACACGCTATGAATTTAAATTTAACAAAGAAATTGCATAAATGAATTCATGACCAGAGATCGCGGTGTCTTTAATATTTCATAAATCGTCGAAACACACCTAAGTGGCTAAATGAAATCGGTCAAAATGTATACCAATCTGTAGCTGTTATTATAATTATATTGGAATCAAATGGCTCTCAAAAATAAATACGCGTTTAAATTTAATGCAACTTTTAAAATTTTTTGGTGCGTATTTTTGTCATTGAAAACATCATCTGAAGAGTTCATTTGAAGAGTTTATTTGTAGTAAGACATAAAAAAATCATATCAGCGAATTAAATGCAGTTAAAAAAAAATATATATATATATATTACATCTATGCAAACTTTGTTTTTTACTCGATATTCTAAAGGAAGGTTTAAATAGATATATGATCGTGATTATGTTCACTAATATAGAACTTATCGAACTTCTTTTAATTTGTATTTGGTATATCTTTGTGTAGGTTACATGCAGTGGCTCACAGCTTATTTTATATAGAACATATCTTCATATTTAATGTTCCATAGCTACGCAACAGATCGGAACTTTTAAAAAATATGGTATCATTTGAAGGAGAAAAAACTCTAGTTTTACAAAACTATTTCATTTATTGTAAAAATTTGCATTTAAATAACATAAAAGTAGAAAATAAAAAAAAAAATATACTAAATTTTTTAGCTCACAGCTGGTTGGGCATTGAAACAACGAAAAAACATTTTAAAAATCGTAGCTGCGATATATTTTAAGGAAAACAAAGGACCACCGATGGTTCTCACCACCAAAATTGACATCCGGAGTTCAAATTGATTTGGGAAAACAATGTTGTGTCAAAACTTTTTGCCGTGAATTGCATCAACACTATTTTAAACGCCGAGTTTTACACAAGAAGACTTTTAACAATTTAAATAAAAGGGGCTGCATGCCCTACTTTACCAAGGAACTTGTTTCCAAGGATCCAACGATTTAAAATTCGAATAGTTTTTGTTAATAAGTTAAAATTTTATATATTTGTCTCATATTTGTGGCGAGAACCGAATACCGAGCTGAACCCAGAAAACTTAAAAGTAACACCACTTGTTGGTGGTGGTTTCATGGTTTGGGCCTGTATGTTAGTTAATAGTGGTGTGATGTTGGAATTTATTGGAACATTAATGGACAGTATAAGATACCTTTAAATCCTAAAGGATAATTTGTTACAGAGTGCAGAAAATCAGGGCAGATTATCATAATCTTCATATTGCCAAGATAACGATCCGAAGAACAAATTTGGTATTGTGCAACATTTTCTAATATTTAAATGCCCAAATTTAACGACGCTCCCTAAACAGCCGCCAGACCTCAATATTATTGAAAATTTGTGGTTTATATTAGAAATTTACTTAATAAAATAGGAATTAGCCCTAAAAATGCAGTTGGAACACATTTCGCTTAATGTTACAAAAAACTGCATGCACCGGTAACAAACCACCACATATCTATTGCATACAATTAAGACTATCATTCCAGATAATTAATACTCTAATTATCGGACGTAATTTTTAATTTTTTGATGTAATAACTGGCTGCATAAAATAAATTTGATATTTTTGTTTTCATATTTTTAAGTTACTTAAATGAAAACTTTAAAAATAAATAATCGTCCTATGTTAAACTAGAAATATTCATCTTCTATTGATATCAAATTTTATTTTTAATTCCAGTCTGTTACTTTTTTATAGAGCTTTTAAAATAAAATTGTATACTGCATAATTTAAATGTTATTTTTACAATTTATTTAAATTTCTGACTCTTTACTACCAAAACTAAAAGGTAATTTTTTGTCCATTAATATAAATTGAAACATTTTTGATTGTCAGATATTAAAAATATATGAAAGAATTTTGTAAAATCAAAGGACGAGAAAATCTGTGCGCACTTTGTTGATAGTTTTTAATGAAAAATCAATATGATCGCGATTATCGTATCACATTTAATTTGTATTTTGGATAATTTAATGTGGGTTAATATTTTAAAATCTAAATATCTTAAACCTCCAAAACACCGACGCCGTTCTCTAAAAATCATTCACACGAACAGATTTGTGTTTTATTAAAGCCAGTTAATAATAGTACAAAATAGCTGATGTGCCATTTAAAAAACTTTTTCTTGAACCCCAGAGGTAAACGAGTTTGAATAATTGCCCATATAAGCTTTAAGAATATTTAATTCAAACATAAAGAAACATGAAAAAACTTAAAAAAAAAAACAGATAAGAAAAGAAGATTACATAAAGCTGCATAAAATCCACCAGTTTATTCAACACATTATCAAACGCATTCACAATTGCAGAAAAATGG
The DNA here is from genome assembly GCA_951394005.1 of Protophormia terraenovae. NCBI lineage: Eukaryota > Metazoa > Arthropoda > Insecta > Diptera > Calliphoridae > Protophormia > Protophormia terraenovae. The sequence continues at coordinate 74,389,507 of OX596076.1, read as the reverse complement.
GCGACAATACAAACAAAGCCCTACCACATCACACATACACACAAAGAAATATGCAATTGTTTACAATTGCTCGCAATGAAGATGACTTTGAAACGGATGTTCTTACTGTCACTTTATTACACCATTTCCGGTCTAGAAAATACACAAATTCTTCAGCTATTATTCTTACTGTTGTTGTTTTTGAGAGATGCTGGTTTTTGTCTGCCTTCATTCTGTCTTATATTTATTTCCTTTATTTGTTTTCTTATTTATTTTTTTTTTTAACTATTTTACATTTCAGTTTTCTTTTTTGTTTTTGATCTCGTGAATTCTTTTCATGGCATAAATACAACATCAACAATTCTCTATAAGTTTTTAAAATAAAATCTGGGAAAATTTATTGTTTGTACTGAGTCATGGCACTTCATTGTTGTTGTTTTATAAAAATTTGTCTGAATGCTTGTGATTTTTCCAGTAGAATTGTGCAATGGAAATTAAAAATTCAAATATTACGATATATAAAGAATTTCAATTTCTTTTTAGACTTTAAAAAGTTATGTAAAAGTATTTTTTTGAAAATCTTAAAGAGTTTAAGTGTCTACATAATATTGGTAAGGTTTTTTACAAAACACTATTTAGTTAATATTTTTTTTTTTTTTTACCAAGTAGGAGTAACTACTGTCTTATTTATAACAATAAGCTCTATATATTTTAAGAAACTAACTAAGGCTATTTCTTTTACCAAAAGTCAGCAAAGGATGAGCAAATAAAGCAGAAAAACAATCAGTCGAGCCAAAGCTACTTTCAATGCCATCAGCAACAATAACTACAAAGAAGAATACAACCGAATAAAAAACCAACAAAATGTGTGTTAAGAAAACCTATAAATTTTATATTTTATACGCGTTTGTTGTAAAAAAATCCCTGTTATATAAACATTATTGTAAAGAAAGTACAAAATTGCTAAAATAACTAAAAAAAAAAAAAATTAAAGCAGAAGTTCTCACTAGTTTTTTTTTTTTTTTTTTTAAAGCACCACCATATATGGATTATGCGTTTGTGTTGATGTTTTTCACATCCAAAAATATTAGTCTAACCCCCAACCTAATTTATACCAATCGGCGTAGAATCACTTTCTGACTTAAATTAACGATGTCCGTCCGTCTGTCTATTTATGTAAACCTTGTAATCAAATAACAGGTCGCAATTTTGAACATAAATTAATAAAATTTGGTACACAGGTTTCTTATGATCTAAGGACAGAGCATATTGAAATTTGTTATGATCAGTGAATTATTTATATATAAGGGTTTAACGATCAGAAATCTCTCAAATAAAGCAATATTTTAATGAATTTGGCACTTATAAGTTCCATACAAGTATAAATCTCTCCACCAAATGTCAGGCCATAATTGACATAATTAACGGCCATAAATCCGATTAAAAAGTTATTTAATATTCGATACAATATCAACGTAATATTTTGCATTCGTTTTTATTTTACTATTAATACAAGTATTTGTCCACAATTGGCCACAGGTCTAACAAAAGAACCCTCCTCGCATTTTGGTACATATACACACCCAGCAAAAATAAGTGCAAGTAATTTTTGAGGAAGTACTTTTTCATTACTTCCAAAGTATCAAAGAGTGTATGTTTTCCTCTTCTTAAAAAGTTATTTTGAACAGCATCCGCAAATGTTATTAAAAAGCGATTCCAATGAAGTTTACTGTTCCAAAACATTGATGAACGGTTTCTGTTATCGCAAATATTTACCTTGTTGACCATAAAAAAAATTATGTCTATTTGCAATAAAAATTACTTTAAAAATGACATTTGTTTCTATTCAAAGGAAAAAACTCCATAGAAGCAATTTAAATTATATCCTTGCTCTGATTTAAAACAACATCATAAAAATACATTTTTCATGACATCAGGAACATGACTTTCAGTGAATAGGAGTCAAAAAAAAAGAGAACATTCTCTAAAGTTAATTAATTAATTAATTCATTGGAAATGATCCGAATTTGCACTACTTCTGGATCACAAGTTCTGGATCTTATTAACTTCTTTGGATGTTATTTTTTTGTTGGACAATGGTTTAGGACCCAGCAAAAACTTAGCTTCTATTTTTAAAAGCAACAGCTTACGGTATGCATTACAATGTAGCCTTATTCACAACTCGCAGCATTACCAAATTGTACTTCAATAACTGGTATTTAGTAAATATGAAAGTAATTTGATTTTTTCGAGGCTCAGTTGTCTACAGCGCCTAACTAAAAAAACGTGTATTTAAATCAGAGATGCGCAATTTTCAAATTTTCTGACTCGCGAGTCTAGACTACAAATGCTGCTTACGCAACGCTACTTCACACGTACACTATAAACTACTTCGTTCGACTGCTGTTCTCTCATTAATGTCAATGCAAATTAAGCAGAGTTTTTTGCTGCTTCACATATACAAGCGCAAATGTATAGTAGTGTGTGTGCGCATTACTGATTTGAATTCAAAGAGAGTTCAACTCCCAATTAAATCAAATGTCTTTTTTTTATAAATTGTGTTTATTTATTTCCTTATATGAAAACTACTTTTTTTGCACATAAAAATATAAGTCGATTGTGGTGTAGCGAGTAAGACGGCAGACTAACAAACACAACCAGTATGTTGATGACTGGGTTCATATCTCAACCGAGACAAATGTTTTTTCTTGTGCGTAAGAAAAATCAGCATCCAAAACAACTCTTTTGGAACCCAAATAAAAACCTATGCAATTTTGGACAACAAAATTCATCAGTTATAGCACTAAAAGTGGAAGCTGTTTTTCATAGTGATTTCGCTTATAAATCGCGTTATTTAGTAGGCGAAGTTTTTGCTGGGGATATTATATGGTATCGCTTGACCGACTATATCTTTATAACTTGTTATTTTTGTAGTTATTATTTCAAAAGATTCAGTCTGTTTTTTTTTTTTAACTCTATAATTTTAATCTTATTAAACTCCTAAACTGCGTGATCTAAAGAAATCGGCCTTAAACGAACTACTTAGATAGGCAAATGCGAATGGTCTGGGAGTAATCTTATCAAAGACCGAACGGTACTTTTTACCAGAAAATTTTAAATTCCAGCCTTTAGACTTTGTAGACTGGACAGTATTTCTCTGGTCCTTTTCAAATAGGCCAAATACCTTGGCATGATATTGGATTCAAAGCTCTCATGGAAACGTAATGTGAAGGCTTTATGTGCTTCTATGCATGCAAGAAGACTTTTGGTAAGTGGTACGTTATACACTGAATGTACACAGGGGTAATTAGACCAATTCTTACCTATAGGGCACTTGTATGGTAGAGTGCTGTCAATACAAAGACTTATCTCTCCATTTTGGGCTGGGTACAGAGACTAGACCATGCTGCATTTAGCTCCATTTTTTGTCATTAACAAATATGTCTCGGCCAAGTCCGCTTTAAGACTCAGAGAGTCAGGCGAACTAAGGAATGATCCTATTGGACATGGCAAAATCCTACAAGTAGTAGGCGGGAGCGATTTGAGTGCCCGAACGGACTATATCATTCCTAGGATGGATTTTGATAAATCTTTTAGGATTAGCATCCCTGACAGGGAAAGCTTAGTAACAAATTCTCTTTTTCAAGAAGATGCTGACGGGTCAAAAACGGATACGGGAAACGGGTCAGAAGTTATCTATGAAGACCTGGGACTTTCAATATCTACAATATTACCGGATACTTGTACAATATTTCAGGCAGAGATATATACTGTAATTGTAGCTGTTAGACGAATCAGAGAATTCATTTCAGAAGCTTTTGCTGTCGACTTCTTTGTAGATAGTCAGTCCGTTGTCAAGGCTCTGAATTTGTATGTGGTGAAATCGAAAATATACTCGAATGCAATCGATATCTTTCCCAGTTGTGAGGATGAGTGCGCAAGAGTCAGTTCGTCTTTTGATTCAAGAGAGGCTCGGACGGAAGTCGATATTTCTCTTGTGGAGCTGTCGAATTTGATAGAAGACTGGGCGCTTAAGGAAAGGTCCCGTAGGTGGTCCACGATAACCGCTTGTAGGATATCTAGAATCTTTTGGCCCTTAATTGATAGACAAAGAACTAGAACTGGTTCTTAATAGAAGGATGATTTCACTTTTAACAGGCTTCATCACGGGACACCGTATTATAGAACGCAGATCAGAATACATAGGCTTTTCCTGAACTGATTTCTGTAGAAGTTGTTAAGATTAAGAAGAGATAGAGTCTATAGAACATCTTCTATGCGATTGTCTGGCACTGCAGGAACGCAGACTCTCATCTCATCTGAGTGAGCACTCCTTTCAGAATCTTGACGATCTGGAAGATGTATCATTAGACAAACGATTTCAAATTAGGGAAAATCGTATTCTCGAGGCACCTACGCCTACGGAAATCAGTAATGGTGAGTTTTTTCTTCTTCTTTCTTCCCTTTTCTAGGGAAACACAATGGGCCACATAGGGTCTTCGAGTGAACTCGCTTATTTTGGCGAGCTGCCCACGCAACCTAACCTAAACTCCTAAATAGAAATTTAAGCTATAAAATTTCAGTTTCTTGCTTGACACTTTTTGTGACAGATTTACATTCAAAAGCAAACTTGTATTTAAGAAACTCTGTTCTTTAAAAAAAATTTCGTCTTTTTATTTAAAGAGTGGGTGGTAAAATTTTTGTACGGTTAGTGGTTTTGTTGAATTAAGTTGGCGTCATTTTCTTCAGGATACTAAAGTGCATCGTAAAAGCAAATGTAGACATTATGTACATATAACTACAAAGCACATAGTCTTCTTACTTAAATAAGAGGCGTTAAGTCTATTTTATACTTTCTTTTAAAAAACTAAAATTCACAGAAATGTGTATTAAATATAAAGAATATTTTTAGGTTTAAATGCCAGCAAATACAATATTGATTGGAAAGCAAATAGAGACAAATAAAATCAAGAGAATTTTATAAAAAAGAAATTAAATATTGCTTCAAAAAAAAGGTTAAGTTGCAAAATGTGTGTTAAGGCTTCAATTCGATCTCACTCCTTATAACAAAAAAATTCTTAACTTTGTTGCCTCACACACGCGTCATTAGATTATAAAAAAAAAAAAAAAATTAAAATAAAATTATTGAAATAGTCTACGACTTTTTCTAGAAGAGTTATTTTCTATCTTTTTAATGTAACTTCCATAGCGATTTACATAAAATTTATAAAATGCATGTAGGATTTTTATATTATTAAAGCTTGGTGGCTTTTAATTAAAAACAAATTATATTATTTTTAACAATAAATAAATAAATTGTGTATATTTTATTAATTAAAACATAAACTTATTTTTAACACTTTAAAATATCGGATGCCGCTGCTCAACTTTAATTATTTTATTCGCGACTTCTTTGCACAACGTTTTTTATTAGACAACTCAATAACTCACTACAACTATAACAACTTTTCAAGTGTGAACTCTGTAACTTCAACTCTAACTTTATCTCTCAACACGCTCTTTTATGTTATTGTCTTACACTACTCGCTACTTTTAAAGTACCAGAAAGTTCCTAGCGAGTAAACCCTATAACTATCCCTTTCTCGTCCATTAAAAGTCCGTTTATCAAATTGAAAATCCCCATCCAGAATGTTTGTCTTTCGTTATGCTAGGTCTCGTCCATATTTCGTCTGTAGCCTACGTTACTCGTCACTAACTTAATCTAGAATATTCTGTCCGTTAGAAATATTAACCCTTTTGTCACCAATGTCAGCCAATCCCACATGCATATATAAAGCGGAAAGATATTTATATTATTTATATCGTTCATTGCTGGACGTCACGTCCTTATTTTACTCCCTTGTTGAAAATAGTTATTCTTATGTTCCTTTCTAATATTCATTATTTAAAAAGTCTTAAAAATATTAGTTAGTAGTTAGTCCTTTTGCGTATGCGGAATATTAATTTGTATTCTATAAACTCATATTACTCATACGCATAAATTTAACTACAATAAGTTAAGTTTATTTTAAAAACTTGTAATTACTTGGTGGCATTTACATTCATATTACAATAAAATTACTTACTTGCTTTTATGAGTACAATAAATACAACTAAAAATTTAACATATTTACAGTTTTTTTTATGACGCTTTTTCATATTCCTTAATAACAAAGTAAAATGTGTGCCAGAAAAAAAATGTTACTAATTACACATGCAATCATCATCAACTGCAACCAATATTTATATCACGTTTACAAACTGCAATATTAATTTTTAATTTTAAGTTACACTTTATAAAAAAAGTTGCTAAATTAAAGGAAAGGTTTTATTAATTGACACACTAATTTTAGTTAAAGGTGATTACATGTTAAAATAATTTAATTTCTTATCAAAAGTAACATTTTTGAAAAAAAAAAAACGAGAGAAAAAGATATAGTCGGTCAAGCCCGACCATATGATACCCTACACCATTGTGTACATTATAATTCGGGTAGGGGTCTTGACTTGGAGTCAAATGTGGACCGATACTCATAAGTGTAAAATAAAACATACGAATACAGAATATTACATTGATGTTGACATGTATATGAATTTATTTACTTTTGAGTGATTCCCGAAAGAGGGCCTTATATGGGAGCTATGGTAAATTATGGACCGATCTTTGTAAAATTTGGCACTATCATTTGTGTTCATATAAAACTTATTTGTGTCGAATATTGACTTGATACTAACATTTTAATGGGATTTATGCCCGTTAAAGTGACTTTCTGAAAAGGGGTTTATATGGGAGCTATGGTTAATTATGGACCGATCTATTTAAAAATCGGCACACTTATTTAGACTTATATGAAACTTGTATGTGCCAAATTTCATTAAAATATTGCTATATTTAAGGGATTTATGATCGTTAAACCCTTTTCCGGGAGGACATTTGTATGGGGGCTAGGTGAAATAATAAACCGATCATAACCAATTTCAATAGGCTTCATCCCTGGAAAGAATAAAAAACCTGTGTACCAAATCTCATTAATTTTGGTTCAAAATTGCGACCTGTAGTTTGATTACAAGGTTTACATGACGGACAGACGGTCAGTCGGACAGACTGACGGACGGACGGACATCGATAAATTGAATCAGAAAGTGATTCTAAGCCGATTGATATAAATTAAGGTGGGTCTTAGACCAATATTTTTGGGTGTTACAAACATCAGCACAAACGCATAATACCCTGCCCACCTATGCACAGTGTCACATTTGGCAGTTTTAGAACGACAAAAATCCAATTTTGGAGATTTAAGTCTGAAATTGTATATTCTGTTAGTAGATAATGCCATAAACATTCCCACTTAAAATGGGCGGGTAGAATCATTGCCACTCCCATATTGAAAAAAAAAATTACTTTATTTGTAGGAATTTCGGACATATTTTTGAAAATTTTGTTAACATAAAGGATATTTTAGTAATAGGCGTAGCAAGATCTTAGTACACCAATCTTAGAATAACAGTTGCATAACAAATTTTCAGCCATTACCTTAAAATGTTTAAATAATTCTTAAGGAATTGCTAATGTGAGGTACCGTATATTTTCTCTAATATTTTAAAAGATCGCAAAAAGTCGCAGCTAATATTTTTAAATATAATTTTATAGATCTTTTACAATTAAATCGTATTTTTAAATTGGAACTCGTTGGAACTTATTAGTTCCAGTCCATTAAAAATAGAATTTCTCAAAAAATATATTTTTTAATATTATGATTTCATTTAAATGAAAAAATATATTTTCAGTATTGATCTTTTAAGTTCGCAAATTATAATGGAATAATTAAGATACATTTATTATGATATGCAAAAAAAAATCTTATCAATATCTGCAGTATTTCCTGAGATACATGAAGTTAAAGTCAACATACTTCTTTACAAAAGTTCTAAATAAAATAAAAATATTTTTAAAAGTTGCAACTTTGAAAATCAATATTTCGCGCTATAGACACTTTCCAATAATTTAAGTATTTTTTCCATAATATATGACATGTTTACTAATAAATTCGAAAAGAATAACTTCAATTAATAAGGTTTTATTTTTGTATTTTTGTCGTTCCAATTTGGATAAATGTGACACTGTGCTATGGTGGTGTAGGGTATAAAAAAAATGAAAATCCATATATGGAAAATTCTTCAAACTCGTTTACTTTTGGTGTTCAAAAAAACGTCGAAAATTTTTTAACCAACGATATTTAGTACAAATATTCCTTGGCTCTAGTGAAACACAAATCTGTTCGCGTGAATGAGGTTTTGGTAAAAATTTATAAAAAAAAATTGCCAAAATTCTATTTATAGTCTTAAATTAAAAATTATTATACTTATGTACTCTACAATGGTGCATCTTAAATACAAATTAAAAATATCGCGATATTTTAAGTATGGGTGAATATATTAATAATTATCAAACCTTCTTATAAAATTTGCAAAGTTCAGTTTTTAGTGATGTAGTCTTGTTTATATACATCCATTTGTTGCAAAATTATTTTTTTTTTTCAAACAAGTCATAAGATAATGTCATTTATATATGTATATTTTTTAATTGCACTTACTCAAATCCCTAAAGTTGCATTAAATGCAAAATCGTACTTTTTTTGGAACGCCATATTGATTTTGATATAGGGTATTAAAGCAGCTACATATTGACATATATCATCTCAAATTTTAATTAGCGCCTTGGGTGTGCCTCTACGATTAATGTTAAACTAAAAACATTGCGTTCTTAGCCCATGAAAACCGTTGTTGAATATTTTTAATGAAATTATATTTTCTGCGTAAGTAAAACATAACAAAAGAACTTATTTCAGATTAAAATTTACTTTTAACGCCAAAATCAGCTAAAACAAAATATGCGAAACTTCTGATTTTTTTATAAATTACTATATACTTTCAGCAAATTAATAGTTTAAAATGCTACAGTGATTTAAAAATATAATTTGGAAACCTTCTTTGATAACGCGATACTATAGCTTCATTGAAATAATGTTGCGAGTGTGCCTCGTAGAAAAGGCACCTTTTGGAGCCATCCACATTCTTTCTCTCCAAGTTTGTGTATCTCCTACAGCATTTCTGTTAAGGGCACATTAACGAGATATATGTCAAATGATGCACAATTTCAAGAGCTATTTGGCTCTATTTTGAACATTACAATACTCGAAACGGCGAAAAATCCATAGTGAAAAAACTGCAAAATTTTAAAATTTTTTAAAATTTGGTCTCTGGTATCTGGTACTTTTTTGAAAATCGGCCATTTTAGGGAGAAAACGTGTAAAAACTGTATTTTGGTACTTTTTTGGCACCATATGTATCTTTGAAACCAATCAACATACAGATAAAATTTATGTCGTATTCATAACTTATCAAAAAATGAGAAATACGAATTTGGTGCTTTTTAGAAATTCAGACGTTTAAGGGGTAAAAATCGTACCTATTTTTGGTACTTTTTTTCATAAAATATTTTTTTATATTTATTGAAATATTTATATGAGTATTTTAATATGGGATACCACTACAATTTAGAAATTTATTGGAATACAATTTTTGATACTTCGATGGGTGAAAAAAGTACCAAAAAAAGGGGTAAAGGCGGGAAATTACATTTTATTCAAACTTAATAATAAATTTTCAATTACATTAAACATAAAAACATGAAATTAAGAAAATGTAGATAAGAATTCACAATAGTGGAATTTGTGGTACAAAAGATACATGGTCCTGTGGGTAGGAATTCAAGAGGATGGACTTTGTGGTACTTTTTTCTTCTTCTATTGGTACTTTTTTGCATTTTCTGTAATATTTAACCTAGAAACATGAAATTAAATACGTATGGTCCGATGTTGGAAAGAATACACAAGGGGGGACTTTGTGGTACTTTTTCGTTCTTCTAATGGTACTTTTTGAATTTTCTATAATATTTAACATAGGAACATAAAATTAAAGATATTTGGTACTAAATGAATGAGAATTCATTAGAGGGGACTTTGTGGTACTTTTTTGTTCTTCCAATGGTACTTTTTGAATTTTCTATAATTATGAACCTAGAAACATGAAATTAAAGATATGTGGTCCTAAGTGAATGTGAATCCATAAGAGGGGATTTTATGGTACTTTTTTGTTCTTCTTATAGTACTTTTTGAAATTTCTAAATTATTTAACGTAGAAACATGAAATTAAGGATATGTGGTCCTAAATGAATGAGAATCTATAAGAGAGAACTTTGTGGTACTTTTTCGTTCTTCTAATGGTACTTTTTGAATTTTCTATGATATTTAACATAGAAATATAAAATTAAAGATATTTGGTCCTAAATGAATGGGAATCCATAAGAAGGGACTTTGTGGTATCTTTTTTCGTTCTTCTAATAGTACTTCTTGAATGTTCTGTAATTTTCATCCTTAGAAACATAAAATTGAAGATGTAAGGTCCTAAGTGAATCAGAAAACTTAAATGGATTTTGTGGTACTTTTTCTTTATTCTAATATTCTTTTTCGTAATTCTGATATTTATTTTTCGTTATTCTAGCATTAGAAACCTGAAATTGAAAGATGTTATTTATGGATAAAAATTCTCAAGGTCTCTTAGTCACATTATTTTATACAAAAAAATAAGAATAGAAATACTTTGATAGTTTTTTAAATTTTGAACGTGAAAGATGTTAAAAATTGGTACAGAAATATATCAAACATGCCTTTTGTACTTTTCGAAAATCCTTTTTTTTACTGCAATCTTTGGTACTTTTTTAGGTAATATATTTAAAAAGTTTATTGTTATAAATTCCGATATAACACCATTATTAAAAATGTTCCCAAGGGAGTTAAGAATCTTAGTTTAAATTTATTATATAGTATGGTTTTTATTGAAAAATTCCGCTAACGAAGTAGCGGGTTTACAGCTCGTTTAATATAAAATGCTTAATAGCTAAAAACTAAAATCTAAAATGAAAATAGTACAATCTTTTTTATGTTTAAACCTTATCTTTAAATAAGACCCTTCGAAAATCAATTCTTATCACACACACAAGTGTGAATGATAAGGGTTGTTTGTACACATGTGTGAAAGACCAACGCACATGCGTATGTCCACAACAAATGTATACAATCATAAAATTTATAAAAATAATAGAAATGGTAATTAAAATTTAACATAATACTTAAAAGAAAGATATAAAAAAAGTAATGAAATATGTTCAACTAAGTTTGAACAACGACTTTTGCACAACACAATTTGACACTTGTTAATGACATGCTAATTAAATCCATGCCGATCTTTTACTGCAAGTGTTTATAGTCTACATTAGAAAAATTTAATATTTATGCTGAAATCCGCGATTACAGCAATCAAAAGAAAGAAAAAATACTTATTAGTTTCAAACACTTTTTTTAGATATTTTGACTTTGAGTGCTTACCGGCATTACATTGAACCGTTTCAGGTCTTGAATTTTTCTTCTGTTACACCATCCAGTGTTGTTAACATAATTGCATCAAAAGTTATGTAAAAAGATTAGAACTTAAAAATATATATTTGGTTTAAGGTCGGTTTCATAAAGACAAACTTAAAATGAGAATTGCCATATATATATATATATATATATATATATATATATATATATATATATATATATATATATATATATATATATATATATATATATATATATATATATATATATATATATATATATATATATATATATATATATATATATATATATATATATATATATATATATATATATATATATATATATATATATATATATATGTATATATATATATATATATATATATATCGTCCATTTCATGAAAGAACGCCCAAGAATATTTTTCATGTCTTCCGATTTTAATAATATTTGGCATACGCATACGCTATGGAGCCGTTTAAATATGTCCGTTTTTATTTTTTTGAATTTTGAAAAAATCGCGAATTTATTCGCGATCTAAATTTTTCAAAAAGTGAAAAAAATTACAAAAGTGTCTAACTTTAAACACCAATATCTCAAAAAGTTGTTAACGGATTTTAATGACTTAAATTGCATATTCAAGAAGAATAAGTCCACTATAAACGTAGTTATTTAAAAATAATATTATAGTTTAAAAATGCATTCATAATGCCAATGCAATTTTTGAATGCATTTTTGGAAAATGTCTACACTTTCAATTTTTTTCTTCTTTCGATATAAAAAACATTATTATGTTTCCTAAAAATTGCAATATAAATTGTTTCGAGATAAAATAGTTCACTATTTTAAAAAATGTTTTCAAAATATTTCTTAAAATTTTTTCATACAAATTTTTAATTTTTTTTTTAATTTTTGTATTTTTTAATTTTTGTGAGCATATTTTTAAATAAATTTTAACCATAATAATTCATAATTTGTTATTTGCGGTAGAAAACCTATTTATCCCAGATTAAGTGCTGATATTTTATATAACAAACATATTTGTCTTCGATATTAAGCACAATATTTAAAATCAAAAGGGCAGAAATTTCTTAAAAATGCATCCGAAAATTGCATTCTTTTCTTGAGTGCATCTTTAGCAAACAAATTATTTTTGATTTATACAATATAATTTACAATATTTGTTGTAATAAGCTTTACACTAGTTCTTAAATCAATAAAATCCCACGTATACTTAAAGAGTTATAAATATTTAAAGCTACATATTACTAAAAAATTATAACCAAAAAAATTAAAAATCAAAATTTTTTAAAAAATTTTAATTTTTGTATGAAAAATAAGATTGAAATTTTTTAAAAAAAATATTAAAAATAGTAGATTTTATTGTCCCAGAACAGTTATTTTTGCATTTTAAAGTAAAGATATTGCTTTTTAACATATTAAAAGAAAATTAAAATCAAAAGGGTAGACATTTTTCAAAAATGCATCCTAAATTGCATTTGCATTATGAATGCATTTTAAAACGATAATATTATTTTTAAATTACTACATTTATAGTGGACTCATTCTTCTTAAATATGCAATTTAAATCATTAAAATCCGTTAACAACTTTTTGAGATATTTATGTTTAAAGCTAGACACTTTTGTCATTTTTTTCACTTTTTGAAAAAATAAAATCGCGAATAAATTTGCGAATTTTTCAAAATTCAAAAAAATAAAAACGGAGATATTTAAATGGCTCCATAGGTTATATGTGTACCAAATATAAACAAAATCGGATGACCCTCAGTAAAAAAATTTAAATTTTTTATAAATCTTTCGTGGAATTGACGATATATAGAACTTACTAGAGAAAATAAACGTATATTAGGAATTTAGATTATCAGAAATCAATTTTTTATGAGTAAAATAAATCTATGTTTACAAATACTAAGAATATTTGTTTATGGAATATAATGGGGAATCGACAAAATGATGTGCCTATACACCTTAAATGCATATTTAATTAAAAAAAAGTAATAAATGTAGTATGTGAAAAAAATATACTTTTATAAATAAGTGTTTACAGTAAAATAAATAAAAAAATAGAAGTACACAGTCACAGGCATTATACCAAATTAAAAGGCATACAAAAAATTTGGTTGTTTTTCTTGTATGTATAAATACACATACACTAATGAATTGAATTTTTATTCAAATAGTTAACACTTATTCCAAAAAAAAAAAAAAAAAAAAGAGGAAAAACCAAATTAAATCTGTATGCAAATTAATAAAATATTTTAATGAATTTATTTACAATTCCAACAATTGCATCAAAAATACTATTATAACTCGTTAGCCAATCTTTTTTTTATTTATTTACTAGCATTAACGAATAGTGATAAAAAATGATTGAGTTTCTACAAAAAGAGTATTAATTTTTATTATACAATTTTTTTTTTTTACTTGTAGCATTTTAATATAAATTTTTTTCACATAAAAAAAAGCTATCAACATCTTCAACTACACAGAGAAAACGGATTCATTGTAGCAACCGAATTTTTTGCCAATCGAATTCTGTCGGTTGTATGAACTATCTCATAATTTAATTGTGACTATTGAATAAATTCGGTACACACAAAAGTATTTTAAATATGGATTGAAATTATTAATGACGTTATTGTGAATTATTATTTTTTTAATATAGTTTTATTAAAAATGAAAAAGGGTGAAACAAATACAATAACATTATAATACACTATTTAAGATATGATGCACTCCAGGACTTATCGATGGTTAAATATTGAAAATATCTTAGTTACGTGTATTTTATATTCAAAAGTACCAGTTATCAACTTTTGACCATTGAACTAATAAATTCTTTGACGAAGCGGATATTAAAAAAATCACAGTTAAAAGACTTCAATCTTCGACAAGTGATTCAACAACTTTTAGGCACTAAATTACACTACTTAATTTCCTGATCCAAAAAGCTCTCCCAAACATTCTTATCTGCAATTTCACACCTAACCATAGCAGTTGATAGGGAATCGAGATCATTATATAAACCGACAGCTTGACAATGTTTAACACCAGCGCGGCAGACAGATATTTTTTTTTTACTGTTTGAAGCATTACACTATTGATTGTCTGCAAGAAATTTATTATTAGTCAGCGATTTTGCAGAAATATTTGACAATAAGTTACACTTACCATTACTGCAAACACGACAAAATTTAAAGCATGTGACTTGAACTTCGGGGATATGATTTTTTGCATAATACACAGGACCGTCAAACAAGATATACATATTTTTCATTTCTTTGTTTGAATGTACAATTTTTTCATTTAAATAATTTTAATACACAAATTTTTCTTTTTTATAAATAATTTATTTCAAAATGTCAATGAATTTTACCAAATTTTCGATTGTAATCCCCGAATTTGTTTGAATTTTTGTAACTACTGAATTTTTATAACAAATTTAGAACTGCAACCAATAATTTCTACTACAACAACTTTTTGTAATAGCTTCAATTCGGTTGTCATTTTTATATCTTTAAATAAATTTTAAAATAATTCCAATTGGGTTAGATAACTAAATTAACTATCGTGTGAATTCTAATTCCATTCCATTTAAGTTATAAATATTATAAATACGGAAAATCCATTAAATTTACACACTTTCGGTTATTTAAAATACATTTCTGTTATTACAACCATTTTCCAACAAATCTTTTTTCTGTGTGTAAGTAAATCAGGTAGAAGTAGAAAAATAAAAATGTTAACAATTTACTTAAAGGACCTGAGACACAGTAAATTTCAAGCCTATTTTGTGAAAGAAATAAGAATATGAAATTTCGCACAAAATTTCAATTTATAAAGGAGTACGTTCGAAAAAATCTAAACATACATTTTGCCTCATAACTGTTTTCGGAAGCAATATTTAATTATTATTATTATTATTTTTTTTTTCATCTAGTTATCTTTGAAAATATGTCAGTTATTATTTTTAATGACAACCATGTTGATTTGTTGAGATACGTTGAGAACCCAAAATCAGACAAAGTTTCTTAAAAAAATCCTTATATGACAAACTTTATGCAGTTGCTGCAAAACAAAAAGATCTTTTGTTTTTATCGACTCTATAAGTACCGAAATATATTTCATAAGAATGCATGTGTCCGCACATTTTTGGCCCGTTTTGGTATCATGTCACTACAGTAAGAAAACTATGGAGTGGTACCAAAATAATAACATAGTTTTTGTACCAAGAGTGGTCAATTCTCCAAATTTTTCGGAGCTAAGACCAGTGTAGAGATATTGGGCTCTTGTGATTTTTTCGTGTGCACTTCTTATTACCTATTACTTTTTATTATAGAACATTTAAAACCTATACAAAAATATTAAAAAAAATTAAATTTGTTTTGTGTTTCTTACAATTTCACGAATATTTTTTTACATTTTGTAAATAAGATATCTTCAATAATTTTTAAGTAAAGTAAACATTTATGCATTGATTTTAATTACTTTTTAGCTATTTTCGACTTATATTATTAAATAGTGTAAGTGCACCTAATGTCGGCATGTACCAGTAGTCGGCATTTTTGAATTTAAACCGAAATAATTAACAATAGTGAATACTAATTATTAATGCAAGATAAATTTTGCCATGCAAATATATTTATATTTTTAGTGCAAATGTTCAAAATATAATTATAGTAGCAGTTTTTTGGTAATATACTCCGTTCATAAACAACACATTTTGATATCAGTTTTTAGAAAAAAATTAAAGAAATACCAATTTTAAAGATGATATTAATTATAATAATCCAAGTTGTATTTTAACAAAAAATTATTCAGAAGATAGACAACAATTCAAACCTTATGTTAAATGTGTAAAATTTTGCTTAAAAAATTCCAATTCGTGGTTTAATGGCTGCCGAACTTAGAAACAAACAAATTTCATAATTTTCCTTAGTAGGCATGTCATGTTAATTGAGAGATAATAATGTAATTAATACTTCGGACCTAAATTTTTCTTGCAAATACATTTAGACCCTATTATTAGAAATATTTCGCCGGAACTATGTAACGATGTATCTGTTATTATAAGGGGTCATTTCGATTATGTTTGTAAAAAATGTGATAAAAGTTAATTAAAACTTAAGATTCATACATAAAAATGTTCTACAGAATTTTTCTACATAAAATTTTACTATGGGTCGCGGAAGTGTAAAATTGTATCTGTTGAATCATTTTTCCAAAAATAGATAAACTATAAAATCTATCAGGTATTTTGTTAAATTTTTTTTTACTTTTTAAAATTATGTTATATTTCAGAGCTTAGGGCATTTATATACGAAATGTGTCAATAAATTTCATGCCGACTACTGGATCATCACATGCCGAACACTGGAAAAATATGAATACTATAGGTAAATTCGATGTATTCTATAAAATGCAATAAAATGGCCAATTAAACATTTATTTCTTTTCAAAAATCTAACAAAATCTAAAAGAGTACCCTTTAATAAAGTGGTGCAATTGCTCGGTATCCAAATATCATGAAATATAAATCTTGAAAGACAGAAAAAAAGTTAAACTGCCGACTACCAGTACACTTACCCTATACGAAATTTATTTTATTTTTTTTTTTGCTAAAAAAGACTTAATATCTCCACAACTGTTAAGTGTATTAAAAAACGAGAGCGGTATATTTATTCGGCTGGACCGAATCTTTTATACCCTTCACTACTTAACCGATAATAATATATATGCGCCCTAAAGTATGCTTTCATAATTTCACATTTATAATAATCTAAATTTTTTCCAAGCTACACAAATTTAAACTGTCATAGCAATCATTGCTTCCTTAACAAAAACAACAACAAAATCCATATATATTTACATATTATTGTATGTACTATTGAATATATACAAACAAACTGACTGCATATACATATAAAAACAATAATAACACTGTTAATCACTATAATACTCTGTTGCTAACTTAACTGCTTATACAAAAAAAAAAAAAAAACACAACACAACAACAACACAATAGTCATTGCAATGGTAAATATAAATGTTTGTTTGTGTATATTTTTAATAATTTATTTCAGTTTTTTGCCAATCCGATTTAGTTAGTTCAAAAAACCAAAAATTCAGAAAAATATTTATAACACATTTGTTTAAAGATGATTTCCGCAGCTTATATAGAAGCCTATAAAGTCCCAAAAAAAAACGTTTTGGCAGATATCTCAGATTTCAATGAACCGATTGAGTTTATTACCTCAGCAAAAAAAAAAAAAAATCTAAGAAATAATTGAATTTTCTGTAAAAAAATTAAGTTTCTAGCTTATACAAAGGCTTCAAAAAGTTGAAAAAACAAATTTAAAGTAGATTATTGTTGCTGTTTTTCATTACCCATAACATTGCCTATAACTCGGTTGGACTGATTTCTTTGATTCAAAAAACCGTAATTTTAAAAAAATATTTACGACCAATTTGTTCAAGAACGAAACCCATAGCTTATATAGGATCTTAAAAAGTCTAAATATATATATATATATATATATATATATATATATATATATATATATATATATATATATATATATATATATATATATATATATATATTTCTAAAAACTGATTTCAACAGACAGACGGACATCTTTATATCGACGCCTATCAATAAGGATCCAGAATATATATACTTTTTGGTGTCTTAGATTAATATAGTAGAAATTACAAACGGAATGACAAACTTATGTATTGAAGGGTATAAAAAAATTTTAAAAGTAAAAAAGAAATTATGCCAAAAAAAATGTTTTACCGCCTCTTTATAATGATTTTTTTTTTTTAACATTATTGTTGTTAATATGACAAAATTTAATTATTTTAATAAATTTTTTTTTTTTTTCTCAAATTCAATAAAAACTTATTAATATGACACAGAGTTTTACTGGTGAGACCTTTTTATTAGCCTCTACCTGGATATTTTTTAAATACCCTGTCATTCCCAATTACGACACTATAAAATGAATATGAACAATTTTAAAGATTAAAAAAAAAAAAAAAATGGGTCAAATTTGTTTACTTGTTTCTAAAAAGCTTTTTTTAATTGAATATTTTTATTTTTTGCACTTTAAATAATAATACTTTATAAATATTTAATAGTAAAATTTAATATTAATTAAATTATTCAACATTGACTAAGACCCCGATTTAAATTCAAAAGACTGAATGTTTTACGAAATTATACTTTATAGAAACAGTTAAAGATTAAATATTTTTTTTTTTTTAAGATTATCATGTAGCAATTTTTTATCATTGCACTTCAGCTAAATGATTTTCTGTAGAAACAATAAAAAAAATCATGAAAATTATTTATTTTTATTTTTCTAATCATTTATTAATATTAATAATAAATAAACATTTGTTCAGTATAATCAAGACAAAAAGATAGACACATACAAACAAATATTTTGTTATTTAGAAATAATGAAAAATCAATGTGTTATTTATGATTCACAAATGAAACAGAAAAAGCAAACTATGAATTCTTTTGTAGAAATAGGTAAGTATCCATTTTAATCTCGTATTCTCAAATTTGTACTGTTTAAATTAGAAAACTACCAATATCAATTATGGTAATCTTTAATATTCCAATTTTCAACACCAATATTAATATTAATTAATTAATTAATTCTTGGCTATGCTACTTAAATACAAAGAAACTAAGTTTCATAAGCTTCTGGCTTGTGCTACAAAATCTGAGTTAATTTTAAAATTTGTTTTATAAATTAAAACAATTAATTCTTTTATATTTAGTTATCATTTAGAATACCTTATTTTTAGCAAATATTTGATGCCATTATTATTGTTTTTGTTGTTTATGATAAATTGTTATTTGTAGCATTATTTACGACAACAATGTCAACCAATAACAATTTATGATGGGCTTCAAATTCATGAAGAACATAAAAATAATAAGAAAAAAATAAAAAAGCAAATAAATAAAAAATGACGAAAGAACAAACAACAAGCAAACAAACAAGCATCACAAATAATAAATAATCCCATTTTCATTTCAAAGCATTCAAACAACAACTCCGAAGGATATAAACACAACACTAAAGCTAACTAACACTAAGTAAGACACACTCACACACAACACATAGATAAAAGTTACATCTTCCACTTCCAAAATTTCACCCAAAACATACTTACAATAACAAAAACAAAATGAAAAATTATTTTAAGATTTTGGTGAAGTGGCTATATAAGGACAATTGGTTAGAGAAGGACATTGATAAGTAAAATAATAACAATAAGAAAAATAATATTAGCCACAAGAGCTACTACATACAAACATATGGCATAGGAGAAGCAAAATGTATAAGAATTAGTCTCCTGCGCAAGATGATTTGAAAAGCAAACACACTTGAATTTCAAGTGTGTGTTTCATAGCCAACATGTGCAAAAACAACAATAAATACTGTTCGTACTGTTCGCTGCCCGAAGCAAAGCAAGTGTGTACTGTGTATGAGCGACTGCAAATCCGTGCGTTCAAATCATTTATCGTAAACAAGTGGTGCAAGTGGTGTGGCAAAAAAAAAGCAAATCATACAAGACGTTGAGAAATGATTTAAAGACTTCAAGTGGGCTTAATGATTTGTTTGTTTTTTGTAATACGTAGTTGCTGTGTGTGGCAAAAAATCTTCATAATGTGTAAAAAGTGGTTGTTTATAAATATTCTTGCATACACACACATATATACAGTATGTCTATATTTTATTGTTGGTTCTTCTTTTCTAAATAAATGTAAAAGGGTGAATTCATAAAGTTATTAAAAAATACTCTTTATTAAGAGTTAAAAAAGTAAAAAAATTAAAGTTGACATTTGAAACAATACTTTTAAACGACTGTTTTACTTACGAAATTACTTTATACAGTCATGAACGCACACACACACATATAATTTTAATAAAAAAGAAAACACAATTTTTTCCTTATTGAAGCAAACAAGTGGTCAAAAGGCTTGTATTTTTTTATACAAGCCTTTGAGAGGCTTGTTTGGTCGCTATCATAGCACAC
Source organism: Protophormia terraenovae (assembly GCA_951394005.1). Lineage (NCBI taxonomy): Eukaryota > Metazoa > Arthropoda > Insecta > Diptera > Calliphoridae > Protophormia > Protophormia terraenovae. The sequence continues at coordinate 74,369,002 of OX596076.1, read as the reverse complement.
TCATGATTTGTTCATAAAGTTGAAGCACACACGCAGTATTTGTATGGTTTTAAGTGCCTGCAGAACAGTATTTATTACTCCGCACACACACTGATAACAACACTTGAAAAATATCAAGTGGCTTGTACAGCCTTATAAGACATAGTTTGCAGGGCTCTAATAAGAATAACAACAGCCGAAGCGACAGCCACAGAAGTTCAAAGAAAAAAATATTTATTGTTATGATTCCATTTCGTTTAGAATACATGCGTCTGTCCATCTGTCTGTCTATCTTTCTTGCTTCTTATCATTCATATTGTTATTATTAGTTGGCATTCATTCTTGAATTTATAGCAGTCGGAATGGCAATGTGTTTCTATATGTTGTTTATATGTGTGTGTGATTCGTGGTTAAAAATTGTGTGTATAAATAAATGCAGCAATGAATAAACATGAGTTGTCTTTTGTGATTTTTGATGATGTGTGCGTGGAAATTGTGTATTAATTTTGATTATCAAGTGTTTTGAATTAACTTGATTTTATTTCTATGATAAATTTTATTCATAGAATTAACTATTTATTTTATTGTTCTGGGAGAAGAAGTAAATATTATAATTTACTTAGTTCTATTTCAGTTGAAGTTTAGCTCTAGAATAGTTCTAGTTTAGATCTAGTTATATTCTGGTTAAGTTCTAGCTAAGTTCTAGTTCTAGTTCAGTTCTAGTTCAGTTCTAGTTCAGTTCTAGTTCAGTTCTAGTTCAGTTCTAGTTCAATTCTAGTTAAGTTCTAGTTCAGTTCTAGTTCAGTTCTTGTTCAGTTCTAGTTTAGTTCTAGTTCAGTTCTAGTTCAGTTCTAGTACAGTTCTAGTTCAGTTCTAGTTCAGTTCTAGTTCAGTTCTAGTTCAGTTCTAGTTCAGTTCTAGTTCAGTTCTAGTTCAGTTCTAGTTCAGTTCTAGTTCAGTTCTAGTTCAGTTCTAGTTCAGTTCTAGTTCAGTTCTAGTTCAGTTCTAGTTCAGTTCTAGTTCAGTTCTAATTCAGTTCTAATTCAGTTCTAGTTCAGTTCTAGTTCTAGTTCAATTCTAGTTCAGTTCTAGTTCAGTTCAGTTCTAGTTCAGTTCTAGTTCAGTTCTAGTTCAGTTCTAGTTCAGTTCTAGTTCAGTTCTAGTTCAGTTCTAGTTTAGTTCTAGTTCAGTTCTATGTTAAAACTTTTAGAAGTTATTTTAATTGTTTTTATACCCTAGTATATATTTTAGTTTATAGTCTAGTCTATAGTCTAGTCTATAGTCTAGTCTATAGTCTAGTCTATAGTCTAGTCTATAGTCTAGTCTATAGTCTAGTCTATAGTCTAGTCCGTAGTGTAATCTGCAATACAGTTTATATTCTAATAGATAGTCTATTCTATACACCCAGAGAAAAATCGACCACATACGTGTTGAAAACTGTACCATTCAGTGTCAATAGTGAATCTGCACCGTATGTGTTCAAATTCAACATTGGGCTTTCAAATCATTAACGAAAAATTTTACCTATTGGTATCAAGTTGACACCGATTCAGTATAAAATTATTAAATTGCAATAAAATTTGTGAACGAAAGGTATCAAAAACCCGATACCGAAAATTTGTCAATGTGACCACATCCGTAATGAATTTTGAATCGAATTATTTCCCTTAGTGTAGTCTAGCCCATAGTTCGGTCTATAGTCTATCCCATAGTCTAGTCCAGCAATCGCCAAAACCCAATGCTCTTGATATGAATAAAAAAAAGCACATAAAGCAAGTCAGTGTCGCAAGGACATTGAAACAAGAAGGTTGTTTTAAGCTTATTTCTTGAGATACACTCACGAAAAATATTTTATGTCAAGTAGGAGTATTTTAAGTTTGCTTTTGTCTCAAAGTATGCTTTTGTCTTAATTACCAAATACAACTATTATTTTTTAGTTAGAAAAAATTATTATGATTTACTTTTTTCACTAGTCAATTTTACTTCATATTTTTTACTAAAAACCAAAAATAAAAATTTAAATAATCGTTCTGTTTTGTGTTAAATTTAGAATGACCCGTTATTTTTCAACAAAAAAATTAAATCCTAAAATAATAAATACTGTATCTATTTTGGGCAAAAAACAATTGTTATTTTTGAATCAAAGAATAGAGAAATATTAAATAAATAGCAGTTTTTGTCATAACTATTACTAGTCTATACACACACCATTTACTCGTAATTAAAAATATTGCAATATGAAAATTTTTCTGTATAAACAGTGAGTTAGTACTATATTTGCAAGTTACTAACTCTCGAAAAATAAACGTGATTAGTGAAGCTAATTGCAAATAATATGTACAGCGTTGCCACTACTCTTTACGTTCATAGAATTTTCAATGATAATAGTTTTATTTTTTCCCATCTGACACGACAAATAAGGAAATATATTTCTTTGTGCAAGTAAAGAGAGTGAAACAAAATATACACAAACATAACTGTGAATGTATGAGTTGCGATCGCTGGTCTAGACTATTGTTTATTCTATGGTCTAATCCATAGTTCAGTCCATAGTCTAGTTCATAAACTAGTTTATAGTCTAGTAGGTAGTCAAGTCTATAATCTCATCTGCTTTCAGAGATTTAGTTTTTTGTTTCTTAAATTTTGTTTTCTAAAGTTTAATTTGATGTTCTACGGTTTGTGAAACGCTCTTCCTTTATAGTGAGAAAATAATGAAATTAAAATTTATTTCTATATATTACAATCAATCGAACCTAAATGTGAATATAGCAGGGTATTACAGTTTGTAAAATAATTTTAAATTACACAAACACAGTTGCTAATCCCCATAAACAAAAAAAAAAAAAAAAAAAAAAGAAGAGAAGAGAATAATAATTCTTCAAAATGTTCAAGGTAAAAAAAAAAAACAACAAAAATAAGAGGTGATAACTAAAGAAGGTGTTTAACTTTTTGTCACTGGTATTTTTTATTTTTTTTTTTAGCGTTTAAAACCATTAAAAAGAGCACGAAATAATAAAAATGTTGGTGTGCTTTGTGTTTATTCATTGGCAACACCTACAGATGTTTTTCCACGTTGATGATGTTTATTTGTTGTTGTGGTTGATTTTTTTCTTGGTCTTCTATTCATTAGAAGACATTCATGCAAATTTGTAAAGAATTTTCATTAGTTTTTTGTTATTGAATATCTGTAACAAGACAAAAGTATTATCCACCCTCTACTGTACGGCATAACCACAACACAAGGGAGGAAAGATAACAAATTTGAACATTAAGGGACAAAGTGAAACGAATGACAAATATCTTTAGCAGTTTAAACATGAAAATTATATATTGAAAGTAATGCTTTTTTCTGTGTTCAGCAGACAGATATCGTACTTACTGTTTTGGAATACAATGAAAGCGATGAACGAAAAGCATTGAAATTGTCTTAGAGTAAGGGTGTTAGCTTCCTTTTTTTTAACTAATCATTATTAAACATAAAACTATATCTGAGAATGAAACAATTTTTTTTTCGAAAATAATAATTTTTACTCTTCTTTGTGGCCTGCTGCTATTGTGGTCTGCATTGTATTTTGTCTTCTTACACAATTTTTTCCTTTATTCTTCTATGCGTTTTTTTTATGTCTGCAAAGGTGTGTAAGAATCTTTTTTTTTTATCCATACAAATTAAAAGTAAACACATAGCACACACACACATACACCATTAGCATATTAGCGTTAAATCATTGGTAACGCATTTTTCTTTACATTTCGGTTTTCGCTTAAATTTTTCTTTTTAATCTTTAAGACGTTTGCTACCAGACTTAGTTTGAGACTGACAATATCTTTGGTTGTAAATTCTACGAAAAATGAAATTCTTTTTAATAGGTTTACTTAGAAAAGATTGGTAGAAAAAAATAATACTGATTGAATATCGAATACTTGTAAATCTCTCGACAAGGGTGTGAGTTAATAAACATATGCACTGTTTTCCTTTTTCATAAACAGTAATTTATGCTAATTTTAAATGCTTTAAATTCTACGGAAGTAACTGGATTTATAATAATTGAATTAAGCGTAAATTTGCATTTGATATAAAGAAAGGAAATTGTAGATGAAAAAATTGATGATAAAAATTTATAATTTTAATTTGCCAATAAATATAAAGTATTTTCTTATCTTAATGATTCGATTTAAGATCTATAATACACTACAGTCCAGCATATTTCTCAATATTTAGTTTAATTTCTAGTTTAGTCTATAATACAGTACTTGCTGCACCGTAACATTTAATTCCTTATTCTCCATTTAGAGTTAATTAGAATTTTGCGTTTATTACTCATCCGCCATGATTTTATTTCAGCCGCTCCTTACATGGAGAACAGACACTGACCAGGAAGCCGTTCACTGTGGATACCATCGCGCCTTGGTTTATGACTGGGGAAACCACGAAGTCGTCACTCTCCTAACTATGCCTTTCTTGAGGATACACCTGTGGCTGAATACTTATTTTGTCAAAAATTTCCTTTATTCTCTCCACACGCAAAGAAAAAATATGGTTCCTGTGACCATAAACTAAGAGCAACATACTATGATTGTAATATATGATTCCAGGTTACAATAAGTATATTTGTACGTAATCATTATTATGATTCCAATTTATATTTTATTAGTAAGGTTCATAACCTTATTAATAACTTTTAGTAAGTATTGCTTTCAATTTCATTATGTTTTTATTATTTAATAATTCCATGTTATCATATATATAAACTAATTTCATCATATATATAATTCCATTTTATCATATATATGAACTAATTTCATCATATATATAATCCCACCTTATCATATATATGATCCCATATTTTCATATTTATATTCATTTGTACCACGATATGTGGTACATTCATCATACTGAATAAAAACAAAACTTGTCAATTTATATTTGTTCATATATAAACTAAATGAGAATTATAAATACTGGACTGATACACAAAAATGTATTCAAAACGCATTAAAAGTTAATGGCTTAATGGTTGTAGAATTAACCAAATTTGTAAAATGAAATGGATGGTTATGTAATTAACTAAATTGTTGTAGAATTGACTAAATGATTGGATTTATTCATAAATATGATTCCATATAAACATATTTAAATACATATTATAATTCAGTGAATCATATTAAAATTTTGATTGTGGGTAATCATTAAATGATTAAACAGAATCATAAACGTTGCTATCATGAACACAGTATATTTAAATCAATGAAAAACGGCCATATAATTATTGAATAGTTGTGGTGATCATGCTGTAACCATGTTTTTTCTCTGCGTGCAGAGAATATCATTACGGGTATAAGTCTAGTCCATAGTCTAGTCTATAGTCTAGTCTATAGTCTAGTCTATAGTCTAGTCTATAGTCTAGTCTATAGTCTAGTCTATAGTCTAGTCTATAGTCTAGTCTATAGTCTAGTCTATAGTCTAGTCTATAGTCTAGTCTATAGTCTAGTCTATAGTCTAGTCTATAGTCTAGTCTATAGTCTAGTCTATAGTCTAGTCTATAGTCTAGTCTATAGTCTAGTCTATAGTCTAGTCTATAGTCTAGTCTATAGTCTAGTCTATAGTCTAGTCTATAGTCTAGTCTATAGTCTAGTCTATAGTCTAGTCTATAGTCTAGTCTATAGTCTAGTCTATAGTTTAGTCTATAGTCTAGTCTATAGTCTAGTCTATAGTCTAGTCTATAGTCTAGTCTATAGTCTAGTCTATAGTCTAGTCTATAGTCTAGTCTATAGTATAGTCTATAGTCTAGTCTATAATATAGTCTATAGTCTAGTCTATAGTATAGTCTATAGTCTATAGTCTAGACGACACCAACTGTTGAATCCCCCGTTCAAGAACAAATTCCTTCTGGGAACAATTTCCTGGAACTTGGAAATCTTATTACGGGTTTGATTAAGTTTATGAAGGGAAAGTCAAACGTACACCATGCCTTAAATGAGCAGGCGAGATCCATAAAAGCAATGTATAACAAAGTAAGGGATGGAATGTCCTACTGTGAAACTCCTCATGTCCCTGAAACTGAGGAACTTTCGACACAAACGACGCCTAAAACGTGGACACCTGAAAAGGATCTCAAACGTAGTAGAGAAGTGGAAGAAATGTCCCAAAACCCCAAGCCGCGAAGAGAAGCAAGAAGGCCAGTCAAAACGAAAGGAAATCACATGTAAAGAAGAAGAGTGTACCAGAAAGGAATAATACAGAAGAGGGAACCAATTCTTGGAAAACCATGAATCCCAGGAAGAAGCCTAGAAAAAGAAAGGATATGAAAGACGTGATGATTATCTCAGCGAAAGGAGAAACAAGCTATGCAGATATTCTGAAGCATATTAAATCAAACCCAAACCTAAAGGATATGGGAGAATGCGTGTCTCACATAAGAAGAACACAAAAAGGCGATCTCCTCTTGGAAATGAACGCTTCTAACAAGGAAAGTGTAAAACAATTCCAAGGGCAAGTGAAACAAGCGCGAATGTTATATTCGGCCGAATCTATATACCCACTATCAACTTTTTAAAATTTTGCGTTATATGGGAAGTGGGCGGGCCACGCCCATTTTTGGTTTACGGGTTTACATTGGTCCTTAAACTATTTGCACAAAATTTCGTTGATTTTCACCTTATATGGGAGGTGGCCGGTAAAGTGGGCGGACCACGCCCATTTTCGGTTTAAAAGTTTATATCGACCCTCAAACTAGTTATACAAAATTTCGTTGTCGTACATGCTTTTGTTTCAGAAATATCAGCAGAAAAATATGAAACGGACACCCTTTGTTTCTAGCTTTTAGCCCATAACTTTTTTACTTATTAACCGATTTTGCCCATTTTTAATACCAAACAAACCTTATATAAGATAAATATTTGTGCCAAATTTCATCCCCCTACGTTGTCCCGTTCGAGCCCTTTCCTGCTTTCAACAGACAGACAGACAGACAGACAGACAGACAGACGGACATAGCTAGATCGACTCAGAATCTAACCAGGACCCAGAAAATATATACTTTGTTGGGTCTTAAATAATTCCTTCGACATGTTACACACAGAATGACAAAATCAATATACCCCCCATCTTTTTGATGGTGGGTATAAAAATCGGTGGGTCTAGAGGCGAATATTGTAATCCGAATACCCCAGATACTAATTGAATATAAGGCTATGTCCTTACGTTACAACGAAAGCCGATATTAGTGAAGCTCTAAATAACCAACTAGGAGTTTATGAACTGAGGGAATCGGATATAAGGAGTCTCAGAAGAAGCTATGGAGGAACACAAATAGCAACTATAAGCCTACTAGTGGAGCTGGGTCGTAAAGCTCTCGAAATCGGCATATCACCCATCCGATTCGGATATTTTCTGCTGGTGTCTGGATCAAGTCCAACTCTTCCATAGGTGGAAATGGCGTGACGTTTACAGGATGGGCATCTTAAAAACTGGATAAGGAATTATATATGAATTCATACGTGAATTAATAGATAATTCTTAACTGAATGGATCAGAAACGGAGATAGTAAAACAACTTTTAACAAGACTTAAAAGAGCATGTGATACTTTAATGCCAAAAAGAAGACTATCTAGGAATTGTCCTCCAAACTATTGGTGTAATCCAGAAATCAGTAACCTCCGGGCGAAGTGTCTGAAAGCAAGGAGGAGAACAAAACGATTAACAGGCCGTCCTGGGTTCGAAGAAGCATGCCGAGATATCCAGTGCGCAAGGCGTGAATTCCAACACGTGATATTGAGGAGCAAAAGAAACAGTTTTAAGCAAATATGCCTAGAAGCGGATTCCGACCCATTGGGAAAAGCTTATCGTATTGTTAGCTCACCAATTAAAGGCAACCAAGCTGTCCTTCGTTATTACAGAAGATAGTCGTCAACTTGTTCTCACAACACATAAATGCTTTGCAAATCACAGAGAGAATACAATTAAGCCAAAATATATCATTGACCAAAGAAGAAGAGATAATCAAAATAGCTGATAAGGTTGGATAAAATAAAGCACCAGAACCCGATTGCATCCCAAATAATGCTCTTAAGCTGGCGATTAAAACATTGACAAAAACGTTTGTTGATATCTTAAATAAGTGCCTAATTGAAGAAACCTTCCCGTGCCTAGGAAAAAGCAAACTCTAATGCTGATTCCAAAGCCCAGTAAATTTCAAGGTAATCCCTCGGCGTATAGGCCGATATGCCTGCTCGATACAAATGGCAAAATACTCGAGAAAATTATATATAACCGCTTGCTACCAATTGTAGGGGCGAAGAATATACTATCCAGCCGTCAATATGGATTCAGAAAGGCGCGATAAACTATCGATACAATACATATGGTCCTTGACACAGCACAGTCGGCAATAGAAGGAAGGGATGCAAACAAGAAATATTGCGCGATAATAACTCTTGATGTTAAGAATGCTTTCAACTCAGCTAACTGAGGAAGAGTAATGGAAACTTTGAGCAGAATTGGCATACCTGAATACCTAACAAGGATGATAACTAGCTATTTTACAAATAGGGAGTTGTGCTATTTTACCGATGATAGTATTAAAACATACAATATTACCGCAGGAGTTCCACAAAGCTCGGTGCTAGGTCCACTGTGGAACATCATGTATAATGACGTTCTTATCCTTAATATCTCGGAAGATGCAAATATAATAGGATTTGCTGATGACATTGCTGTAACAGTTTCAGCGAGACACGTAGATGAAGTTGAATTAATCTCAAACGAAGTAGTATGGACTATAAGGAACTGGATAAAAAGTGCTGGGCTAGCAGAATATAAAACCAAAATTATTTTGACTACCAGCTAACGAAAGTGAGAAAATATTAAGGTATCAATAGGAGAGCATCAGGGGACATTTAAAACTCATCTAAAATATCTTGGAGTCATTATAGATGCGAGACTTAATTTCAAAACACATATTGAATATATTTAAAATAAGGCCTCAAACGTCCGTGCAGCCCTCGAAATAATGATGCCGAATTTAGGTGGACCCAAGCAGGACAAGAGAAAGATCATATGCACAGTGGTTAGTTCAGTGTTTCTCTACGCTGCACCTATATGGTCAAGAGCCCTGAATATAAAATCCAAAGCCAGGAAATTATACTCTATTTACAGGTTGACTGTGCTACGAATATGCTGTTCCTACAAAACAAATTCTGAAGATGCTGTCTATTTCATTGCGGGAATGATCCCCTTAGATATTTTGGCAGACGAGGCAAAACGCCTGGATGCAGGCAGGAGAAATCCAGACCAAAGAAACTCACGTATGCTTGAGAGAGAAGTGTCAATAAGACAATGGCAGAGTAGATGAGAAAATAGCCGCAAAGGAAGTTGGACTTTCAAGCAAATTCCAAGAATAGATACATGGTTAAATCGGAAACATGGTGAAGCAAACTACTACCTAACACAGTTTTTATAAGGTCATGGGGGATACATAAGCTATCTGTATAAATTTAGGTTGGATGACTCAACTGAGTGCCCTCGCTGCACAAACCAAGAAGAAGACCCTAAACACGTCATGTTTTACTGAAGGACAACTAAACGCCGAGAATACTGGAAGATAATATGAGAAATGTGTCAAAGTATTCACGACAAACTAAGAATGGAGGAGAAACTAAGAAGAGACTCACAAGTAACAGCCTAAAGGCCTACGATGCAATATCCTAACCGACAGTTCCGCAGGGATTATGCATGACGAAGGTAAAAAACCGACATAACCCGCGGTTAATATTAAACTGCAAGTATCTTATGCAAGATTTTCACCTGCCTAATGAGAAAAAAGAGCCTATTCTATAGTCTAGTCTATAGTCTGTTCTATAGTCAAGTCTTTTCTATAGTCTAGACTATAGTCTAGTCTATAGTCTAGTCTATAGTCTGTTCTATAGTCTAGTCTATAGTCTGTTCTATAGTCAAGTCTATTCTATAGTCTAGTCTATTCTATAATCTAGACTATAGTCTAGTCTACAGTCTAGTTTATAGTCTAGTCTATAGTCTGTTCTATAGTCTAGTCTATAGTCTGTTCTAGATTTTCACCTGCCTAATGAGAAAAAAGAGCCTATTCTATAGTCTAGTCTATAGTCTGTTCTATAGTCAAGTCTATTCTATAGTCTAGTCTATTCTATAATCTAGACTATAGTCTAGTCTATAGTCTAGTCTATAGTCTAGTCTATAGTCTAGTCTATAGTCTAGTCTGTATTCTAGTCTATAGTCTAGTCTATAGTCTATTCTATAGTTTAGTCTATAGTCTAGTTTATAATTATTTCTATAGTCAAATCTGTCTACCTTTAAGTTTATTATCATCTTTAAAGTTCAATCTATATTCCAGTCTATGAGCTACTGCATAGTTCAGTTCATAGTTTACACTTTGATCTAGTCTCTAGTTGAAATGTCTTCTTTATTTTTTACATTAAAAATAATTTCTAAACAATTTCCTCTTCGAACAAATAAACCAAAATTTATTTATTTAATTTCAAACATCTATTACTATTTCTAATTACATATCATTAAAATAATCATTCCAAATGTTATAAAATACACTTAATAGTGATGTAGCATTCTCACTACGTGTCATATTAACCACATTTTCCGCAATAAGGGTGTCATTCAACTTAAATGCCATTGGTTTGACATTTTCGCTATTGCTGCTTTTGACCTGTTGTTCTTCGAGATTGAATTGTATCAATATGATTAAATATGTTGTAATGCCACCACAAAACTTGAAAATCGTTTATGAGATGAGAAGAGACCACTTTCAGTTTTACTTAGATTACTTTTCAATAGAGAAATTGTACTTTAATTACTTACACTAAATAATGTTGTCATATTCAAGGGAAAATAACCACAGGCATTAAAGTCCAATGGATGATTGAATAGTTTCAATGAGAGATGATTAATCTACAAAAAAAAAAAAAAAAAAAAAAAAAAATAGAGTAAAATGGTTGGTAATTCTGGATGACAAATTTAATTTGCAGAGGACAGATTTTTTTGCATTTATTGTTTTAAAATAAGCCCTGGAAACATATATATTTTTTTTTTAATTTACGCTTACGTAAACTCATATACATATTTAAAAACAAAATTTAGAAGCTTTCAAAAAAATGTTTAAAAATCCGCCGCCTTTTCTGTTTTTTATTTTTGACAGTTTTTAGTAATCATTTTGGTGAGAAATGCACATTTAAAAAGTTTTTATTTGAATGAATTATTTACTAATATATTTTGTGATTGTTGACTTATTTCTGTGAAATTATTTAAAACAATATTTTAGGACTAATATTAAAACAATAAATGCATAAAAATCCGCCCTCTATTAATATGCTATGAAGTTTTTATCAATAAAAAAACGAAAGAAAAAGATATAGTCGGTCAAGCCCGACCATATGATACCCTACACCATTGTGTACAGTATAATTCGGGGAGGGGTATTTTATTAAATCAAATGTGGACCGATACTCATAAGTGTAAAATAAAACATACAAATACAGAATATTACGTTGATGTTGACATTAATATGAATTTATTCACTTTTGGGTGGTTCCCGAAAGGGGGCCTTATATGGGAGCTATGGTAAATTATGGACCGATCTTTGTAAAATTTGGCACTATCATTTATGTTTATATAAAACTTATTTGTGTCGAATATTAACTTGATACTAACATTTTAATGGGATTTATGCCCGTTAAAGTGATTTTCGGAAAAGGGGTTTATATGGGAGCTATGGGTAATTATGGACCGATTTAGACTTATATGAAACTTATATATGCCAAATTTCATTAAAATATTGCTATATTTAAGGGATTTTTAGCAGAACGGTAATGTCTGTCCGTCCGTCTATACATTAGAGTTAATTGGGTCGAAAATTAATGATCACGTTTAATTTTCCTATTTATTAGTTAATAAAAAATTTTATTTTTAGAATTATAAGATGTTTTTTTGCTGAAGAGTAATGTCCGTCTGTCCTTCTACACATTTGGGACGAAAATGATGCTTAATTCAGGAAAAGGTGATATCCAAATTTTGATGATCACATTCTATTTCTTCTGTTTATTAGTTAGTAAAAAAATGCATTTTTAGGATTCTAAAATATTTTTTGGCAGCACGACAATGTCCTGCTGCATTTTCGACCTATGGGTCGAAAATGCCACTTAATTCAGGGAAAGGTGATATGAAAATTTTAATACTTTCATTTAGTTTTCATATTAATCGAAAAGTGGAAAAAAAATATCTTTGGAATTTGAAGATTTTTTGAAAGAATTATAATGTCCGTCCAGCTGTCCGTCTGTTTGTTAATTTTTGCAAACTTTCCAATTCAAAATCGTTTAACTTTTAACTCATTAAAGATAACGACTCAAAATTTTATTTTTTCGACAGGAAATTTTGCTTTTTTGCTTTTACATAAAATATAATAAAATCGATTGAAAATAAATCTTAACCAAGATCTTGCAAAATTGAGATTTTGGAAATTTCAAATGTATGTATATAACTCGAAAAATATATAAGATAGTACATGCAAGATCATGTTTTCTAAAGGACTTATCAATGACTTTAAACCCTTTTCCGGGAGGTTATTAGTATGCGGGCTAGGTGAAATAATGGACCGATCATAACCAATTTCAATAGGCTTCGTCCTTGGACCAAAAGAAACCTGTGTACCCAATTTCATAAATTTTGGTTCAAAATTGCGACCTGTAGTTTGATTACAAGGTTTACATGGACGGACAGACGGACGGACATCATTAAATCGACTCAGAAAGTGCTTCTAAGCCGATTGGTATAAATTAAGGTGGGTCCTAGACCAATATTTTTGTGTGTTACAAACATCAGCACAAACGCATAATACCCTCCCCACCTAGGGTGTTGTAGGGTATAAAAACTTCTAGAATTCACTCACATACCATTTCATATGTATCATTATTATCAGCAGCCAATGCACAACGATGTATACATATACCAGTCTTCTTCGATTCTAAATTTGTTTGCCAATTTCCATGTAAAATACTTATACATTTTCCAGATATATAAAAAATGTAAATGCCTGTAATCCACCAGCTTTCTGCTGGACGAAATATAGAGGGAATAATCTAAAATATTTTCCAAGTCAAATTTTTATAAAAATAATAAAGAAATAATTAATCAACTAACCTGATCGACATGTGTACAATAAAAGAAATACAATTGAGCAGTAATAATGAAAAATCCATAACCCATTAGCATAAGAATGGGAAAAGCATAGACTTCATTTAATTGTTTGCCCACATTACATAAAGAATCATGCAGTTGACATAATTTTACACATCTTTCTTCTAAAGTAGCATAAATTGGGATTGTTGAGGAAGAAGAATCAGAAGAAGTTGAAGAAAGTCGTGGGGGTGAAACAGAAGGCATAGAGTCATCAAAAAAAGTCGAAAATATTTGAGGTTCTGTAACCGCATCACCGAATACTGTTTGGAAACTGTTGATAGCTTTAATTAAATTTTAAAGAATATATATATTTTTTTAATTTTGCATTTAATAAAAAAAAATAGTTAATATCTTTTATTTTACCTGGTCTAATTTGATTTTTGAAAGAGTAGTATTTAGCTTTTTTCGGCTTTTTAAATTTCTTCACAGGCTGAACTTCTAGTTCCTTTTGTCTCTTCCGCTCTAAAGTCAAGGCCTCCTCATTAAAGGCATTATTTATAGCCTCAAAACGCTTTCTTATAGCCATAAGTATACCCAAATACCATAACTTATCCAAAGTATTAAGAAAAGTCGGTACATTTGTATAAATCCATAACCAAGCAGTCCAGTTGACATTATCAATAAACAAGGTAAAGGTCAAGGCAAATGTTAATATTTCCAAAAAACTTGGCATCAAGATACCCATCAACATACGATATCTTATGCATTTGTTATTAAAAACAATATTCAAATCTCTAAAATCCTCATCAATTTCTTCCAGTTCAATAAAAATATTTATAAAATCTTTTTGCTTCAGTAAACCAGTTATACGATCAGCCAAAAATAAGGCCAAACTAAAATAAGTCAAAATAAAACCAATGCCTACGGCTAAAGGACCTAAATCATAAAATAATTTATTAAAATAAAATCTTACCTCAAAAACAAAATCTCTAAAAATACTTACTTTTCTCCTCTATATAGGCATAAGTTTGAAAAACTCCAATCATTAGATTGAAGTTAATAAATAATATTATAATACCTATGACAACCATACCTTCTCCTCCGGGAGACTTCTTCAAATGTTTATATTTACGAAATTCTCCCCAATCTTGGGAGTTTATACCGAATATTTTGCATACATAGAAAAGTATAGTAAAACTTTCCAATAGAGGTTTAGGACGTTCCGTTTGTATACTTGATGTTTTCTTCATATAAGCGGTCATTATGTTTAAAGGGTTACGAATGAACTGTTAGTTGGTGTTTAACAAATTTATGTTTAACCATTTGACACCTCGTAATATTACTTTGTTATCTAAATTACTTCATTTAGTTAATTAATTAATTTTTATAGTTTAGCTTAATGAATAATTGAGTTATTATTTATTTTTGATTATGTGCCATGAAAAATTACTTATTTAGATAATGGTATAAGAGTGCAACAACATGATAATTTTAACATACACTGTCAGACAAAATAAAGTTCGGTTTTGTATTCTTGCTATTTAATTCATAATAATTGTCTTCCAGATGTATTATGGGCCACCTTTTTAGTGTCTAGGTATTTGTCGTCTTATATTGTTTAAATTTGCAAAGCAAAAGAAGTTTCTAAATTATTTGCATTTGTGTTTGGGGTAAAAGTGTTGGGTTAGACGTGGATTTTAGTTGAACTTCCGGGTTTAGAAATGCTTAATTTTAATATCACTAAGCGGCAAATTGAGGACCATCGCGTAGGGCGAAATCATTCCATCTGCGATTGATAGCTCTTTATATGTGTAGTAAACTCTCCAAAGGATTTTTTTCTGGTAGTCAAAGTTTTGGTTTTCTATTTTTGCACCAAAGTGGTTTCAGATAAATAGCAAAAAATAATATAAATATAGTTCAAAGCTCAAATATTTTAACATAAATGTTTAGAGCATTTAAATGGCGATATTTCATAAGAACTTTCTGTTCATTTATCTCTAATAATAAGGGGTCATTTCTAGTCCGTTTAACCCTACTGTACATACCCAAAAAAATTAACGTTAGATAATACCCGTGGTACCCGGGTACCATAATGTAATTTTCATTGATTCTATTAAAAACTAATATAATTTTTTAAAAAAAATTTATTACGACCATTTAGTTGGCCAAGGATCTTAAAGAAAATCGGTAAAAACATGTTTGAGTATTTAAGCGATGTCTGTCCGTCTGTCTGGCAGTCCATATTAAACTTTTATTGAAGCTACAATTCGAAGTTTTTAAGATAATTGGACGAATTTTGGCTTTATATGATGTAGACACGATCTTTGTTAAAATTAGTTAATAATAGTTACCTATTATAACCATATCCCCATACAATTTTTCTCCAATAATGGGATTTTGACGCTCATATATATTTTTTAGTATTGCATAACTTAGTACATAAAAAACTTTTATGGACGTTATAAACCTTATTTAATTTTATAAAATAATTTTTATAAACGTAAAAAACAATTTATTATATTTTCTATCAGGTTCGAACTTAAAAAACCCATAGCTCCCATCATAAAGTGCATATATTAGTGTTAGTAGATATTACGTTTTTTGTGTACAAAGGATTGTAAAAAGTATAAAATGTAATTTTAAACTTTACAACAAAACTTGATTTATAATAAAACACACGTTTCATATAAACTCTCCGAGAAAATCCGTCAATACAGACTATAACGTTCTTACAGTCCTAAGGAATGTTAGCACTGACTTCATCCACAATTAAGCAATTAAGAGCCATATAATATCCTCACTGAAAATAGGTCACGTCCGAAAATAACTTTTTTTTTATACTATGGAATGTTGTCAGTGTTGGTATAGCGTCCTATCAAGTTTGGAGCTACAATATCGAAAGTTTACGTTCCTTAGCACAAATAATATGAAAAAAATGTCAATATCTTGAGCATTTGCGTGATATTTTGGAGTAGAAGTGATGGACATTATAACATGATATTGAACAAATTAAATGAAGTTAAAAAAACCAAAGTCAATGCGGTAAAGGATGTAAAAACGGCGAAAAAGTGCGCTATCATTGTCATATTCATAAATGCTGGCTCAAAACAGTGATAACTCGAAAAGTTTTCAACTCGTAACATATAATCCTTTATTACTCTTTCTGAAGTTCCTAAATAAACTAGAAATTTTAAAAAAAAAAAACTTACCTCTGAAGCTAGTTTTCTTTCAAATCCCAACAGAGCAATTTCTTGTAATTTGGCAACTTTAACTACCATGTGCTTATTCACTAGTTTAAGCAAAAAATTTGTTAAATTTTAACAAATAGTGCAATTGTAGTGCAAAATACAAAAATTATATGGGGGTACCCGGATACCATGGGTATTGACTTTAAAGCCATTTTAAATATAAACAAAGTTAATAAAATTTAGCTTTTTTCAGTTTTTATAATGTATAAACACCTTAATCACGACGATCTGAATTTTCGTGGCCATATCTTTATTAATAAAGAAATGCGGGCACTTTAAAGTTAAAAATGGTACCCGGGTATGTACCGTAGGGTTAAAAAAATACTTAAAAGTCGATTAAAACTTGAGTTTAATGGTTAAAATGTTCTACAGAAATTTTCTACGTCGAATTCCACTAGGGGTCACCGAAAGTTTAAAGTTCATATGGTGAAGCATTTATCCAAAATAATTAAGTTTATTAAATTATTAGTAATTTTGTTTACGATTTCTACAAATCTTGTAATTTTATGTTATATTTCATTGCCTAGTTTAAGGCAATGGGGTCATCATGATAACAGTAAAATTTGTCGAAAAAAAATATATGTTGAAAATTTTACCACTAAATACAAGTTTTAAAAGACTTTCATGTCATTTCTTGAAAAGGGACTAGATATGACCCCTTATAAAGTAAGATAAATGAATTGAAAATTCTAATAAAATATTTCCCGTTAAATGCTCTAAATATTTTTGCAAAAATATTTTAGCTTCGAACTATGTTAATATATTTTTTTTTTTTTTTCGATTTATCTGAGACTACTTTGGTTAAAAAATAGAAAAGTTTAGATGGTTATAAAACATAAATTTTGCCTTCCAGCGAAAAATCCTTTTGAGGGTTTATTACATATATAAAGAGCTATCAATTGCAGATGGAATGACTACGTCCCCAGAAATTCAGAAGATGGAGCTAAGAAACCTTTTGGTTATTACAAAATAACAATTTAAGTTGAAAATTAGAAGAAATTGCGGGGACAGAAACCCTAAGAATATGAAGTAAAATTTATATAAAAATTTATATTTATATAAAATTTATAATATTTTCGTAAGCGCAGAGATAAGGGAAGAATAAATTTAAATATTTACTACCATAACTGTACACAAAAAAAAGTAAAAATCGACTCCAATTACGAAATTGCTTATATTAATTAATTTTTGTTTGATTTTGCTCCAATTTTCAAAATGATAATATTAATAACTAGAATAATTGATTTTATTATTTCTGTTTTTTCTTAAATAGATATAATGAGATGAAAATTGTTGGAAATTCACTTAAATTTATTTTATTTCTATATTTTTATAAACTAATTTTTCATCTTTCTTTATATTTTATTAAAAGCTGTTAATCACAGAAAAAAATTTTCAACATATTTTTGAATAAAATTATTAACTAACTTTATATTGAAATTTAATTATATTATTTATTAATATAATTCATTTTCTAATTGGTTCTAATTGCTAATAAAATATAAAAAAAAATTGAAGATTGGTCTATAAAAATATTGAAATAAAATAAATTTAACTCAATTTCCAACACTTTTGAGATCATTATATCTATTTTAAAAAAGTAGTAATAATAAAATTAATTATTCTATTTATTAATATTATCATTTGGATGATTGAAGCAAAATCAATTAATAACAAGCGCGAATGTTATATTCGGTCCGGCCGAATCTATATACCCACCATAAACTTTTTCAAATTTTACGTTATATGGGAGGGGGCGGTAAAGTGGGCAGGAAAGTGGGCGGACCACGCCCATTTTTTGTTTCCGAGTTTACATTGGTCCTTGAACTATTTGAACACATTTTCGTTGATTTTCACCTTATATGGGAGGTGGGCGGTAAAGTGGGCAGACCACGCCCATTTTTGGTTTCCGAGTTTATATCGATCCCCGAACTACACATACAGAATTTTGTTGTCGTACATGTTTTTGTTGAAGAAATATCAGCAGAAAAGTATGAAACGGACACCCTGTGTTTCTAGTTTTTAGCCCATAACTTTTTTGTCTATAAACCGATTTTGCCCATTTTCAATCCCAAATAAACCTTATATAAGGCAAATATTTGTGCCAAATTTCGTCTTTCTACGTTGCCCCGTTCGAGCCCTATCCTGCTTTTAACAGACGAACAGACGGACGGACATAGCTAGATCGACTCAGAATCTAACCAGAACCCAGAAAATATATACTTTGTGGGGTCTTAGATGATTCCTTCGACATGTTAGACACGGAATGACAAAATCAATATACCCCCATCTTTTTGATGGTGGGTATAATTATAAAACGGACACCCTGTGTTTCTAGTTTTTAGTCCATAACTTTTTTGTTTATTAACTGATTTTGCCCATTTTCAATACCAAATAAATCCTAGGTTGCTCCGTTCGAGCCTAATCCTGCTTTCAACAGACAGACAGACGGACGGACATAGCTAGATCGACTCAGAATCTAACCAGAACCCAGAAAATATATACTTTGTGGGGTCTTAGATGATTCCTTCGACATGTTGCACATGGAATGACAAAATCAATATACCCCCCATTTTTTTGATGGTGGGTATAATTAATTAATATAAGTAATTTCGTAATTGAAATCCTGAAATTTTGCTCTTTTCTCTGATTTATTTAAAAAAATAAAAGATATTTAAAGTTCGTATGTTATTGGCTCCAAAAATAAATGATTTTGAATTGGAAAATCTCCAAACAGACTGAAGGATAACAGAATTCCAAAGGTACATTTTGTTATTTATTGATCAATAAACTACATATTGACTAGATTACATACTATAGATTACACGGAACAGTTAACTGAAGTATAGTAAACAGTAGACTAAACTTTATTCTAAACTATAGATTACAATATATAGACTAGATAAAGGATTAGGCTGAAGGCTACAGACTAATGACTACTAGACTAGACTATTGAGACTAGATTATAGACCAGACTATTGACTAACTATATTCAACATAATATATTAATTTAAAGTAAAGATATCGCCTTAGTTATAAGCTTTAGATTCCCAGCAAAAAAATTAGGAAGTGTTTCGAAAAAATAATATTTTAAGCAATTTTAGGAAGCAAAACAATAAATAATTTTAGGCAAAATATAAATATCTTTTTAGTAAATATTTTAAAGTATTTTTTTTTATTTTTTTTTTTTTTGTTTGCAAAAAAAATATACTTTTTTTTCAGCAGAAAATTAAAAAAAAAAATTATTTCAATTTTAAAAATTCAATTTTGTGTTATTTATATACTATTCAGGCTCGAGTTCAAGTGTGTTAATTAGACGAGTAATTAAGAAGAATACAAAATAAACCATTCGTCTAACTCAAAAAAAAAAAAAAGTCACGGATTCCATTTCTCAAAAGTTATGAGTTAAATAGATGATGTTTACAAAGAACTCCACGGTGCACAGCAGTGCAGAATCGAAAATTTTTGAAAATAAATCTGTAATTCCTAATCAGCTGGTTGGGGTGCTTAAAATTTCAAAAGGCAAATAACTCGAAAACTATAAAAAATAAGACCTATAAAAATATTTGAAATGTATGTCAAAGGTATCCTACTTTAAGCCCCCCTTAGCTCCTGAGTTGGGTCCTTCTTTCAAACTTAACATTGTACGCTCCTCTGCTATGCCTATACCGAATTTCAAGCAAATCCAACCAGCCGATCAGAAGTTACAGATTTATTTTGATAAATATTGTAAATAGTTTTCTGGAACAAGCAGAACTTTAACTTTAATAAAATGAAAGAAAATATCATGGACCATTAAGGCAGTTTTATTTAAAATCTCATTTTCTATTAGAATACTGTACATAATTGCAATTGCTTTCATAATCCTTAAAGAATAAACTACAGGTTATATGGGCAAGAGTGTGTGTATATTATTTTTGCTCCATAACAAAAGAAATAAAAAATGTTAACACACATTTTTTATAACAATTTAAAGGACAAAAAATAAATTTTATAGGAAATTTTCCTCATACAAGTATGTAGTCCTGAACGTAGAAAGTTCAGACTACTTGTAAAGCAACAGAAAAAAAAAGTACAAGGACTTCAATTTATTTATTTTTTTTTTTTTTTTGTCTACTTTCACTAAAAGGAAAGTAACAAAAATTGGTGTTGGTTTTATTTTTTATGTGTATGTAAGTTGTTAAATATATAAATGTGTATGTATTTACATTTATATGCCTCATCTTGGAGTAAGCATAAGACCAAAAAAAAAGCTTTAGTGGCCTTTAAAGTGTCATAAATTTTGTGCTCAACAAAAGCTTAGCAAAGCCTTAAATTGGCCAAAAATTGCGATCCTTATAGTAGTTGGCCTGTAGAAAATGGCATTTTTTTTTCTTTTTTGTCTTTTTATGAGTCTTAACGTGCAAGTAGTAATAGTTTGATATAGAAAGAGAAGCTATTTTGCTAACGACATGAATAACAACATGCAATGTGACCCCTTTTAAGGGAATTAGACACAAATTTTCTTTGTGATTTTTTTTATGAGATTTTTTTCTGTTTGTTTCTGCTGCCTTGATACGGGATGGTCGCCATAATATGTTAACAAGAATATGAAATGTTTAACTAGATATTAAATGTATTCACACAACGCTATATTGTTTTGCACCAACATAAAAAATTATTGTTGATTATGTGATTTTTTTTGAAGAACAGGGACAGAGGTAAGTAAATTAAATAAGTAGAAGAGGAGTTTTATAGAAAATCTATTGACAACTTCCGAAAAAAAAAAAAAAATTAATTGATTTTATAGAATGTTTATAGATAACTAATTGCCAACATAGATTTCTTATAAACTACTTTTTTATACCTGCCATCAAAACGATGGGGTATATTTATTTTGTCATTCCGTGTGTAACATGTCTAAGGAATCATATAGGACCCCATAAAGTATATATTTTCTGGGTCCTGGTTAGATTCTGAGTCGATGTAGCTATGTCCTTCTGTCTCTCCGTCTGTTGAAAGTAGGATACGGGACAACGTAGGGGGACGAAATTTGGCACAAATATTTATCTTATATAAGGTTTGTTTGGGATTGAAAATGGGCAAAATCGGTTAACAAATAAAAAAGTTATCGGCTAAAAACTAGAAACACAATGTCCGTTTCATACTTTTCTGCTGATATCTCTTAAACAAAAGCATGTATGATAACGAAATTTTGAATTAATAGTTTGAAGGTCTATATAAATTTGGAAACCAAAAAAGGGCGTGGTCCGCCCACTTAACCGCCCACTTCCCATATAACGTAAAATTTGAAAAAGTTGATGGTGGGTATATAGATTCGGCCGAACCAAATATAACATTCGCGCTTGTTTTAATTAAATTTCTCTATAGAAAACATATCGATAACATACATTTTCTATCATAACATAATTTGAGTAAAATTAAAAGACATTTGTCACTTCTTTGGCAAATTTTCTTTTTTAATTTTTACTCCTGTTATCCATCATACGCCTCTGCTTCTATTTTTTTTATAAAATTGTTGTTTGTTCTTTGGTTATTACACTCCCCGAGCTGAATAACTAAAAGTATTTGTGTGCTACATAAATATATGTATATTTTTTACTTTGTTAACAAACTCATAAAATGATGAGGGAAAAACACCTTTTGTATTATTATAATCATAATTATACTCCATATGTAGAAATATATGTAAACGTATGCATATACACAGGAATATGAGAAATATGATTTATGATTATATGAATAAGAAAATCTGAAAAAAAAGCAAATTCGAGTACAAAATCATATAATGAGAAAAAGCCACAAATTTCAGACAAGCCCACAAATACAACAAAGTTAATTTAACTACATACAATTACAAAATCACACACACACACCCTTACATGTATAAATGCATGTGAATACAATTTGAAAAAGTTTTATCATTTTTTATTTTATTTTGTCTAACGGATGTGGCATATCACTTGAGGATATACAAAAGAAAAAAATATGTAGAATTTTCCCATTTCCTGTTCCAATGGGTGGCTAAAATATAAATACAAATAAAAAAATAACCATAGAAGTATTTAAGGGGAATATTATATGTGTATTTTATTTACTTGTAAGCGTATTGTATGTTTATATGATTTTTTATATTTTACCTCAAAGTTTTATTTATATTTTTTCTCAAATTCATATCCTTTTGGGAATAGACCAACAAAAAACTAACATACAAACAGTTGGATGTGGATTTGGAATAAAATTTAGTAGGAGTAACTGTAAATGTATGCAAAAAAATATGTAACAGGAAATGTTGCATTATAAATTGATGTATCAAAAAATATTCAACAGAGGGATATAAAAGGGAGTAATATTTAAAATCAACAGGACAAAACATTTTATGATACAAGAAGAATATTTAAATAAATACACCCCGATTCTTAAACGATTTTTATACCCACCATCAAAAAGATGGGGGTATAGTGATTTTGTCATATAATATCTCGAAGGAATCATTTAAGATCCCACAAAGTATATATTTTCTGAGTCCTGTAGTGCGATTCAGTAACTTGTTTTAACGATAATCGAATCGTTAAAAATAGTACACAACAAAATTTTCGATTTTGTTATTCTGTAACACTTTTAACGATACTTGTTTGGGTCAACTTAAAGACAAACAGCCGTATTCAAAAAAATTAATGTAGGTAAAGTTAGTAACTCGTTATCAAGTATACATTATTTTTTTGTGAATATGGCTGAAAAACTTTTGTGTTGTTATATTAACAACTAAGAAGAAGAAGCCAAGAAGTCAACCCTATGACTTAGTCGCACTTCTGTGGTTGTAATATGTGCTTCCAAGGTTATAGTCCATGCTTACACGTTTTTTGGGAGTAATGATAATTTTGAAGAAAACCATTAACTGAAACATATCTTAATCAATATCAAAGAAATAATTTAATCAATCGCCATCTTAAAATTGTTAAAAAATTTCGATTTGTCTAAAATTTTTTTGTTTTTCTTTTTTATTTGGTTTGGAGCTTTACTTTTTTTCGGTATTTCCTTGTAGAGAGATGCCACATGACAACAATAGTTATATACAATCGTTTAAGAATACTTAGTGAATCGTACAATCGTTACTGCAAACAACAAATGCTATTGTCAAGTCTTACGATTAATGAATCGTTAAAAGTTACTGAATCGCACTACTGGTTAGATTCTGAGTAGATCTATCTATGTCCGTCCGTCTGTCTGTTGAAAGCAGGATAGGGTTCGAACGGGACAACGTAGGAAGACGAAATTTAGCACAAATATTTATATATAAGGTTTTTTGGGTATTGAAAATGGGAAAAAATCGGTTAATAAACAACAGTTAGGGACAAAACTATTTGTACACCTCATATATTTCATATACCTTCACGCACATTTTCAACAGATCCGCTGTTTTTATACTTGCTTACAATGTATTGTACTGTGGAATGTTGCAAATTTACTAAATTACTTATATTCCGGAGAGATTTTCCTTTTTTATGTTCATCAATAATTAAATTTTTAATATCCAAACTCAACTCTTTTCGCTTTCCCATTTTTGATGTGCTTATTATTCAAAACGTTAAAACCAACTTCTTATTTTGTAAAATAAAACTCGATTAACGAAGAATATAACGGTATTTAAAAAAATCATCATACAAGAGTCCAACGTACAAATAATTGTACAAAGTACTGATGTACAAATACTTTTGTCCCAAAGATTTTTACTTAAATTATACTTTTTTTTAACAATGTGTTATATATTAATTTATTTTTTATCAAATAATTCAATAAAAATGGACCTGAATTAAAACTACATATAATAATTTTTTATTGTTTATAAATTATTGAAGATATACGAAATGCATGGGTGTACAAATAGTTTTGTCCCTAACTGTAAATATTTATGGGCAATCCCATAGTGGGTATAAAAAGAAAAAAGAAAAAATTCGATAAAATAAAGGAAATTTATCGATAGCAGAAAGTTTTCTTAACACGAAAATTAATCTATAACAAAAATGTTTCTTGTTAAAAAAAGAACATTTATTGATAACAAAGATGTTCTAAAAAGGAAGTTATCTATAAAAAAAATCTTTTTATCGATAACGAAAAATCTTTTAAGAAAATATAAATTATTTATCGATAATAATTTTCTATAAGAACAATGTATCGAAAGAAAAAAAATCTATAACTAAAAATTTTTCAAATTCGCAAATTTCTCAAAATAAAAAATGCTCTTCTTAATAAGAGGTTATTAATAACAAAAAAATTTAATAAAAAAATACCTGTAACGAATAATTTATCAAAAATAAAAATGAAAATTTGCAAATAACGAAAATTTTTCTAAAAAAAATTTACTTATAAACGGTAAATATTTATTAAAAACGGTTTGTGAAGAAAAAAAAATCCAAAAAAGATATTTATCAAAAATTTTTCCTTAAGGAAAATTTATTTAAAATTTGTATACAAAGAAAATTTATCAAAAATTTTCTATAATGAAATTTTACAATTGTGTAAAGAAAAAAAATGTATCAACGATTTCCTATAAAGAAAACGTATAAAATTCATTATTAAGGAAATTTAACGAATAAAACAATTTATCGATAACGAAGAATTTTACATAACAAATTTATGGATAACAAGAAATTTTGTATAAATAATTTATGGATAATGAAAAGTTTTCTATGAAAAAAAAAAATAAAAATGTATCGATAACTAAAAATTTTCTATGAAAAAGAAAATTTATCGATAACTAAAAATTTTTTATGAAAAAGAAAATTTATCGATAAAGAAAAAGAAAATTTATCAATAAAGAAAAATTTTCTATGAAAAGGAAAATTTATCAATAACGAATAATTTTCTATAAAGAAAATTTCTTTCTATAAATTTATTGATTTAAAAATTTTCTACAAAAAGAACATTTATCGATATCAACAATTTCCTATAAAAAGAAAATTGATCGATATCAATAATTTTCTATAAAAAGATTTATTGATATCAAAAATTTTTTATAAAAATTATCGATATCAAAGGAATGTTCTAGATAGAAAATTTATCGATATCAAAAATTTTCTATAAAAAGAAAATTTATCGATAAGGACAAATTTTCTATTAAGAGAAAATTTATCGATTATTCGATAATTTATTGGTAACACACAAATTTTCTATAAAAGAAAATTTATCGATAACGAAAAATATTCTATAAAAATTATCGATATCAAAAAAAAAAAAAAAAAAAAAAAAAACAAATGTTCTATAGATAGAAAAGTTTAAATTTTCTATAAAAAAAACGTGAAAAAAGATATAATCGGTCAAGCCCGACAATATGATACTCTACACCATTGTGTACATCAAAATTCGGGAAGGGGTCTTCAATTAGACTTGGGGCCAATTGTGTATCGATACTCATATTAACTGTAAAATAAAACTTACGAATATAGAATATTTCGTTCGTTAAATCGACTCAGAAAGTGATTCTAAGCCGATTGGTATAAATTAAGGTGGGTCTAAGATCAATACTTTTGGGTGTTATAAACATCAGCAGAAACGCATAATACCCTCCCCACCTATGGTGGTGTAGGGTATAAACATCGATAACGGAAATTTTCTTAAAAAAATATCGATCACCAAAAATTTTATAGTAAAAAAAATAATAATAATAAAAAATCGATAACGAAAAATTTTTTTAAAAAAAATTTATCGATAAAGGAAAATTTTTTATAAGAAAATTAATTAAAAATATTCTCTAAAGAAAATTTATTAAAAATATTCTTTAGAAAATTTGTCAATAACTTGGATTTTTTTTCGAGAATCTTAAACATCATCTTAAGTCTTCACATATGCTACTGCAATACCCTGTTGCTTATAGCAACAATTTGAATTGTTTACACAATAGACTAAAATTTTTCTATATGAGTTTTTTGTAAAATGTCCTTTTTATTACATTTACATCTACAAAAATATTAATAAATACATTTGTTATTGAATCATAAACATTTTGTAGCAAAATTCTTTTATGATTATGTCAGCATGATGTCAAGCCTTAAATAAAATTTTATAACTTTCATAGACAGGTAAATTTAATGTCAAATGAGGCTATTTAGTTTAATTTTTACTTAAGTTTTAGATTAGGCTATAAAATTTAAACAAAGTTGTTTTATTTTGTAGTGAATTAAACAAAGTTTTTATTTTAATTTTTTTTTTTTTTAGTTTACTGATATGTATAATAACAGAACAGTTTAATTTTTAATTTGCTTAAATTATAATTTTTTAGCTTCATTCTTCTCGATTAAATTAAATATTTTCAATTTCTATTCTCTACCAGTACGTAGCAGAGTAACAATTATTACTAATTTAAAAATTTCAACAAAAAAAGTTCCCTTTTTTTAATACCAAACTAAGTAAAATAGTTTTAACTGGCCATCAGTTAATAATGAAATTTTTTCAACTTATTCACCCTTAACAATAACAAAAACTTTTCATGAATGCAAGTCTGTCTGTCTGTCTTTCAGTTAGTCTGGCAAATTTTCAAATAAAGGGGAAAAAATATTAAAATTTAAAAATGCGAGTTTAGTTTATAGTACCTACAGTAAATGAACAAATGAATGTCTGTACAACAACAAAAGCAATGATGCACTAATGATCTTCTATGACCCCAACATCAGAAAATATAACAACAAATACTTACTACTAGCATTTAATTCCAATAGCAATATTTAGTACACCTGTACAAAAATGAAAAATACTTTTTTGAGATACAAAATATTTTTAAAAATAATGAAAACAGAACTTCAAACTAACGAAGCGCATTTGGATTTGCTACAAAAAAATTTGCATTTAAATAGAAATCTTTTTGATTAGAGTATGAACATAATAGTAAGAACAAAAAATTTATTTTTATTATATAACTGTTAGATAGATGTTTTGTTGAGTTGTTATTTTGTTTAGTTTAAAAAAATATATTTTTTATATTCTTTTATATATATATATTTTTTTTTATATTTAATACAATAGATTCTACTTGTATCATTTAAATTGCATAATGGATTGTATTGTGTTTTAAGAGTTATTTAAAAAGCGACGCTATAAAATTATAATCAAAATGAGCAAGTTTTAAACTTGTATATAAAAATAGCTTTTGAAGAGGGGAAAATAAATAATTTCTCTGCTTTTTATTTTATTTTTAATTCGTAGTTCATAGAATAATATTTATTTGTTACATACCCAGCAAAAACTTTACTTACCTAGTAAGTTAGCAAGTAATACAGATGAGTGATATACATTACTTACTTGACTGAATAACTACGTATTTTTGTTCGAGTTGTTCAAAAATTAACTAGTTATTAATCAGCTACCAAGATAGGTGAAACGTAAGTAGTTATTTTTTAACTTTTTGGATGCATAAAATTTAGTTTGCTTAACCCATTAATGCCCACTATTACGTATATGTAACTCGAAAATGTTTAAGTTTAAAACTATATTGTCAAAAAATGGAGTAATATAAAATTCAATTTTGTTATGAATTATGTAATTTAATATTCGTCCTGCATCTTCAAATGTTTTTTCTTTAACATTCTCTCCTGTTATTGTTTCAAAAGGTGATTTTGTAAAGTTCATTATTTGACAGCTTGCAAAAACTCGATTTTAACAAATATTGTAAAACTTCTTAAATATATCAATTTTATTGAGCCTTTTTTCCAAAAATTTAAAAATTTTTAGGTTTTGCTTACAAAGCCCATGAAATTTATATAGAAAATTCAAGGTACAAAAATTAGTGAATAATGCCTACTGTTACGTATATGTAACGGCTTATAACTTCTTTACTAAACCAAATATAAACTATTTTTCAACGTCAATGGATTTATATGCCTCAGTTGACATGATATTCATAATTTTAAATCTCAAAGTTGACTAGATAGTCGTGGGAATTAATGGTTTAAAATAATGATATAAATAAGCCATTACTAAAGTCATTACCAGAAATTAATTATTCGGCTGTTCAAAGTAATGAAATTTATAATGACCATTACTTACTGCGTAACGTGTTTAATAAGTACTACCTATTACTCATTTTCAAAAAGCGTTTTCTGGGTAGATACTCAAATGTAGTGTTTATAAACCGGTTAACCGGTTAACCGAAAAACCGGTTTTTTCTCCAAATTTCGGTTATTTGCGAACCGGTTAATTTGAAATATTCAATTTCGGTTAACCGGTTTACCCGATTTTTCTGTGTTGGTTAACCGGTTTCCAAAATTTGTTAAAAATATCACAAATTTTCGTCCTTTAGTTGCTTTTTTCGGAATTTTAAATATAAGAAAATATTTTGAAACTTCTAAAAATGGTAGCTGTTTGAGTTAGAAAGTGATATATATAAATATTTACTTGTCGGAAGTTAAATATATTTAAAAGCTGTAAATATAATAAATCAGATAGACAATTAAGTATTTGATTTGCAAAAACTTTAATATCATGCGAATGAAATTTTCCAAAAGAAGAAAATATGTAACATTACACCTACTACTGTATAGCTTTAGAGAAAAATAGTTTATGTAGGATAATAGGAATAAAGACTTCAAAAGTAGAACTAGATAAGTGCAGAAAATGTACTTTTAAGTGATTAATAATCTAAGAATTAAAAACAAATCTCTTTTTAGAAAAAATTTTAATAAATTTTCACATATTTTTATTAAATTATGCCTATATTTTTATCAATTTTTTTAGAAAAATTATATAAACGTTTCCTTGAGAGAAAAACTTTAATAAATTATAATATAAAGTACAATATCTTTGGTCTAAAGCTTCCTCTTTGAAAAATTTCAATAATTTAATTTAATTTTTATGCTAGAAAAATTAAAAAAAATAAAATAAAAAAAATAAAATACTTTACAGCATAATATTAGATCATTATTAAGCTTCAAAAGCTTAAAAGTTGCTATAAAAGTTGATTTTATAAATCGTATTAAAACTAGTCTAAAGGCTGAAAAAGTATACATTTTCGATGTAAATCAATCGCAATTTATAAAGAATAAGAATAAGATTAAACCAATAAGTTGAAAACCACTTTTTTAACCAAAAATATTTTTATTAAGCTTCAAATTAATTATTAAAATGTCGGTTAACCGGTTTAACCGGTTTTTTAGTAGACGGTTAACCGAAAACCCGGTTTTTTAATTTTACCCAATTTTCGGTTAACCGTCAAACCGGTTTTTTGAAAAGTCGGTTTTTTATAAACACTACTCAAATGGTATTGAGTAGTAGTATCAAGTATTCAAAAGCGGTAAATTTTGGCAGTAATACAACAATAACTAAAAAATATAGTTTTCAGTTTGACATAAGGGTTTGATACAGTAAAATTTAAAAAATGTTATGATGATTAAAAAAAAATTAAAAAAAAATGAAATTGAAAAAAGATTCGGCTGTGCCGAATCTTTGATACCCTTCACCATATTACCATCTTACCATCTTATCGACATCATATTACCATATTACCGACAATTAATAAAATTTTCGCCTTAACGTATGCTTGCATATTTTCTAAATCTAAATTTTTTTCAAACTACGAAAATTTGAATATGAAAAAAAAAAACAATCATAACAGGCTTTGCTTTTAAAAAAGAAACAACAACAATTCCATATATATTTAGTTTTGTATGTACAAACTGACTGAATACACAAAGAACAACAACAACACTGTTATTCATTATATTACTGCTGTTGCTAACTAAACTACTTGTCTATACAAAAAACAAAAAACGTCACTAATAGTCATTACAAAGCTTAATATACATGTTTGTGTATGTATTTATGTATATTCTTAACAGATATGTTTTAGTTTTTAAAAATAAACAACTACAATTCCATATCTATTTATTTTTGTACAGACTGCATATACAAAGAACAACAACAACACTGTTATTCATCATATTACTGCTGTTGATAACTAAACTACTTGTCTATACAAAAAACAAAAAACGTCACTAATAGTCATTACCAGGGCAAGTTTTTCAAGCTTTTCGCTTGGAAAGTAAGCATTTGCATATTTCAAAAGAATTTTACAAAAAATGCTTATTTTTTAAATCTTTGCATAAATTTGCATATAATGGATACAAAAGTTAGTTTTCTTAACAAAAACACACTGTTTTTGTGATTTTTTTTTGGAGTTCAATCAAATGAATTCTAAAAATCTTTTTGTGAGAATTTTGAGTACATTGTAAATATTGTAAAGAAAAAAAATCGGAAGCGTCAAATATGATACTTAAAATTAAAATAGTTATATTTTTATAAACATCGAAATCTATTAGAGATTGAAAGTTAAAAAAATGCATATTTGTGCATATTTTCTACACATTAATATATAAGAATGCATAAATTCTTTGGTTTTTATATACATATTTATGCTATTTTTGCATATTTCTGTGCATATTATACCATTTTTTCATGCTTTTTCAAGCGCATATTTCAATTATTTTTGTGCATATAAAAACTTGCCCTGGTCATTACAATGCTTAATATACATGTTTGTGTGTGTATTTAAAGATTTGTTTTTGGTCCATAACTCTGTTGATTCTGAACGAATTTGGTTTATTAAAAAAACGAAATTTTATAAAAATATTTATGACTGATCTATATAAAAATAAAAATCTGTAGCTTGAACAAGGGCTTCAAAAATTAAAATATCGTTTTCCCCGATATCTCAGTTATTACTGAACCGATTTATTTCATTTTTTCAGAACAAAAATTCAGAAAATAATTTCCGAGCCCCCTTTAAAAATTCGAAGTCCCTGGTATATGCAGAGGCTTCAGAAACTGAAAAACCGGTTCCAAAAACCGGTTTTTAAAGCATATCTCCGCCATTTACAAGCCGATCCTGCTGATTCAAAAAACCAAAATTTTAAAAAAATATTTGTGACCGACCTGTATAAAAATAAAAATCTATCGCTTAAACCAGGGCTTCAAAAAATAAAAAATGCGTTTTGTCCGATATCTCAGTTATTATTGAACCGATTTATTTCATTTTTCAAAACAAAAATTCAGAAAAAAATGTCCGAGACTTCTTTGTAAAAACGAAGTCCCTAGTATATACAGAGGCTTCAGAAACTGGAAAACCGGTTCTAAAAACCGGTTTTTTTAACATATCTCCGCATTGTATGAACCGATCTTGCTGAATTCCAATAGCAAAATTCTCGAAAGCATTTCCGATCGTTTGATATATATATTATATATGTCAGTTATCGGTGGGCTTCATAAACGCCATTTCAACCGACACACGGACGGACGGACGGACGGACGGACGGACGGACGGACGGACATGGTCCTATCGTCATCATTACTTACAAGGATCCCGAAAATGTCAACTTTTTTGCTCTCCGACGAAAATTGTGGGAATTACAAACGGAATGACAAACTTATATATACCCTTTACACCTTTGGTGAAGGGTATAAAAATATACAAATAAAATTCAAAATGTTTTTTAATTTTAATTTTTAATTTTACAGTCTGTTTTTATAAAACGAACGAATTTGTCTACCAGTGTTGCCAGTTTAGCCTTTTTAAGGCTAGATCTAGCCTTTTTATTTTGATTTTAGCCTCAAAATTTTCGTTTTAGCTTCTAGCTTTTTTGTTAGCCTTTTTTATTTTTAACATTAACAGCCTTAAAAGGGTTAAAATTTTACAAATTTTATTTTTACAAAATCATCAATTTAAGCATTAATTCTTACAAAAATATCGAAATTATTTATATTTAATGAAAATTTTCGCCTGCGGCGCTTCATTCTACAAAAATATTACAATTATTTTTTGACAAACTTTATTACCCATATAAACTAATTACTTTATATCTACAAATTCACTAAAATATATTTAACAAAAACCAAAATCTAATGAGAACAAAAAAATTAATGCTTTTTTAAATAAAAAGATATGTTAGCTTTTTTCTGGCTTTATTTATTGGGGCATTTAGCCTTTTCTGACCTTTTTTTAAGTCCAATTTAGCTTCTTTTTTTCTCAAGTCCTGGCAACACTGTTGTCTACGAACGATTCGTTTGCAGACGAATACGTAGAAATTTGGTTTTTATAACTCGCACGAATTCGTTCTTTTCAAATTACATTTTTACGTTTAAATATATTATTTTTTTGTTTAGAAAATATTTGACTTTTGTAGAAAAATTATTTGTATTGGCGTTCTATATCACATATCGTAAATGATTGGCCAATATTTAACAAATTTTGTGCTGTAATTCGTTCCAAACACCAGCACAATATATGTAACGCACGGAAAAATGAAATATTTAGCAAGTTGAAGGTATTCGTCCATCTGGCAGTCTGTGTCTGTGAAACAAATTTCTCAATTTTGATAATATACCCACATAAGTGGATAATTCTTCAATTTGGCGCAAATAATCATTTTATCACATGGATTGAAATTGGTTATTTTAGATGCAATATTATTTGTAGAGCTTATATAAATATCTTTCCGGTATTGGGCACTAACGTCAAATATTACGCTGTTTAAATGAAATCTGTCTCAAATAACTATTATATAAACATAATTCCACATTTTTCTAATATCCACCATTAATTGAACCATAAAAAACACATTTCCGCAAATCTCTTACGTGCATAAATCGTTAATATTGTTATTGAAATACTACTAGAAACAAATTAGTTTTTTGTGGTCCAAAAGTACAGAAACAGTTCCACATCTGAAAAATCACATTGAAATTAATCATATTTAAGCATTTTTAATAGTCCAAAATTTGCCACAAGCCCCACGAAACTTGATCTATTTTTTCTTTTTACTTGTTTTTATACCCATAATTTTTCCCGAGCTATACTCTTTGTTTGCGGTAAAACTACAATATATTGTTTTCCATCTTAGGCTGATTTTAAAATTATTATTGCTGAATTTTCAATATTAGCAAATGAAAATGTTCTTTAAATTGTTAAATTATATGTAAACTGACCACAAATATGATAATTTTGTATCTTTTTATTATTAAAATTTCCTTAACGAATGAAATTTTTTGTTCGTTTGATTTTGGCTTTTTATTCGTTTTAATTCTTGTTATAAAAACAAAATTTTAAAATGAATCATTACGTATTCATCTGGAAACATTGTTATTCGTTTTATAAAAACGCAAATGAAAATTCGTTTGTCATTTTGACGAAACGAATTCAATATTAGTTTTATAAAAACAGGCTGTTAATTTTATCTTTTTGATTGATTTATTCAAGTTTTTAATTGGAATAGTTGTTTTGTTTTTCTATTTTTACAGTTATTAATAATTGATATAATCATTTAAAAATTATTTAATTAAATTTTCTGTATATACTAGAGATGCCAATCCTGAAATCTCGATCCCGAAAATCCCGGGATTTTTCAAGATTACAAAATCCCGAATCCTGGGATTCAACGAAAAAAATTCCGGGATTTCAATTTCGGGATTCATTAACATAAATATAATTCAAAAAATGAAATTCAGGCAAGACAGGCATTTACAGAAATTTTTCAAAAACATTTTAAAAATCGATTACATAGATAAGAACGTTATGTTTTGCTTTTTAAAATACGAATGAATTTCTTTAATTGAAATATGTGTACAAAATTAATTTTTTTCTTATATTTAGAGTGTGTTTTCATATGAAAAATAAATTCCGAATCCGGAAAAATACCGGGATCCCGGAATTTTTCCGGACACCAGTACCGTTTGTCATGCCTTGTGTATACGAACTAAACATTAATTATCTGAAAAACTATTGGAACAAAAAATCGTATAGTTTAGTGAAAATAACTTTCTTATCTTCTTTCATAACTGAGATGAATATAAGACGGTTAGATCCAAGAAAAGGTTACTCCATAAAAAGACTATTTTACTTAAGACAAATCTAAGGATCTATTACAGATAAATAATTTATCGGTATAACTTTTTATACTTGATTTAAAAATAATCCAAGCGAAGAGAAATGAGTAAAAGATATTATTTATGAATTAAATTTTATATTTTGTGTCATTCGGATTTAATTATTTATATATGCAGAAGCACTTTGGAGATGGATGTCTGCAGTTTTATTTTACCAAATTTCGAAAACTTCGCGATTTTATTAATGATTTTTATTCATGGAAATTGTTCACAAATACAGTTTTTAATATTAATAACTTTTTAAGCTCTAACTCGATTTTAATTAAAGAAATATTAATTACCCAGGAAAAAATGTATTAGTTCTATAATTTTCGTTTTACTTTGACTATTTCTGTAGAAGCGTTACCTAGCCAGTTCCTATTTTATGGAACTTTTCTAGAACTAGTTCCATAATCAATGACTTGTTTGAAATTTTCACGATTTTCAGAATAAGTTCTATAGAAACCCTAGGGTGTGGTTTCAGAACCAGTTTTTTTATTGTTTTATTCTCAGACAATTGATGTGGAAGTCATAAATAGGGCCTCATTTTGTAAAACGAAACGAAAATTCGTTTCAAAATTTAATACTGAATACAAAAACATAATTCAAATTTATTTATTGTTTTTAATACAAATTGTCAAAACGAATTTTCGTTTTATTTTACAAAATCAGGCCCATAATTAGTTCTTAACCACTATTTCTTAGAAAAAATCCTTGAAACCAATTTAGAATCACAATAAGGTTTAATTCCATGCGTACCAGAATTTTTTGCTACATAAGTAGTACTAGAACATGTTCTAATATTTGTCTTGAACATTTTTTTGAATTTTTTGTTCATCTTATTTTTAATCTTTCATTAAATATTGCGGGTGAAAGAAAAGAAAAAAGAAGTAAATAATATGTTCCTAGCGATTGAAAAATGGAGCTATTACACTGTGGAATTTTTCCCTCAAAAGATGTTTCAGAAAGTGTAAACAATTATTCCCAAAAGTTTTGGTCGATTAAGGATTTTGAAAAAAAAAAAAAAAAATCGAAAAATTTTTTGGGCAAAATGTACTTTGATTTTCAATCAAACTTAAAAAAAAAAATAAAACAAGAGCAAATCATTGCATTAAAATCATCATTTTTACTATTTTTTTTCTTTTTTTAATTTATCTTAAATTGTATACTTAATTGTACAAATCTCTTAAAATTTTCTTAATCTTTCGTATGCATTCAAACTAGCAACATGTTTAGCTACATTGCAACTTAACGAAACAACATTTAGAAATTATAGCAGCTTGTTTATTTAAACTCAATAAGAGTTCATAAATATTGGACCCAAAACAAAACTCTTACTTACAAACTAAACTTAATTAAACTTCTCTTAATACCCATCTAAAGTCACGTGCTGTTTAATACTCTTAACATATATATTTTTTTTTTTTTTGTTGCTTTAAGCCTTCATTAAGCTCTCACTAGCTCTTGACTAAAATATTAAAACAGAAATATAAGTGGAAGCTAAAATTCAATGCGCATGACTGCTATAACACTGATTAACTTAATTATGTTTTTAAAGCTTCTTTATTATTCTTTTTCATTTCTTCTACACTCGTATATTACTCAAAAAAATTTCAAAAGTCACTGTGATAAAGAGAGCGAATAAAAATGAGCTAAAAAGAAATGTTTAGATTTGTTTGTGTTTTCTTTATTTTTCTAAGTTTTGACAGTTTTAGCTAAAAACAGCTGTGCGTCTGAAACATTAAGCAAAAATATTAAATTGCGGGTTGATTTTGTTATTATTAATAAACGTGAAATCGATAAATAAATTAAATAAACTTGTTTATTTTTGTTTTTAAATAATAAATAAAGGAATTTCCCAAACAAAATCATCATCTTCATTATCAGTTATTTGCAACAAAAAGAGTGGAGATTTACCAGCTTTTTAAAATAAATTAATTTATCTTAGTTTTTTGCTGTTTTAATCACTTTTTTTATATTTTTTGTGCAAAAAGAAATGAAATAAAATAAAATCACAAATTTGGCCACCAAAACGGGTGTTTGTTCAAGTGAGTGCGTTTGTGATAAATTATGAAACAAATACACGTTTTAGCAAAAAGTCGCGTTTTTTATTTTTTTTATTGTTGTTTTTATTAATGTACTGTTTATAAACAAGTGAGTGAGTGCATCGTTTTTGTAATTTAAAATCGTTTATTGTGGTTGTTTGTGTATGTGTTTTAATGTAACAAAACAAATTAAAAAAAAAAATAAAAAGCAACAAAAACTTCCTGTTTGTTGTTTGTGTTAATTTATAGAAGAAGAAATAACTGGTTTATTTGGATTTAAAAAAAAAATCAAATCGTCATAAAACCACTTGCTGCTACTACTACTACTACTTGTTGTTTTTGTTTTTGGAATGCCCTACAAGAAGGGCATTATGAAGCCTCTGATTGTGTTGGAGTTTGTTACGTTTTGAAAGAAAGGTAAGTGTTTTTTATTAAATTATAACAAATTTGTAAGAAATATATTTAAAGTTTGTTGATCTCACTTTATTTCAATATTTATGGTTAAATACAAGTTCGACTATAAGATACCGTATAAAAAAAAAAAAATACAAAATATGCAATTTATAATAGGATCATTAATTTGTTTTTTACACTACACAGTGGGGCAGTATCGAAAAATTCTGGAAATAAATCTGTAAGTTCTAATCGGCTGGTAGGATTTTCATAAAGTTTCGGTACTCATTTACCTCCCTAATTCACCAAAAATCGTGAATATTTCCTATACTATTAATCCGATTGTAATGATTAAGGTGTCATTTAAAAGCTCTTAAGGGCGCATTTACAAACACAAAATAAAAATAACATAAAAGTATCATAAACACAATTTTTTAAGTATTTTGTAATTTTTTGTGCAAAAAAAAAAAAAATTTTTCGTGGATAATTTTTCTTAATAGTCGGTCTTCGGCAGGGCGGAAGGGTTTTTAAAAGCGGTTTCGCTAACGTTATTCTTTCTTTTTACCCAACTTTTTTTATAACGAAAATTTTTTTGATACGAGTTTCTTAGGGAAATTCGATTTTCAAAGCTCTATAACTTCCAAAATATTTGTGTGCGGCCAAAAATTTTTACATCGTTATATTCACCGTTAAAAGTACTATCAATGGCAAAAAAAAAAAAAAAAAAAAACAAATAAATCGGAGCTGAATTAGGGTGGTCTATTTATACCAAAGTTTCAAATGAGCTTAGAAGAGGAGTGTATAGTTTTAAGTTTGAAAAGGGGATTCCAAATACCCCTCACGAGCGGAGGATACCTTTGACATAGAAAATGTTTAAACGTTTGCCAATGTTCTTCCATCGTTTCACAGTGGACTGTGCGATATTCATTTTGGCGCTTAATTTAATAAAGCCTTAATTTCATCACAAAATTTCCTTATTTAAGTCAATTATGCGAAATATATTCCAACATTTTTACATTACGTCCTCGATTTACATAACACTCAGAATTAAAGTAAAATTGATACAGAAAAACCAAGAATATTGTAATAAATTATGTTAAAATATTTGAATTTATTATTTGAAAATTTTAAATTCTTAAATATCTTAGTTCTATAATAGGGAAAAAACTCAGAATTAAAAAAAAAACAAAAACGAAAACAGCTCTTGAAAACTTTCAGTATCTACAACTTTTTATACAATTTTACATTTCTCGGCGATAAGTGACTACACAGGGAAACACTGATTATGCGGCGCGGGGTTTCACGGTATTAATAAGTACTAATCCCCTAATCCACTTTTTTAATGATTAATTGATAAATCTCGATAATTAAGGACGTTGTATTATATGTTGAAGCATATTTCGAAAATGACTTGTGTGATTTTATTCCAAAATATATCAAAAAATTAATATTGGTTTCAAATCATTCTTACATTACTTTTTAATACGGTCAACAGTTATGGAAGTATCAAGCTTTTTCTGAAAAAAAAAAAAAAATAATAAGGAGTGAGATCGAAAAATTCTTAACATACATAATATTCAATAACTTGGAAACGGTTGATCTTAGAGTTTTCATTATTTTTTAATCATTTGATAATTTAGCACAAATCACAGAAATATATAACTTTTATGGTTCTAACCACTAATTATAAAATTGTGGACCATTTTTGAAAAACCTTTCTTTGGAGATTTGATAGTTGCTTCAGTCACTTTTTTGGAACAGTGTGCACATCTTCTGTTAAAATTTTCGGTATTTTGGGACACCTTTTTTGTGCTCTTGAATTCACTTTTCACAAGAGCTCAATATCTCTCCACTGGTCTAAGCCATGGACAATTTTGAAAATTGACCCCTCTTGGTACTAAAACTATGTTATTGTTTTGGTACCACTCCAGGGCTTTCTTACCGTGGCGACATGATACCAAATGGGTCCAAAAATATGTGGACACGTTCTGCTTTCTTAAGAGAAGAAGAATTCTTTTTTGCAAATATTCCTTTATGCATATTTTGGTATTTATACTGCAAAAAGCTTTTCATACCATGAATTTTGTAAGAAATTTTTGCTGCTTTTGGGTCTTAAACTTATCTCCAACATTGCTTCGAGCATTAGCAATACAAATTTTTGAGACACAAGCTGCCAGCACCTACGTTTCTTCGTCAATTATACAGCTTGAGTATTTTTGTATAAAATTTGGTTTTAAATTCCGAGTCCTATTTTTGGCTTGTAATTTTTTTGCAGAATTCCAGTTTGGAATTTTTTGAAGTTTATATGTTATCAACTATCCCATTAGCTTTAAATTTCCGCACCAAATAGTCGAAGCACTGAGGAAACTGAGCTGATTTTCTACCAGATGTGTTTGGAGTTCTTTTCAATATGCCTTTAATTTTCTGGCCTTCCCATTATCATGTGATCCTTTTTTCTTACCGAACTAGGTTTCACATTAATAGTCAAATTCTCCTGATAATGTTTAATAACATTAGAAACGGTTTTACGGACGACATTTAATTCTGTGGCCAATTATTTGTAAGACCTATTTGGATTTTTTGAAATTTTTTAATAACTTGTAGGACGTAAATCTTTTTCGTCACTTATTTTGATGAAAATAAGGACAAATTAACATGGTTGTTATTAAAAATAATAACTGAAGTATTTTTCCATGATAACTAGATCAAAAAAAAATTTTGAATATTGATTCCGAAAAAAGTTATGAGGCAAAATGTGTGTTAAGATTTTTTCGATCTCACTCCATAATATAAATTTTAAAATTTATATTATAGATTTTAACAGCTCATAATAGATCACAATCTTCTGATCCCAACAAATATAGAGAATTATATTGGTGCTCTGAAATTCTCCTTTGGTGTTGATTTTCCTGGCTGCTTTTGGATGAATTTAAGATTTTTTTTTTTTTCAAATTTTTTTGCCTTGTCGAGAGTTTCATTATCGTACATGCGAAATTACTACTCGATCCTTCAATAGTCCATTTTTCGTTAAACACATTGTGTTTAACGAAAAATAAATTTATTGCAGCAAAAATTGTTGGTCCATTTGAATACATTTTAGTATTTTTTAAAGATTTTTTTTTATATTTATTTACAAACTTTTTAGATGGATCGAACCATAGCTGGCTATAGTTTCAGCTTAAGAGAAAAGTTAAGTTGCGTAAAAACGTACGAATAAAGCTAAACTTGGAATCTATAAAATATTGTATACATTTTAAACTGAAGCTACCTAAATTGTTTAATTTTGATTTCCAAACTTCTTGAAATAAATTGACAACAGACATCACATTTGACCCATTAAATGCGAAGAAAGATTTAAGCAAGGGCCTACTTTGAGACAAATAAATAGTTTTAATAATAGATAAATAGCAGTTATTCAACAATTTAACTAAATAATTGAATTTTAAAAAGTAACAGAAATTTCCAATAGGATTGGAGTAAATAACACACAAAGTGTGAGTGTTTAAATGACATTTTTTGAAATACAGTTTTCAAAGACCGTATAGATAATGAAAAACTTTAAGATTTTTGTAAAATTAATCCCACAATTCCCAGAAAAGAACGCTAAAATTCCAAAAATTGGGTTTTCCACATTATCTCCTATAAAATCAACGTTTTCCCGATGTCCCGGAGATAATAATTGAAAATTCTTAAAAGAATATAAGGGTTTTCTAAAATACATTCTGTTGGCAGATTCATGCTTTGGATTTTTAGAAAATATAGATTGAAGTCAAAACTTTCATAAAAAAGTCAAATTCGGGAGAGTGTGTACCTAGACCGCTTAGGTTATTAGGCTTGTTTTCTTATAATCTTTGTGAAGACACCTTTCAGAAAAGTATAAAATTATTATATATTGTTAAAGAAAATAACATTTTAGAGAACAAAAAAAAAAAAAAAAACAGAAATCTTAACTTTTGCAAATTTAAACTCAAAATCGTTTATTTTTGGATTAGGTATAGATATCAACTTAAATTTTTCTATTGAATAGATAATTTTGTTCTTTAATTAGTTAAAATAAATAATAAATTCTGTCAGAAATACTGGGATATATATAAAAAAGGAAAAAATTGATTAAGAACTTGCTCTAATTTCGTTGCAAGATTGAGCTAGTTAAACTATAATAAATAAATACCACAAGCCCTCTCTGTCTTTCGCCCTCTATGGCAACGGTTCTCAAATGGGGGTACGCGACCCACAAGGTCGTGGGGGGTCGCGAAGAGATCCTGCAAAATATTCTTGAAAACTAAAATTTTTAATGTAAATATTTTGTAGCAATATAAATAAAAATTCCAATGAAAACTCGAAAGTATTTAAAAATGGAAAGACATCTTTTTAAAAACATCCCCAAATTAAAGACAAATGTAAAGATTTTTTCTATAAGTTCTTTTAAGAATTAACTAATAGAGGAACCTTCGATTGAAAGTACTATGCTTGATAAAGGCAACAATGATCAAATAAAGAAAGTGATGCTGTCCAATGACACAATATAAAAGAAACTATACGATGTGGCAGGAAAGACAATTAATTAAAAAGATAAATAGTTCACTTAAATTTGATGAAACTATAGATTTTTAACATGAAATCCTACTTTTTTGTACATATATTAGCCAAGTTGTTTTAATACCATTTCCGAATTTTAAGTTAAAAAAACATATTGTTGAACAATATTGCTAAAATTGGCTCGAATGTAGCGACTTCTCAATGCTAAGTACACAATAATTTTATTTTGTGGAGAAGCTTCCGGGCTATTTAAAGAAAATTTGCTAAAGCAACTTTATAATTTCAAATCGAAAAAATCCTTTCAATGCGAATATCGATAAAGTACCAGGTTCATTTCAAAAGGAGTTAAAATGTAACTCATGTGTTAAATTTAATTTTAAATCAATAGATTTAAAAGTATTTTAAATAGTTAAAAAATAGAAAAGTCTATCTGCTCGTTTGCTCCGAAGCCTTAAAACTATTAGAATAATTTTTATCGGTATAGATTTTTATGTGAAAAATTTTTTTTTCACTTTTTTTCCATTAAAAAAATATTTGATCTTTAGTGGACGCAGAGAATGATATAAGATGCATTATCCAAAAAAATCTCATAATATTCAAGATCTCAAGAAGTAAAAACAATGTCATAATTATAATATTATATTTTTAATTATTATATTATATTTTTAAGTGGGTCGCGCTTCCAATGCAATGTCAAAATGGGGTCGCGAAGCAAGGTCTTGTGAGAACCCCTGCTCTATGGTATTTAAAACACCGACTTCGCTAAGTAAACCGGCTATGCAGGAAAACTTAACTTAGCGAAGCCGGTGTTTCAAATACCACATAGGAAAAATCACTTTCCACCGGCCAAAGGCCCGCTATGCAGAAAAGCTTTACTTAGGCAAAATGGCTTTCTGGTATTCAAAAAACCAGCTCACACAACTCTGAAACTAAAACTTATTAAGTGTTTTATTTGCAAATTTTAAATTAGGAACTATTTGATTTGTGTGGGGACTTATTTAATTTATTTTGGGACTAATTTCATTTATTTTGGCACTTATTTCATTTGTAGTTATTTCACTATATGTGGCTCTTATTTCGTTTAGTGTGATAAAAGTCCCAATGGTTAGGAATTATTTCATTTGTCCCTTTGGAAGTTATCTAATTTTTTAATTTGAGTGCCTCTCAATTTTTGTTGGGACTAATTCCATTTAAGAGTGTTTTCATGGTAACTAATTTTTTCCAAAGATCTTGTATTTGTTTAACATTCAGAAGTAGACTGATTGTTCACAAAAAAATGCAACTCGAACTTGGCCAGCAATTATATAACTGTCGACTAGAAAGTCCACTAACCTGCACCTTACTACTAATTTCCAAGTATTCACCAGTTACAAAACCCCTTTTCAACTAATTATACCCTTAAATCACTATAGCCAAAAGCACTTTAATAATCATCTCTTAAACAAATTAACTAATTTAATTAAATAAATATTTAATAAGTTATGTGTTAAATAAAAAAACAGGTAGCTAAAAAATGGTAAGTATTAAAAATCTGGTGTGAAAGTCTTTCTTATCTTTCTTCCTCAACGAAATTATCTTAAAAGTGTGACAAATATTTTGTTTGATTTACGTTACCTACAACTTGAAATAAAGAAAATATTAACAATCTTGTAATTTCATATTTGTTGATTTACTCGTTTCGCTTACTATATTACTTACTATATCATGTAATATAATTGTGGTTCTTCCTTATTATTATAAGTTAAATTTAGTTAAAAAGCGGTATTTTTTTTCGCATTCTTTATTGATTTTCTCTTATAGTTATTAAACTCTTATACTATTATTAGTTTAGGTATACGAGTTTTATTTCACCATATGTTGAATTATTTTGAGCAAGTGTTGTCAATTAGTCAAGCATGTGATAATGTGACATTTTAAAATGTAGTTGTCATTTTACAAAAACACATAAATTTAAAAATTTAATTTTAAAACAAAATCAGGTAAACATTAAGTTATTTTATAGTTCTTACTTTCCCATACTAATTTTTTTACAATATCACAATTCTTTTAATTTTATAAATAAAAATAATTTTTAATTCTCCTGTCAAAGTTGGTGGCTTTGAAAAATTCTTTAACGAATAAAAACGAGAATGTTATATTCGGCTTGGTCGAATCTATATACCCACCATCAACTTTTTGAAATTTTACGTTATAGGGGAGGTGGGCGGTAAAGTGGGCGGACCACACCCATTTTTGTTTCCTTGAACTATTTGTACAAAATTTCGTTGATGTTTCACCTTATATGGGAGGTGATTTCCAAGTTTATATTGACCCTCAAACTATCTACAGTGCTGTGCAATATAATATACTTATTTTTATTTGGTAAATATTTTCCATTATGAATGATATTTAAATTTATTTTTTATTTATTTAAGAACTGTACTAAAAGATACACCATCCACAAATGTTTTTTTTTTTATGATTTTATTTAAATAAAAAATAAAAAAAAAATATCATTTTCCTATGATTCAAAATATTCAATATTTCTTAAACAAATAAATATTTTTTTCATTAAAGACTAAAACAAATTAAATTTTCTACTAATATTGAATATTATAATAATATGCCAAGTTAATTCAATAACCTAAATGACCGCCATTATTGTTTAAAATGCACTGAACTCTTCTGGGCATTGATTCTATAAATTGTTGGCATTTTTCTATAGAAATTGCCTCCCATTTCTTTTTAACATCTTTCCAAAGTTGATTTTTATTCCGAAATGTCTTCCCATCTAGACCTCTTTTCAGTTCAACCCAAAGGTTCTCAATAGGATTTAGATCCGGTGACTGTGAAGGCCATTCTAAGACAGATACATTGTTAGCACTCAGCCAAGATTTAACCAATTTTGAGCTTAGGATCACTGTCCTGTTGTAAAGTCCATTCTGGTGGCATATTGTTCTCCACATAGGGTAGCATAATATCTTTCAAAATATTACGGTACATTTCTTGGTACATTATTTTTGTGATCTAATAAAGAGGGCCAACACCATGCCAACAAAATTCACCCCATACCATTATACTTTCTCCGCCGTGTTTTACAATCTTTTTTGTATAACGATCATCTAGTTCCTTTCCATTTGGTCATCTAACATATCTGCGACTATCTGACTCGAACAAGTTAATTTTTGTCTCGTCGTTCCATAAAATGTTCTTAAAATTATCAACTTCACTGTTTTTAATTTTTGTAAAAATTTTTTTTCGAGCTGCTTAGTTTTTTGAGCTTAAAAATGGTAACTTCCTGGCGATTCTACTTGGCAAACCTTTCTCTAAAAGTTTTCGTCGGACTGTTGAAACACTAATTATGTTACCTATTTCTTCAGAAACGGCTTTTGAAGATAGAAATGGCTGCTTCTTCACTAGAAGAGCTATCTGTGAATCCGTGGTAGCGGTTATTTTGCAAGGTCTACCACGTGTTTCTTTTGATGGCTTCTACTTGATCGCGTTTCTTACGAAATGATGAGACCTTCCAAGCAATTCCGCAATAAAATCAAGTGTTTTTCCTTGGTCACGTAATTATTTCACTATTCGCCTTTCTTAAGGAGTGCTATGTATATTACGACCCATCATTTCGTAAAAATAATATTATTTTATAATATTTGTTCAACAATAATATTTCATTTACCTTACATTTAATTATTTTCAGAAAATTAATCCAAATTATAAGGTAAATTAAAGC
The DNA here is from genome assembly GCA_951394005.1 of Protophormia terraenovae. Lineage (NCBI taxonomy): Eukaryota > Metazoa > Arthropoda > Insecta > Diptera > Calliphoridae > Protophormia > Protophormia terraenovae. The sequence continues at coordinate 74,324,022 of OX596076.1, read as the reverse complement.
AAAAAATATAATCCTTTAAAATAAGTCTATTATTTTGCACAAATTATATTTTAACTTTTCTTGAAATGTTTACGAAAGCGCATAAAGGAAAGAAGGAAACTTCTTAAAAATACCCATTATTTTTAGTATTGAGAATATCAAAAAAATAACGGTACCAAAAATTCCTAAGATAATGTTTTTTTAATAGTGTTAAATCGAAGAAAAAATATTTAATAAACAATAGCCTATTATATTGCACAGCACTGTATATAAAATTGTTGTCGTACATGGTTTTGTTTAAGAAATATCAGCAGAAAAGTATGAAATGTAGCTACAACGGACACCCTGTGTTTCTAGTATTTGGCCCATAGTTTTTTTGTTTATCAACCGATTTTTCAATACCAAGCAAATATTTGAGCCAATTTTCGTTGTTCCGTTCGAGCCCTATCCTGCTTTCAACAGACAGACGGACGGACATAGCTAGATCGACTCAGAATCTAACCAAGACCCAGAAAATATATACTTTATGGGGTCTTAAATGATTTTTTTTCAATATGTTACACACGGGATTACAAAATCAATATACCCCCAACTTTTTGATGGTAGGTATAAAAAAAGAACTCATTTACAAGTGTAGGCCAAAATGTTGTAATTTTTTGCAATAAAAATTAAAGATCAAAGGTCGAAATATTTAATATTTAATTAAATGAAAGTAAACCTAAACATTTTAATCCCAATGAAAATTAATACTTTTTTTTAACCTAATGACATTGAAATTCTTTTTAAAGGTTTAAATATTATTTCAATCTTGATGAAATACTTTCATTAAATCTTATCCTTTATAGAAAAAATGCAGACAATCTATTTATAAATATTTACTTTGATGTAACGAAAATAAAGCGATTCCGAACAATACTATTAAATTACAAAAGATTTATCTTTTGCAAATTATACAAATATTATAAAAATAAATGAATTTCTTTTATATAAAAAAATTGTCTCCTTTTAAATTTTACTACAGATACTTTCGTTAATGTTTGCCACGTTAACAAAAAATGTAAATAAAAAGAATATATTACGGCTGAACTTTAACATTCAATTTGTAACCCTTTCCCAGGTAATGTCGATAATCATTAACTCGAACAAAACAATTGAAACCACCAAATTTTAATAAGAGGGCTTCAAATTAAACACCCTTCTTTTAAGGGTGTTTAGTCAATACATATTTAAAAGTTTTGTAATGCTGATTGCTAAAATAGTAGACGAATTTAAGTTATACTATAGATTTAAATTGAGAATATCTTTGAGAATTATATAGAATTTTCAATTGCAGCAATGAGTAGCCCAAACACCTTAACATAAAGAAATAGAATTTGGGCTGAGTGTTTTTATATTTAAAAGAAAAGTGTGTGCTATAAAATTATAAACTATTTTTTTATTCTACATTCGGCCAAGTCCGACCATATGATACCCTTTACCAACAGGGCCCTTTATAATGGCCCTATAAGGGCCAAATATGGTTACTGCAAAAAAAAATTTATGGTCATAAATAATAGAAATGAAAATTATAATTATAAAACGATCTAACTTTATCATACTTTTTATTATTCTATATAAATACTTTATCAAGTTATGATCCGATTTTATCACATTATGATCAAATTTTCTCATTTATGACATTATTTTATCTTAAAATAATTCAGTTTTATCAAAAAATGTTTCTTAAAAAATGTGAAACATTTTCAAAAACTCAAAACATGTTTCATATTAATATTATTATGATAAATCAATTGTTGTGCAGGATAATACTAAAATATTTTTTACTATTTAAACTATTTTATAGTAATTAATATCTTATATTATTATCAATATACATTTATTTATATAAAAACTAAATGATAATTATAATAAAGTTGAAAAACAAACATTAAAACAAAATATATTTAAAAACGAACAAGCTATGATTTTTTCAATCTTATTTTTAATAAGCTTATAGATTATATTTATTTGTAACATTTTATTTTTATGGAAACAATAATATTAATATGATTTTATGGTTCAGGAACAAGAAAAAAATATTGAGAATATTTAATGGTTGTAGAAATAATGATATTTTTGATATTAATAAAATTTTGTTTCTGATAGAACTATTTGAAAACATAAAATGTTTGTAGTCAACTATATTAAAAAATTATAAAATGTAAAAACAATGTAACACAAACAATATTTCCATGAACATAATGTTATCAAAGTGAATGAAAGTTAACAATTCAAAAGCAAAATAAATTGTAATAAGTCTGGAACTTTGAAACCACTGAACCGATTTAGATGAAACTTGGAACATAAATAGAGGAGGAGTTAGGCTTTCAGAGTAATGTCAAATATAATCTGTAGCTGCAGCACGGATGCCACTACAGTGGGCCAAAGTTGACCACCTCGAGGGTGAAAAACATTTCGGGGCTTATAACTTTTACAAATATTAACCGATTTTAAATATTTTTACAATTATGCTAAAAAAAAATGATAAATTTTGGATGAGAAGTTGAAATTTTTCAGTCTGTAAAAAAAATTGATTGTTGATTTCGGTACTTCTGTGAATTAAACTATATAGCTCAATATGTTCTTAAAGGTTTTACAAAAAATTATGACAGCCTACCGGTAAACATAGTCACACGAGGCAATTTTCTGAAAATACCCATATTATCAATAATAAAAACTTCGACCTTTAAAAGTATATAGTAAAATTATATATATTTTTCTGATTTGCACATTTCTCAATTTTCCATTAAATATTTTATATCATGTGCAAAAATTATGTTGATACCTATAATCATTTAGAAATTATTCAGTTTCAAATTTTTGAAATAAATTGGTTAAGTGGTTTCAAAGATATAGACTTATTACCATTTATTTTACTTTTGACCCCACTGTGCAATATGATCATAATATCGTTGTAGTGATAATGCCATAACCATGTATTTTCTTTGCATGTTCTGACATTTATATGAGATTTATGCGCTTAAGAATGAGTTTGGGTTGTGGTTCATTAAAAGATTAATGTTTAGTCAGAAAGTCGAAAATTTCATTGCCAAATTTTATAAAATAATACAGTGCAAGCTCGATTTTTGCGACTAATTAAAAACCAGACCTTTCGCAAAAACAGAACCCAAAATTTTATTGAAAAATTTTATGTAATTTTTAAAATTGGAATTGTTTTTATTGATATACATATTTACATTTTAAAAATTTTTAAAGAAATTGGAGATTTTGAGTTGCTTTTATGGCAAATAATTTTTTAAATTAACAGCTGAATCACGTAGTTCATATAGTGCTGCTGTCAGCTTATCAATTTCCAAAGCCCATTGTATGCATATTTTTATCGATGTTATACAATCGTCCGCTTTAATTTTGTTTTCTTCATGACCAATATCGTATAAATCCTCCGATTCCGTATCTGATAATTCCATTTGTTGCTCATTACTTTCCACATGAAATTTTTCTTGAATCTAGTTGTTTATGTCAGCATTCGTGAAAAGATGTTCCATATCAATTTGAGCTACAAGTGTACCAATAGTTGAAAGATCTTCACAGAAAAAAGTCACCAATTAACAAATATATATGAAAATAATTCATTCAATTATAAACTTGTTTAAATTTGCACCTCTCACCAAAATGATTATATCAATTACTAAAAACTATAAAAAATACAAAACAGAAAAAAATTCCCAATTAATAAATTAATTAAATGAATTAAGTAGATGATTGAATGAATTAAAAATGTGTATAGGAAAATAAATCTTATAAAAATTTATTTTTTATTTTAGTTTTTCTTGAACATATTTATTAAATTTTGATGCAAAATTAAACAACTGAGTTAATTGTAAAAAAGACGGAAATAATTTTTTCTGTGTTCTTTTCTTATTGAATTACATTTTGTAAAATGTTTAAGGGCATGTTATTCTCTTCACTCCATTCACTACCGAATTTGAGCAAGGCGTTCCAGGGTTTTCGGATATTGGACAATGATATTTCATCCCGGGACGTAGCTAGAATCTGAACTGCATTTTTGAGATTGAAGTTTTTTATTTTGAGCTCCAAATTTGTTCCTTACTCGCCAAGCAAGTAGGTGAGCAGTTTTTTTTATAATTTAATTTGACCAAGTTGATAACGTTTTGATCTAACGGTTGAATAAGCGCAGTGCAATTGAATGATAGATTCATTGCTATAATTAAACCGTCATCACTTTTTAGTTCCTCAATGTTTATGAATGAAGAACTTACTAATTGGTGAAAATGAACTTACGTGGGGCACAAATTCGTGATGGAACTAGTCCTTGAATATAAATGATGTCAACTGTAGCGATTATAGAACCTACAATTTTAAAAATTAAGCCGTAGCGATACCGAGCTTGTACTGTACTAACAATTGTGTGGGCTTTAAACTGATAATAAAGTGATTTTCAGAAGAGCGATTCATATGGAAGTTATGTTTAAATGTGGACCGATTTTCAAGGAATTTAACGTACATATTTTTTATATAGAACTCACTTTATCCATTTATATTAAAATATTACTTTATTGAAGTTATACATAATTACTAAGCCCTTATTCTGCAGCAAATTTTTATAGGGGCTTTGTGAAATAATGGTACGACTTTAACCGAATTCAATAAAGTTCGTTCTTGGGTTGCATAAGGAAAAGTTGCGACATGTAGATTACAGAACTACGAACTATTATAACGGTTTAAGGATTCAGAACAAATTTTGCACCCGCTAAAAAATTATTTATAAAGAATTCGAGGAACAAATTTCAAAAAATCTATACAAATTTACCATATATTTTTCAAGGTCAAAATTTCAATTCTGTTGGCGCCTAATTATATTTCACAATCTATATTTTCAATACTAAAAGGTACTTAGTAGGAAATACTCCTCTTTAAAATTCTACAAAGTTGATTTAAAACCATTCAGTTACATTTAATCTTAATAGTTTACATGTACCGGTTGATTATCCCATATTAACAGTAGGGTACTCACAAAAATATCTAATTTTGTCATCATATTTAACGCTAGGAAATTGCTGTGAAGCTCCTCCATAACCACTTCTAACCATAAAATAAAATTTCATAATTTCAAAATCAACTACCCATCATTAAGCTTATCAGTTTCTTCATTAATTTGACAACATTTTCGTTATCACAATGACATTTTCTGGCTTTTATTGGTATTTTTGTGGTAGCGCGCTGTGTTTGTTTCCTGTAATAAAGGTTTTTTCTATTAATATTAAATGAGTATTTTAACAAAACTACAACAAAGTATTTGACTTAATTGGTTGTTTTGGTGAATAGGTTTACCTACCTACTGAGTTGGAAATAAATAAAAAAAAGTATTGTACAAAACAATTGCTTTCTGATATATGTATTTATGTATGTATGAGTGTATGTTTGTATGTTGTTGAAGGTTGATACTTTTGCCCTAGTCTGTATGGCTACATAAAACTAACACTTGTATGTGCATTTAGAAGCGCAGGGGTTATTTCAAAATTCCAACTTAATAGATTCGAACAAATAATGGTTATTTCAATACCACCCAAATCCACCTACACATTGAGTGTTTTATTTTATTTTGGGTGACGTTTTTGTGTTACTCGCTTTTACAATTTTTTCTTTTTTTTTTGCTATTTTATAAATGATTGTTCCCGAATATGTGTCTGTGTGTCATAGATATCAATTTTCATCAAATACCCCCTTCCATTATTCATTTTTTTCTCTCTTTTTTTTTCTTTTGGTCGATTTGCTTTCGCGTTTTTACTGATGACAGTTTTTGAATGACGATGACTTTAAAGCCCTCACTAACTACATTTAAATGACACCTTTTTTTTCTACAACCCTTATTCGGAATATATATTTTTTTCTTTAGATTTAAATGACGCACATTGCTTGTGATTGGAATATTAAGAGTTGACAAATCTTTAATATTTAATGTTTGTTTATAGTTTATTTTATTAAAATAAATGTTTGTTTGTGGTGCTGGAATTGCAAGTAAATATTTTTAAGCCTGTAAATCAGTTAACTTATTAAAGTTTAGGGTTAACTTGCAGACCCATAATCCTTAAGGTGTTAATTTAGGATTAACAAGGTCATACATAAATTAAAACCTAAGACATACTGAGGCATACTTAGAAGTTCCCAAAAATGCATTATATATTCCTCTGGGGAACCAAAATACCATGATGAAAAATAACACTGGTCGACAAAAATATCCTCCCCCAAAGACGAGTGGTTGGACTTGATGCATTTTCATGTGCTAAACACGAATCTGCTTTCAGTTTTTCCATCAGGTCTGGATATTTTTCATGGGCGTGTCTAATATTTCGCTCATAGTAAGGCCATTACTCTAGTATATTTCCTCATAACTCAAGAACGGTGTGTACGATTGACATAAGTGATACCAAAAAATGCGGACTAAAAATATCTTCACATCATCCAAACTTAATTTTTTTATGTGCTCAATAGTTTCGGAGTTATTTTGAAAAATGTGTCCAAAAAAAAAAAAAAAAAACATTTTTCATTCAAAATTTTCGATTTTTTTGTTACTAAAATTTCTTTTGATAAATGAAAACTTCAAAAATATTCAAATCTTCAAAATTGATGCACAAATCTTGATTTTATCCACAGTTAAGTAAAAATTCCCATGTATACATACAATTGAGTAGAAATACAGTGGTGAGCAAAAAAAAAAAAAATAACAATAATAGGTGGACTAGATGGATTTTGACGAGTTAAACATGAATCTGCTTTAAATTTTTTTCTATCACGACTGATTTTTTTTATGGGCATGACAAATATCATCACCTTATTCAGCGGTCACACTATAAAACTCGACAAAGGTTTGTCCAATTTAGACTATAACTCAAGAACCGTTTACACGATTTTGATAAATGATACACCGAAAGATGAATACACAAATTGTCTTTAAGGTATATCAAAAATATTTTTTCTTTGCTCAAGAATTTCAGATTTATGGATCAAAATTTTCACGTTTTTTTAAAAAAAAAAAAAAAAAATTTCGGTACTAATTTCCGAATAACTACGGAAATATTAACTGAACAAAAAATTATGTAAATTCAGCTCAAAGATAATTTAAAACACTATCTACTGGAGTTTAATTTAAACTAATTGGACAAACCGTTCTCGAGTTGTACAGGTATGACTGCCTAAAGGCGGGGTTATAGTGGTAGTGCCCATCAAAAAAAAAAATCAATACGTGATAGGAAAAAGGTGAAAGCTGGTTATTGTTTAGCACGTTAAATTCCATCTAATCCATCTAATATATTTTTTTTTTTTTTATTTAAGACGAAAAAATTTTTTTTTTTTTTGCACACTAGGGTATCTCCACTTATCTGTAGATATGCATGGGTATTTTAACTTAACTGTGAATGCAAGCAAGATTTGTGCATCAATTTTGATGATATGGGGCTTTATTTTCTCGTACTTTCACCAGCTTTGAGATAAAGATGATAAACTGAAACATTTTTGATGTTTTCACTTCTAAAAAGAAATTTTAGTAAAAAATCTTCAATTTGGCATGAAAAAAAAAAAAAAAAAAAAATCTGACACTTATTTCGAAATATCTCCTAAACTACTGAGCAAATATAAATTTGATAGCAGAACGCATAATTTGGTGTATCAATTATATAAATCGTGCATACCGTTCTCGAGTTATAGTGAAATATACTCAAGTAATCGGCGCAATATTAGACACGCCCATAAAAAATTCTCGACCTGATGGGAAAAGACTTAAAGCAGATTCTAGTTTAGCACGCAGAAATCCATCTAGTCCACATATTTTTTTTTTTTTTTTTTTTTTTGAAGGAGCACGAAAAAAATTTTTGGTCGACCAGTGTAATCATAAGAAAACTTCGCACGTTGGGGTAAAATGCGAAAAAAGTGGCTATTAACTGAATTTCGAAATTTAAATTTTTGTAATAAAGTTGGGTACCGAATAAAAATCTACATCATTATGTATCAATACCAATTAATATCCTTAAGCTAGGTTGTGTTGTTTTCTTATATAGTTAAATTTTTTCTTTACATTTTTGAAAAAGAGTAAGAAATTAAATTTTCATCAACTTTCAGTGTATATATTTTAAATCATATGTCTAAAAAAAAAAAAAATAAAAGAGAACCATCGACTTCAGATATTTAAGTGTACATTTCTTTAAGTATTTGTAAGTTATATTTTGTCCTAATATTTTTGTTATTTTTATTTTTTTTTTTTTTTTGAAAAATGACCTAAAATACACTTAAGCTATATTCAGACTAGTCAAATATTTGAACAAAATAACGTAACTACTATATAAAACATTTTCCAACTTCTCCGTTTTAATGGGAAAATATTTTTTACTTATTATTTGTCATAGCATTTTACCGAATCTTGCTTGACACATTAGCAAGATCAAACAACACAAAAAAAATTTTTGTAAAACTAGTGGTCACGCAAATTTGGTCAAATATTTGATAAATGTGAACATTTCTTTACTTTCAATGTTAATGGAATGCAACTTTAATTTTTACAGAATCTTTGTTCTGAAAATTTTCTGAAAAATATTATATATTCTTCACTTTAAAGTTATGAAAATAATCGAGTGCATATATAGCCCGATTTGAGAAATTATTTTTTCTTTTGAAAAAGCTACAGTAGATTTCATATAAAAAAGGCTTAAGTGCAGACATTTTCATTGCTTTATCAAACATTGAACAGTGGGGCAGAATCGAAATAATCTGTAACTTCTAGTCGGCTAGTTGGATTTACATGAAATTTCACATATGCGTAGCAGAGGACCGTAACATTTTGAGTTGAGAAGCAGGATCTCAAAGACTTTTCAGGAGCGGAGCTATGAGGGTTCAAAATTGAGTACTAACATCATAGAAGTTAGTGGATTTAACCACTAACGAATTTTTGTTTCTTATCCGATTTCCAAGATAATATATATAATATATAAATAAAGAACCATGTATAAATTTTGTATTTGGTTTACTAAATCCAATTTTCTTGGAGTGCATTTTTCCACTCAACTACTACGATCTAGCTATGTCTTTCCATCTATCCGTCTGCTGGTTTTTTGATCTTGATAATGGGAATCGATCAATGAACAAAAAAGTTGTAGGAAAAAACCCCAAAAAAGATCGGTGTCCTTCAAAACTCTGGTTAATATATTTTCGCTAATATCTCTTGAATGTATGGACACCAACGATTTTTTATTAATGTAGATTAAATCCTGCCAAAAGTGAAAATATGGGTTGATCAAAAAAAAAAAAAAAAAAAAGAGTTCGATTGAAAGTACAATTTTTTCAGTATGGATCTAAGCATTTAAAAGACAAAATAAGAGCATGTAACGATTTTTAAAATAACTTATTTAGAAATAAAAAGAAAAAATATACTACAGGGAAAAAGATACCTCCTATATTTATCGCATAAGATTTTTTAAGATTTTAAGGAAATATTTTCCTTAAAGTTCAAAAATGAACAATGTAAAATTAAATTTTCGTAATTTTCTGTTCATAAGTTTGTAACTTTTCAGCCTTTAGCAATATATGAAAGGAAAAAAAAGTATACCCAAATAATTTTCATCATATTTTCATGATATAAGTTAATATGATCTAAAACTATTTGAAAATTTTTTTATATTAAAGCACTTGGCTTATAAAATTTATAACACAGAGTTACAAAATGAAGCAAAATTTCTTTGACACGGGGTTTCTCAGTCAATTCGGATACACGGTATTAATAAGTACTAGGCCTCTAATCCACTTTTTTTGAATTGACTCTAGTTCTGGCGATAAATAGCGATTTGTAAAATTAAGGAGGTTTCACTATATATTGAAGCATATCTCAAAAACGACTTGTCTGATTTTGTTCAAAAAACATCAAAAAATTCTAATTAAAATTGTCTTTAAGTCGTTCTTACATTACTTTTCAATACAGCCAACACTTATGGAGATATTAAGCCCATTTTCTGGAAAAAATTTAAATTTTGTAGAAAATTATTATTATTTTTTTTTTTTTTCAAAAAAATTCTAGTCTCAAAAATTTAAATTTTTATTCTTTAATCGTAAAGATAAATTCGTTGCAAATAATACAACATATATTTCACTAAAATCAATGGATAAGTTTTAATTTTATTCCCAAATGCGTGAAAATACTAATTTATAAGCTACATAGAAAAATTAAAAACATCACAAACTCATTTTTTATTTTTTTAAATTTTATATGTAACTTGTTAATGAGTATTTTCACTATTTTGTGAATAAAATCAAAACTTATGCATTGATTTTAATAAAATATGTCTTATTTTATTTACAATAAATTTATTATTATGATTAAGGAATACAAATTTGAATTTTTGTCACTTGCGAATTTTTATGATTTTTGTTTTTTTAGCGATTTTGTATAAAATTTCAATTAAAAAAAGGGGTTTAACATCCCCATAACTGTTGAAAAGTATCGTAACAACGACTTAAATACAATTTTAATTAGAATTTTATGATATTTTTTTTTTTAACAAAATCAAACAAGTTGTATTCGAGATATGCTTCAATATATAATGCAATCTCTTTAATTTTACAAATCGCGATTTGTCGCAAGAACTAGAGTCAATTCAAAAAAGTAGATTAGAGACTTAGTACTTATTAATACCGTGTATCCGAATACACTGAGAAACCCCGTGCCGCAGAATCAGTGTTTCCCTGTGTAATAGAACATTATTTGGGGTTAAAAGTTAATTTTCTGGAAAGACAACCGGACGGACATGATGTAGACACCATATAATTTTATAATCATCTGTAGTAAATGGTGTATTTTTTGCATTTCCCTCAGCATAGCACAAACCTAAAATCAATAATGCAGAATTTCGATTATGACTGATCTCTTCATGTGCATTAACAGAAAACAATTTTTCATATTGAGCTGCTCTAACTGAAGAATTTAGTTTATCTATCACAATCACACTTTTGTAAACAGTGTAATTATTACAAAAACAACTACATCACAAATTCAACATAAATCTAATAATTCTCTAACAAATGGAAAATTTTATTTACATCTTAAACGGGTTAAAAACTTTTACACAAAATTAAAGCCCCCTTTTAGCTTCTTAGAACAACAACATCAACAAACTATTTTCGCATCATGTATTTTTGTAAGAATCATAATAAAAAAAATATGAATAGTAACGATGGCAGACGTTGGCCATAAAACCTTCCAACCCATTCGAATGAATAAGCGAACAAAAAAGTTTAAATTTGTATATTTTCCCATTAAAGGTTTGTGGCTGCTATCAATAACATTCATTCACTCTCTCTCTTACATTCCCATACTACTCATTCCTTCATTCGTTCATTTAGTCATACCATTTATACATTCAAACGTTCTAACGTTGCTACTGCTGCTGGATGACTGTTGGCTGGCTGGGTGGTTATTTGGTTGGCTGCCTGACTGTTTGGTTGGATTTAGTGGTACGTTTGGAAATACATAAGTATCTATTATGTTGGTTTGGGGATTACTTACTTACAATATACATAAATGTTGGTTGCTACTCGCACAAATAGTTTTGATGCCATTGTCATGGCATGTTACTACTTATAGTGATGCTTCTTGCTGCCTTCGCAACTGCGTTGAGATTGTTGTTGTAACTGCTGTTACGATGGTGTTGACGATGGATGATGATACTGATGTTGTTGATGATAATACAACTAACTGATGTTTTAGATGAAAATAACAACGATGAAGAGGATACTACTGATGCTACATAGTGATGAGGACGATGGTAATGGTGGTACAGTGATATTTCCATGCTACTATTTCTATTTGTAATTGTGTTGTTATAAAATGATGACATTACTGCACAAATTATAACTGATAAGAGGATTTCAAACAGTTGTTTGTCAATGATAACAAGAGTTTTTGTGGTAAATTTTTCACACTATTATTGATTTTGAAGTTGAAGAATGTATATATGTATGTATGCTTGCATGTATGTATATTTAATTGTTGGAAATGTGTTATAAATATTAAAGTCTAAGGAATTTTAAGCAAAATTCATATTGTATTAAGAATTTTTTAACAATTGAAATTAAATAATTGAATTAATGAATAATAGTCTAATGATGATTACTGGTTTGTTTGAGTGCTTCGTACGATTGTTACGATTTTTAGTCAATTTTGAAGAAATATCTAAGAACTATAACTTATTTTTTTAGTATTATATCTAAATGACTGATCGACTGTCATAAAAATATCTATTAATTATCACGAAGAACATTTGTTTTAATTTTTTTAATTGTGCAATTAGTTTTTATATTGTTTAAACAATTTGTCAGCATATTCATTTAAGCCGATATCTGTTATATGGAAAAATAATGGTCCAACACTTACTGTATTCGTAGTTAGAATTTTTAAATCTTGGAGGTAGATTGCGGATTTTCATGCATTTGTTTTTTTGAAAATATGTGCCTATAGAATGCACTTAAAATTCAAAATATTCTTAAAAAAAATAATAATAATAAATAAAAATTCAGTCCTTTGAACAATTAGTTTTTTAGATTTTTGAGTTAGATTTGTATCTAATTAGTACTTTTTTTAAAAAAGGTTAAGTTTGATATATTTAAATTTTGATACTACCTTTAATAAAATGATAATTTTACAAACCCAAAAAAGAACATTTTCACCACTTCAAAAGTAGAACAAAGTGCATATTTTAAACTTTCTTGGAAGTTCCTAATAATTATTTCCAAAAAATTGAAAATAAATGAAATTTTAGCGGAAAAAAGGTTAATAATTTTTAAGAAAATTCAAATTTTATAAATTTTAAAACATTTTTATGTTATTTTAATTAAGCTAAAACAGAATTTTTATTAAAAAATTTTATAAACATAGTTTTAAGGGAAGTACTTCAAAAGAAATGAACAATAAGTATAAAAGAAGAACATCCTACAAATGACAACCATGTGTTAAAAAAAGAACTTCTGCAGCTCATTTTCACCACTAAGTACTTCCTTCCAATGACAACACAATGTTAAGTTCATGACTTTTTCAGCTCTTTTTCAGTTCCTTTTTTGCTGGGAGATAAGAGTGGTATTCTTTTACACGCAAAGAAAAAATATGGTGAATAGCAACCATAATCGAGTACTGCCATATTATGGTTAGATTTTATGGTTGTTTGTTAATTATATTATGGTTAGATGTAGCACCATAACATGGTTGAATCTCAATAAAAATATTGTTGATCTGCAATCATATTTTTGTCGTATATATACTTCATTTATGTATACAGCAATAATATGGTTAATTACAATAAAAATATTGTTGATCTGCAACTATATTTTTTTGAATATATACCTGATTCATGTATACAGCAATAATATGGTTAAACTACAATAAAAATATTGTTGATCCGCAACCATATTTTTATTGTATATGTACTTAATTAATGTATGCAGCAATAATAAGGTTAATTCACAATAAAAATATTGTTGATCTGCAACCATATTTTTGTTGTATATGTACTTGATTCATTTATATAGCAATAATAAGGTTAAATCACAATAAAAATATTGTTGATCTACAACAATATTTTTGTTGTATATATACTTGATTCGTGTATACAGCAATAATATGGTTAAATCACAGCCAATTAATTTATCATATGGAAGTTTTTAATAAAATTAATTATAAATTAGTTATGTAAAATAAATCACTTTGGTACAAAAAGATGAATTCATCACCGGTGAATGATGAAACCTGGTGACACCTTTTTTAGCACTTCGAAGATAACCAATTATGTAGTTTTCTTTGTATATTATCAATTTAAAATATTTTCACAATATGAAACACTTATTTATTTCTAGTTTAACTTTAATTAAAATAATTTATTTTAAATAATTCACTTTTTTAAATATACATTCAGCATATTTTCTAATACATTTTTAACTTGCCGACAAACAACTAGCTCAATGTAAGAAGCAAACTAAACTGAATAAAACAACAAGTATACTTATTGTTAAGTACTAATAATGTATATTGTTGCCAATATAAAACGAATATATTCAGGTATTGAAAATATTTTTTTTTGCACATGAAATTTTAACAACAATAATATGGTTCTAATTTAAACATATTGCTTAACATGTTGTGCCAACAATATAATTGTGAGTTGATGTATAATTGCTACAGCAAAATTGTTTTTAAAATAAAATATATTCAACAATAAGAATGCTTGCGACGGAAAAATGTCTTTGCAATGAAAATAATATTGTTGGGGCAACCATATTGAGAAATGTTTTTTTCTCTGCGTGCACGGATAAGAAACAACAGCTCGATATTTGAAAAAGACACTTTGAGAGAACAGTGAACATTACTAACAGCGATATACGTGTTGAAATCCTCTTGACCTCCTATAACAGTCCTAGCAATCCCATGGACATTGATCCCGGTAGTTGAGAAGAGATTGAGGCGGCCATAAAATCCGTGAAGGAGGGAAAAGCTGCAGGATGTGATGGTATACCGCCAGAATACTTTAAAGCTGACCCAGAGACTTGTAGCACACTTGTGGAGGTTATATTTGGAAGTGCATTCGAACATGAGATCATACCGTTGAATGGAAACAATCAGTTATATTAAAGCTACCTAAGAAAGGCAATAGGGGGAATTGTATCAACTTGAGATGTATTTCGCTAAAACTGGCAGTTTTGAAAATGTTTAACAATATAATTCTTGGAAGAATTACGCAAACGTTTAAAGAACAACATAGTAAAACACAAGCTGGCTTCTGTGCTCATAGATCGTGTATAAATCACATTAATACGATCAAGATTATTATTGAGCAATCTGTCGGGTTTAATCCCCCCCTATACATGACATTCATAGATTTCGAAAAGGCATTCGATGTGGTAGACGAAGTCCAATAGAGAAAATTGTTAACATACTGAAAAAATGATATGATGGCGCTAGTAACTGCGTATTACTTAATGGCGAACAAAGCGAGCCCTTTTTATCCATCAGCGGCATCAAGCAAAGATTATATTCATAACCAGGGCAAGTTTTTAAAGCTTTTCGCTTGGAAAGTAAGCATTTGCATATTTCAAAAGAATTTCACGAAAAATGCTTATATTTTAAATCTTTGCATAAATTTGCATATAATGGATACAAAAGTTAGTTTTCTTAACAAAAACACAACTTTTTGGTGATTTTTTGGAGTTCAATCAAATAATTTCTAAACATTTTTTGTGAGTATTTTGAGTACATTGTAAATATTGCAAAGAAAAAATTCTGAAGCTTCAAATATGATACTTAAAATTAAAACAGTTATATTTTTATAAACATCGAAATCTATTAGAGATTCGAAGTTAAAAAATGCGTATTTGTGCATATTTTTTAAACATTAATATATAAGAATGCATAAATTCGTTGGTTTTTATATACATATCCATGCTTTTTTTGCATATTTCTGTGCATATTATAGCATTTTTTCGTGCTTTTTCAAGCGCATATTTCAATTTTTTTTGTGCATATAAAAACTTGCCCTGTTCATAACAGTTCTTGACATTATATCAATCAACAGCTGTCAAATTATTCGTAAACAGATGCTTGCGTCGCATGCTAGGAGTGGCTACCAGCACTTAGCATCTCCAACGAACAACACTTATGTAGAAAAACAAACCACGATTGATCGTGAAATTATAAAGCGTCAATATGGCTGTGTAGGGCATACCCTAAGGAAAACCTATTCAGAAATAGCGCAAGAGTTTCTAAGAATGAAGTTCTAATGAAATAGTCCCCGTTAAATGCTCAGAATCTAAATAATTGAGCTTCAAACTATATATATATATATATATATATATATATATATATATATATATATATATATATATATATATATATATATATATATATATATATATATTAAGGCGACTCATTCAAAAAAGTGACTTAGTTACCCGTCTCAAAATTTACCTTGATATGTTTTATGATGTTCCCCAAAATATTTCGGTTCTACTGCTGACCGTTCGTGAGCTGGGAGGTTTTTCAAAAAGGCCTTTTTTTTGGTTTTTTAAAAAATTAAGTAACTTCTTCCAAGATACCATATATTAAATGTGATATCATATAAAAGGCATTTTTAAGCCGCATGACAATTTTTTATGTATTTTTAATAAAAATTGTCTTATTGGTCAAAAAAAAAAATATTTATATATACGTTTTATATTTTTAATAGTTTGATGACACGTAGTGCCCAATTTTACATTTATTCTACAAGGTCAGTATGATTAAATACTTTACTATAACGTTAGAAAGAAGAAAAAAATTTATTTTAAAATGAAAATACAAGTAATTTCAAAAATTATTTTAGAAGCCCTTACTTTTTCCTTTAAATATTATAATTTAAAAACAAAAACTAATATTAACTTTAAATCAATATTTAATAAAAATGGATTTTTCTCCTCTTGAATTTAATAAAACCCAATTACCAACAAAACGCGATGTTATCAAGCATTTGTTGTTTATGAGAGCTCAAAATAAAAATCGTACAAACGGGCTCTCGAAATTCTATTATCATACAATAGCCGAGATTTCAAAATTATGGAAAACCTGTAGAATTCCAATAAAAAGTTTACCAGCCATATGGAAAAAACTTGAATATCTTACAAAAAGTTATCGTGATATTAAAAAGAATCCTTTTCATTTAAATGATAGTGAATGGAATAAACTTTTTATAATTGCACTCTGCGAATGTTCGCTAGATTTAAAAAATCCATGCAAGTGCCCTACGGAAAAGCAAATTCCACCTCATGTTTGGGAATTCTATATTGATCAAACTGGCCCAAGATTACTAAGCTTGAAAATTGAAAGTGCAATATGCCCCAGTTCATACTTTTCGACACCATGTGTTAGTAAAATTAAATCTGAGTGCTCCTATGTTCCACAATATTCTACAATAGATGAGTCTGATCAGTACTCACCGTTGTCTGAAGATGAAGATTATAAATTTGATTCTGACTCAAGAAAACTATCTCTTCCAACTTTCAGTGCTGCGTTAGATCGAGCTGGTGTTTCAAATCGTTACGGAGCTTTATTAGTAAATACTTTGTTGAAGGATTTAAATATTTCGGGCATAATAGTCGACCAACATAAAATTCGAAGAGAACGTAATAAAGCCAGAGATAAGTGTTTAAAAAATAAAAAATCCAACTGTTTGCTAAAAGGTATATCATTTGGTGGTAAAAGGGAACGTACGCTTAAACAAATAGTGGTAAATGGTTCTCCACGAAACGTAAGAGTTACTGAAGAACATATCACAATGGTAAAAGAACCAAATTCATGTTATATTGGGTATATAACCCCCGCCGACAGCAAAGGCTCTGGTGTTGCAATGGGAATTATAGAATTTTTAAGAAAAGAACAATATTCTTTGGAACACTTAGTTGCTGTCAACTGTGATGGCACAAGAGCTAACACAGGCAAATATAATGGGACGATTTGCATAATAGAACGACAACTGCAACGACCATTACAATGGTTTGTGTGCCTTTTTCATTTTAACGAATTACCCTTTGTTGCGTTATTGAAAAATATGTTGGGCATTGCTTCAGGACCACAAACTTGGCCAGGAATAATAGGACACGCATTAAAGGACTGTGAAAACATACCGGTAACCTATAAATTATAAATAATTTCGATTTTCTGTTTATTTTTTTACTTTGAATTTAAATTTATTCAAAGGTTGTTTCTAATTTTGAACCGATTGCCATGGGCAAGATGCCTGAAAATATTTTGAGCTGGGACTTGCGAGACGATCAAAAATATTTATATGAGATGGTAAAAGCTGTTGATACTGGATTTTGTAATAGTCGCTTGGCTAGTACAAAGCCTGGGTTACTTAATTTATCTCGGTGGTTAACAACAGCGTCAAGAATTCTTCGGTTGTATGTAACACAACCCGTTGCGTCTGATGTATTAAAAAAGCTAGCGTTTTTTGTTATGACGGTATATGCACCATTTTGGTTTCTGATAAAAAGTCAGCCCCAAGCTGTACACGGAAGCCGCCATTTATTAAAATACATTAAGTTGATACGGGAACTGCCTATTGAAATGCAAGAGATTGTTCAACGATCTGTTCAAATAAACGGGTTTTTCGCCCACCATGAAAATATTATATTATCAATGATAACGGATGAGTCCAAAGAGATTCGAATGGAGGGATATGATTTAATATTTAGAGCACGTACTAATATTGCTCAAAATGTACGACAATTTAACGTACCAAAAATTTTGTTTGATTCCGAATCTTTAAGAAATATGATAAATTGGAATGAGCTTGAACACATTACGGAACCACCATGCACGCAGTTCTATTCCGACAAGTATTTGAAAGAATATCACGATTCTAATGAAGTTATACAAATACCAGGTAAAAAATATAATAATTATATAATTTATTACTTTTTAACGAATTTATTTTTAGATTTCCCATGCCATTCACAAAATACGGAGAGATTCGTTAAAGTAGTGAGTCAGTCTTGTCTATTTGTTACAGAAAAAAATCGTGCAGGCTTTATAGCAAATAAAATTGAGTCATGCAAGCTATATAGTAAAATCGAATCTCGAAAAGACTTTCTGTAAACTATTACTTATGTTTATTTATTTTAATCTATGTTAATATTTTAATTAAACGGTTAATATTTTTTAAACAAACATTTGTTATTTATTTATTTTGTTTTGCGTTTATTTTATAGTGCATAATTGCTTTGAACGAAATATTTTGATATCCATATTGACAAGGTTTATGTAAATTCTTACCGACCATCTTGAAAAATTAATATACAAATAAGCACTACATATTTTATAAAGAGCAAAATTTGAGAATAATGAACTTTCTTCATAGATAATAATGAATTCTATTAAAATTATGATATTTTGTGGAATAATTACCAACATTGATTATTGAACTCAAAAGGTTTGTCCAGCAAACATCAGTTTTTCAAACGAAAAATTTTGATTTCCTTATTGGCAATGTTTAAGATAAATATTTAATCATACTGACCGTCTGGAATAATGAAAACTAATATTAAAAAAAAATGAGCACTACATTTCAGAAAACAAGTAGAAATCTAAAAGTATAATTTTTTAACAAAATTTCATTAAAAAAACATAAAAATTTGTCATATTTTGTTGAATACCTCGAATCTTAGGCAATCTCCAGATTTGTTTTATATATAATTAGATGCGGCTTAAAAATGCCTTTTATATGATATCACATTTAATATATGGTATCTTATAAGAAGTTACTTAATTTTTAAAAAAACCAAAAAAAAAGGCATTTTTTAAAAACGGTCCAGCTCACGAAAGGTAATCAGTAGATCCAAAATATTTTGGGGACTGTCTTGAAACATATCAAAGTTTATTTTCAGGGGGGTAACAAAATGGCTTTTTTTCTTTCCATAGGGAGTGAGTCGCCTTAATATATATATATATATATATATATATATATATATATATATATATATATATATATATATATATATATATATATATATATATATATATATATATATATATATATATATATATGTATTCTTTTTTTACTTAAGTTAGACTACTTTGATGTAAAAAAAGAAAAGTTTTGCATGTAATAGCTATAACAAAAATTTTGCCAACCAGCGAAAAATCCCTTGGAGAAGAAATGATTTAATCCCCAAAATACTGTTCTCTTAAAAAAAAACATACTTACCTTTTTGTACTGATATTTCTAGTACACAGAGAAAATATTTGCAATTATTTGTGTGAATTTAACCATGCCCATCCGTCTGACTGGCTCGGTGTATGTTCACATTAACATTGTAATAATTAATTGTAATAAATAATTAATTAATTTTTAATTATTTTGGTACAAGGTCAAAGCCAACTGAATTTGGTTATGAACGCTCCATTATTTTACATAGCCACCATACAAATGTCCTCCCAAAACAAAACTCTATTTCGAGAGGAAAATTTTATGGGGTCTAACGCGTATAAATCCTACATGTAATACTATAACAGTTCATTTGATATGCCATTAAGAATATTTACTTTGTATGGGGGGTTCTACTTTCCTTGGTCCTACCCAACGCATTTAAATCTAAACTTATGAAGGTTGTTCAGATTGTTATTCTTAAAAATTTTAAATCTTTTGCTGTAATAGTTCCTTAGATATGAGAAATTCTTCAAACTCGTTTACTTTTGATGTTAAAAAAATGTCGAAAATTTTTAAATGGTACATCAACGATATTTAGTACCAATATTCCTTGGCTCTAGTAGAACATAGATCTGTTCGCGTGAATGACTTTTACCGAACGGCATCAATGTTATGGCGTTTTAAGATAGAAATTTATAAAAAACTTGCAAAAATTCTATTTACAGTCCTAAATCAAAAATTATTACATTAATGTGCTCTGCAATGGTATATATTAAATACATATTAAAACGAGAGAAGATATAGTCGGTCAAGCCATAGTTTTATTTTTACTTATATAAAACTTACTTGTGTTAAATATTAACATAATACTAACATTTGTGTGGGATTTATGCACGTTAGTGATTTTCGGGAGAGGAGTTTATATGGGAGCTATGGTCAGTTATGGACCGATCTTCATGAAATTTAGCAGACAGATTTTTGCTGATATAAAACTTATTTGTACTAAATTTCATTAAAATATTTTTAAGGCATCTATAAGTGTTAAAAGTGTATTCCGGGAGGACATTTGTATTAGGGCTAGGTGAAATAATAGGCCGATCATAACCAAATGTAATAGGCTTCGTCCTTGTGTTGAAGAAAGCATATGTACCAAATTTCATCAAATTATCTTCAAAATTTCGAACTGTACTTTGCGCACAAGCCAGCCAGCCGACCAGACGGACGGACGGACGGTGTAGGGTATAAAAATATGTAAATTCGGCTCAAAGACAATTTAAATCGCTAACTACTGGAGTTTAGTACAGTAGTTAGCCAGTTATACAAGTGTGACTGCCTAAGGCAGGGTCATAAAAAAAATCAATACGTGATAGAAAAAACGTAAAAGCTGATTCTTATTTATCGCGTTAAATTCCATCTAATCCACCTATTTTTTTTTTTTTTTTTTTTATTTAAGACGAAAAAATATTTTGTTTTGCCCACTAGGGTATCACCACTTAACTGTAGGTATGCATGGGTATCCTAACTTAGCTGTGAATGCAATAAAAATTTGTGCATCAATTTTTATGATACATTGCTTTATTTACTCGTAGTTTTACCAGCTTTGAGATAAAGTTGATAAACTGAAAAATTTTTTATGTTTTCACTTTTAAAAAGTAGTTTTAGTAAAAAAAAGAAATCTTGAATTTGGCACGAAAAAAAATTTTTTGTCGTCCAGTATTATTAAATCTTCTTATAAAATTTGCAAAATTCAGTTTTTAGTGATGTAGTGTTCTTCATATTCATCCATTTATTGCTAAATTCATCATTTTTGATATATGGTATTAAAGCAGCTACAGATTGACATATATCATCGCCAATTTTGATTAGCGCCTTGGGTATGCCTCGACGATTAATGTTAAACTAAAAACATCGCGTTCTTAGCCCATGAAAACCGTTGATGAATATTTTTAGTGAAATTATATTTTCTGCGTAGGTAAAACTTTATACAGGAACTTATTTCAGTTTAAAATTGATTTATAACGCCAACATCCGCTAAAACAAAATATAAAAAATTGCTGAATTCTTTAAAATTCCTATACACTTTAGCAAATTAATATTTTAAAACGCCACAATGATTTTTAAATGTCATTTGGCAACCTTCTTTGATAACGCTGTACTCTAGCTTCACTGAAATAACGTTGTGAGTGTGCCTCGCGAAAAAGCACTTCTTGGAGCCATTCACGTTTTTTCTCTTCAAGTTTTAAACCTTCTCTTGAGGTTGTCAAATGATGCATAATTTCAAAAGCTATTAGGAACTGTTTTGAATTTTGAAATATCCGAAACGGCGTTAAATCTCCAGTGAAAAAACTGCAAAATTTAAAATTTGGTTTCTCGATATTTGCACAACACAATTTGACACTGGTTAATTGCACGCTAATTAAATCCATGCGAGTCCTTTTCTACAAGTGTTTATAGTGTACATTAGAAGAATTGGACATTTATGCTAAAATCCGCGACTACAGCAATAAAAAGAAATAAAAAAACTTGTTAGTTTCAAACCATTTTTTTGAGAATTTTTGACTTTGGGTACTTGCCGGCACCACATGGAACCGTTTCAGGCCTTGAATTTTTCTTCTGTTACACCAAAAAGTCAGAATTTAAAAAAATATTTGAGGTTGAAGGTCAGTTTCATAAAGGCAAGCTTAAATAGAGAATTGCCCATATAAAATATTTAATATTTGAATTGTATGGGGTTGATGAGAACGTTTTAAAACTTTTACTGTAACAGTATTTAAGTTACCCAATAATTAGTATTTTCTTTGTATGAGGGCTATCACTCCCCCTAGACCTACCCGCCCATTTTATTCTCAATTATGTATGTACTATATTGTTAATAAAGTTATTTCCACAAAATCTCAGGGCAATATCTGTAATAGATCTGGAGATATGTGATAGTAAATATTTACTTAGTGTGGGGGCTACTATTTCCTCTGATCCTATCGAAAAAATAAAGTAACATATTTTAATTTCAGGTATTACAGGATAATACTATGAAAATTTAAAAAACGGTTTAGATTTCTATAAAGCCCAAACAAACCTACCAACATATAAACACAGTTTCATTTTTACAGTTTCATCATACTTCCAAATTTTAGCAGAGTTCACATATGACCTCAGGTTCTATATTAGACCCTTTCCGATCTTTTAATCGTTTTCTCCTTTTTCTCTCAATTAATATAAGAATCTAAAATAACGAAATATTTAATATATCATAAATACTTCAGATAAAAAAACTACTACTTATACATACAACTCTGTATTATAAACTTTTAATACACGTTGCCTCTTCAAAATCAAATTGTTAGTAATTCAAAATTAATTTAACACCCTCTCAAGTAATTGTTTACAAATGACGAAATGGTAAAATGTAAAAATTCTTAACTGTGGTCATAAATTGTAGAAAGAAAACACAAAAAGGAACCAAATGACATTTAGAACGTCAAAGAGGGAAAACAAGAAGTTATAGAAGATATAAGAGAATTTCACACAATATAATTCCAGTAGTTATTTGAAGAGTATCAATGAGAGAAAGTGGAAAAGCTTTTTTTATTGTAGAGAATATAAAAATAACAACATGCGCCTTAATGAACAACTAACAACACCCATATAATACGAGTTCAGTGATGAAACAAAAATTATATTAAAAATTTTCTAAAATTTTAACATGATTGACAGCTTAAAGTTGAAGTTATTTTTTTTTTTTACATGAACTCCAAAAAAAAAACATGACCTTAAACGGGCGGTATTTTATTCGAAAGATAATTTAAAATTGCTCCTCTTTAGGAATAAAATAAAGTGTAGTAGCTTTTTTTTTAGTTGTAGGATTTTCCTATTCTTTTTAATTTAGCTCTGACTGGTTTCCTTAAACATATCAATCATTTTAATAATAAAAAATAAAATTTTGACATTTTCTCTTTGTTTTGTTTGAGATTTAAAGAACTTTATTTACCCATATTGTTAAGGCTTTATTAAGAAAACATCTGTCATAATTTTGGCCTTGTCAAATGTTAAAATTTTTGGAATTTTCTTCCTTTTTTAATGTTAAACATAAAGGTTGACAAACTAAGTATTTTTGCCAGCGAGTAAATATAAATAGAATAATACCAATGTTTTCTTGCCACCTCCAATTAAAGTCTGTTTTGTTGTTATAATTCTTTTCGTATCCCATTTAAGCATTTAAGACTAAACATCTGTTTTGTTGGTCAATTTAATAGGCCATTTTATTATTTTTATTTCCTTTTGATTCCTTTTGCCTTTTATACATACAAACATACCATTTCAAGGCTATATACATAGGTACATACAATTGTACATAATTATTTATGTATCAATAACAACCAGTGGGGTCAAGCTTTATTAAACCATTCAACCAAACAATAACTTTCATAATCAATCTTTACTTTAAAACAAAGGGGGAGAGAAAAAATATTTTTTGAAGGATAATTTTTAAATAATTGTTAATCTTATTCATTTTTTCTTTGTACATATGATGTTGTTTGTATTGGCTTTAGATTTTATATAAAATTTTTCTTGTTGCTTTGCGATTGGGAACACATTTGGTTTTGATATTTAAAATTGAAAAGGGATTTGTGGTATAAACAAATGTATCTTATTAACAGAGTGGTTTATATGCTGCAAAGGATTTTAAAAGTTATTGTAATTTTTCTTGATCACAACATAAGTTTAATTATAACGAGAGAGAAACTATAGTCGGTCAAGACCGACCATATGATACCCTACACCATTCTGTATGAGCTAAAAATTAGACCTGTGGCTAATCGTAGACCAACACTTTCACTCAATGTAAAATAAATTATACAAATACAGAACAATGCATTGATACTAACATCTATATGATTTTATGCAATTTTGGGCGCTTTCCGGAAGTGGGTTTATATGGGAGCTATGGTAAATTATGGACCAATTCTCATAAATTTTGGCAATGTTATTTCTACTTATATACAACTTATTTGTGTCGAATATTAACTTGATACTATCATTCGTATGGGATTTATGTACTTTAAAATGATTTTCGGAAGAGGGGATTTATATGGGAGCTATGGTCAATTATGGACCGATCTTGATGAAATTTGGCACAAAGATTAACACTTACAAAACTCCTATGTACTGAGTTTAATTGACACATTGCTATATTTACGGCATTTATTACCGTTAAACCCCTATTCCGGGAGGACATTTGTATGGGGACCAGGTGAAATAATGGACCGATCATAACCAATTTCAATAGGCCCTTGTCTCAAAGTAATTATTCGTGCCAAATTTTATCAAGATATCTTTAAAATTGCTACCTGTACTTTGTTCACAAGGTTTACATGGACAGACAGCCGGCCAGACGGACGGAAGGACGGACGGACATCGTTAAATCGACTCAGAAAGGGATTCTGAGTCGAACGGTATACTTTAAGGTGGGGGTCCGATAATTTTTTCTGTGCGTTACAAACATCAGCACAAACGCATTATACCCCAACCACCTATGGTGGTGTAGGGTATAAAAATGTAGAAGATTTAAAAAAAAAAGTAGGACATAAAGTATGGTTCATTGTAGTTGATAAGCTATAAATTTGTCGATTCCATTTACTTAGATATGTATGTTTAAAGTTTCGATCCTTAGAATATAAGAATTAAGAAATTTAATCAGTGATTTTATTGATTCCAATAACTGGTTCCTATATCGTGTCCTTAAGCTTCTACAGAACTAGTTCTGAAGAGTGAATCAGAATACTAAATTTTATCCGTCCATAATTAAGAAAAGCGTATAAAAACCGCATAAACGACAGTATTAATATAATATTTGACATAAATAAATTTTATACTAAATTTTTTTACTAAATAATTGGCTGACTGACTTACTTACTGAAACACAAATATATAACTAACACGGGATTTTTGGAAATTGTAATGTTTTGGGTTTAAAAAAGGGTAAAATCGATAACCTTATATATCCTAAACTAATAGAGACACAAAAAAAGCTTATACTTATCGTTATTCATTTAAAAAATAATCGGACAGGTGTCTGGTACTTTTTTGAAATTCGGCACTTTTTGGGAAAAAAAAGTATTAAAATTGTATTTTGGTACTATCTATCTTTTAATCAAGTAAGCATAGAAATAGTACCTTTATTGGCTTCAACAATTTTTGTACTTTTGAAAACTCGAACGATTAAGGGGTAAAAAATGGACCTGTTTTTTGTAATTTTTTCACAAAATATTTTTTTCTTTTAACATTAGATCCCAGCACAATTTGAAATACATTGGAACACAATCTTTGTTACATCCAGGGGGCATCAAAAGTACTAAAAAAGGGATAAAATCGGGAAATTAAATTTTATTCAAATTAAGTAATGCATTTTTTATTATATTAAACCTTGAAATATGAACTTAAGTACATTTAATCCTAAGTGAGTGAGAATTCACAAGATAAGACTTTGTGATACTCTTTTGTTCTTCTAATGGTACTTTTTCAATTTTCTACAAATATTGCACCTACAAACATGGTCCTATTTGGGTAAGACCATGTTTCTTTGGAACTTTGTAATACTTTTTCATTCTTCCAATGGTACTTTCTGAATTTTTTATAATATTGAACCTATAAATATAAAATTAAAAATATATGGTCCTATGTGAATGGAAATCTAGATAATAAGGTCCTTAGTAAATTTGGTACTTTTTTGTTTTTCTAATGGTACTTCAAATTATTCTTTAATATTTAACCTAAAATCATGAAATTAAAGATATATGGTCCTAAATGAATGAGAATCCAAAAGATGGTACTTTTCGTTATTATAATAATACTCTTTGAATTTTTTGTAATTCAAACTTGAATTTAATGATATATGGTTCTGTTTTAATAATATAGCGCTATTAGTCCAATTCTTCTCTGCTAAAATATAATAATAGATATAATTTGGTAGTTGTTGAACCTCCGAACGTTAAAGATGTAAAATACTGGTAACTAAAATATTTAAATTGTTAACTGTTCTTAACGGCAACAGAACACCAATATTATAATGGTTCCCACGGGAGTTGGGAATCATATTTAAATTTATGTTTTTTTTTTTTTCTCTCTTTTGGTTTTGGTGAAGTTGGCGGTAAATGGAGCGAATCATGATCATTTTTGTTATTGAGTTCAACTCGACCCTAGCACTGTTTGTACAAAATATCATGCCGTACATGCTTTTGTGTAAGAGATATCGGCACAAAAGTAAGAACTGAAATTACGAGGAATACTATGTTTTCTAACTTAAACTAAAAAACCTTATATGAATGAAATATTTGGGCCAAAATTCATCCCTCTATGTGATACGCCCCGAGCTTTATTCTGGTCTCATTAAACGGAGACCAGATTATAGCTAAATCTTACGAGGATTTAGAACACTGAAATTCAAAATCAATATAAACCCCATCTTTTTTGATGGTGGATATAAAAATCTTAAAAAGTTCAAATTTCCAAAAAAAGGTACTAATTTTATCAAAATTATTAATTAAGAAAGAAAAAAAAAAATGAAAAATAAAATGTTCAAGTTTTTTAAGAAAATCTAAATCCTCACAAAATATACTATTTTTCTGAAAAAGTTCAATTGGAAAATATTAAATAAACATCATTTAAAAAATCAAAAAATTACTAATTTCAAAATTGAAAAAAAAAAAAAATAATAATAATAAATAATAAAAAATTGACAAGAAATATGATATTTATATTACATTAAACAGAACAAAGTATTTCAAATTATTTTTTAATAAAATTATGAACTAACTTTATATTGCAATTTAATTAAATTATTTATTAATATAATTAATTTTCTAATTGGTTTATAATTTTGTTTTAAAAAAATTTACAGCTATCAGCTCATTACGTCTATTAAAAAAAGTAATAATAAAATCAATTATTCAGCTAATTGATGCTCTCTATCATTTTGATGATTGGAGCAAAATCAAACAAAAATTAATTAACATAAGCAATTTCGTAATTGAAGTTCACTTATATTTTTTTTTTTTTTTTCTGAGTAGAATAACATTTTAAAAGAAAACGAGATAAAAAGATATAATCGGTCAAGCCTGACCATATGATACCCTACACCATTGTGTACATTATAATTCGGGGAGGGGTTTTTTATTAGACTTGGAGTCAAATGTGGACCAATACCCATAAGTGTAAAATTTATTATGTTGATGCTGACATTTATATGAATTTATTCACTTTTGGGTGATTCCTGAAAGAGGGCCTTATATGGGAGCTATGGTAAATTATGGACCGATCTTTGTAAAATTTGTCACTATCATTTATGTTCATATAAAACTTATTTGTGTCGAATATTAACATGATACTAACATTTTAATGGGATTTATGCACGTTAAAGTGGTTTTCTGAAAAGGGGTTTATATGGGAGCTATGGTTAATTATGGACCGATCTTTTTAAAATTATTTAGACTTACATGAAACTTATATGTGCCAAATTTCATTAAAATATTGTTATATTTAAGGGATTTATGATCGTTAAACCCTTTTCCGGAAGGACATTTGCATGGGGGCTAGGTGAAATAATGGACCGATCATAACCAATTTCTTCGTCCCTGGACTATAAGATATGTGTGTACCGAATTTCATTAATTTTGGTTCAACCTGTAGTTTGATTACAAGGTTTACATGGACGGACAGACGGTCAGACGGACGGACGGACATCGTTAAATCGACTCAGAAAGTGATTCTAAGCCGATTGGTATAAATTAAGGTGGGTCTTAGACCAATATTTTTGGGTGTTACAAACATCAGCACAAACGCATAATACTCTTCCCACCTATGGTGGTGCAGGGAATAAAAAAAAATGAAGAATTTTGAAAAAAAAAAAATAAAAAATAAAGAAAATATGAAGTAAAAATTTCCAAAAACTATTAGTTTTCAAAAAAAAAAAAAAAAATCGCAATTGTTGATCTCAGCATCTCCGACTTTGATAAGATTTTACAAAATTCAGTTTTATTAAAACAAAAATATAAATTAGGATATGTATATGGTCCATTATCAAAAATTTTTAACCTGGCTGAAACTGACTTAAATCCTTAATAAATTTTGTGGGAATGATAACTGAAACAAATTGGTTACAGATCTGAACTCACAAGACTTGAAACAAATAGAGCGCAAAATTTTAGCACCATATGTTTCTTTTCATAATCGAGATTATTATTCAAAGTTCAAGAACATAGAAAAACGACTAAAAATAATTTAAGTTTTTTCCCATTCTTTTACAACTTTTGTTCGCGCGCTTATACTTTTTGATCTCATTCTATCATAAATAAACTAATCGGACTTTGTAGATAAATTTGTTGTTTACTTTCAACAACAAATTTATCTGCAAAGTTTCATAAAGTTTAGAAAACAAGTGCAAAAAAATTTTCAAAAAGTCAGTTTTTCGCGGGGCACATTCACAGTTTCATATAGAATTGCTTGGATTACTGCGTGAACTTAGTTTTTTGTTATTTTACATAACAAATAAATTTAATACAAGAATTTTATGGACTTTTTGAAAATTACGCAAAAATTGCAATTTAAGCAAATATTGGATATATAGATATAGAGGGGCGATAAATATAATTGATCGGGATCATAAATGATAATTGAAAGCGAGACACTTTTGTCCAAATACATTTCGCTAAGGCACATCGTGTGGACAGCATGAAATTAACTGTAATTGACATAATTAGTAGGTGTTTGTTATGCTTAATAAAAATTCGGAGGCGCATCAAAAAATTTCTAAAGATAAACATTTTATGGACCAAAAAATATTTACTTGTATTAAAAAAGGATCACAATATTAAAAAGAATTTCTTTGTAATAAACTCTAACAAAATATATTTTCATTCAATGTATGAAGAAATAATTTAGATTCGATCCAAATGTTTCGCGATTTCTGTTGAAAAGAAAATTTTTTAAATTTTACTAGGAAACCCTAAAATTTGCTGCACTAATACCATCAAACATTGAAAATATCATTAATTTTATTTGAATAACTCAGTAGGTTATGATATTACGTGTACTTTTGACCAAAATTATCCATAAACTTCTAGTTTGTAAAAGTTTTTATATGTTCAACTTAGAACCGCCATAACTTTCGCGCCCCTCACATGAAATAATTAACGCGAACTGATTCCACATGCATTCGAGTCACTTTATATGTATACAAAGGGATTTTAATGTGGCATTAAAAATTAATATTTTTCTGAAGTGCTTAATTATTGTTCATATGTAGCTTACTTCGTATTCGTAAAATTAAAGAAAAGGAGATAAACAGGCCGAGCCCACAGGTCCTGAGATCCGCTTTTAAAACTTAAATGCAAATGACGTTCTGCTATTATATGCTCATAAATGTCAATTGTATGTCAATCGGACCAACCAGTTAGAAATTAACGATATATTTTCCATAATGAATTTGTTTACTAACCCACTGTATTACAGTGTACACTCCGTAATACAGTAAAAAAAAAAACAAATGATCAGTTCCCAATTACTATTACCAACTGTTGTTTTTTGAAATTAAGAATAATAACCAAGACCAACCTTGTGCTTTAAAAATGTGAATATTATACTCGCACTTTCCACTCTCTCTTACTGCTGGATGAAACAAATACACAATCATATTTTTCGAAAAAACACAGGACAAATAAAGCTAGAGCTGATGACTGTGTTAAGGGTATTGTTGGTGGTGAAGGTGGTTGTCCTGGGTGTTGCCCTGTCATTATTACTTATAAATGTAGTTTGAAACCAAAAGTGATGCAAATTTGACCTAATTTTTTATTTCTCTTGTGCAAAACTCTATGAAAAACAAAATGAGGTGTAGTATTTATTTGATACTTTTACTGTAGTTAGTGTAGAGGAAAAAAAAGATGCAAAAACAAAAAACTACAAATTTTTTATATCAACTTTTTTGCTTCCAGGCTTTTTTGTCATTTATTGTTGTTGTGCATATTTTTTTAGATTACTTATTTTTTGTTTCATGCCATAACAAAAAAAAAAAAAAACCTGAATGAAATACTTTTCCCTAAGCAAATAGATACAAAATTCTAAAGTTTTTATTTAATAAAAGCTTTAAGTATTAAAGTATAAAGAATATTTTATTGTATTGACCAGGGTCAGGGAATATTTTATTACATATTTAATTTTTTTTTTAGCCTATTAAACCATAAATACTACCATTATACATGGAACTTTGAATACCCTGATTATTTTTAACACTTTCGGTATTTGTTATCTCGTCACTAGATATCATTTCTTCACAAATAAAACCAAAATCTTTACCATCACATGCAGCAATATTCCAGGGATAATTCTTTCGATGCCTCATAATATAAACGCATTGCATTTTATTAGCAAATTTACCTACATGTTCAGATATCCAATTGGTAAAGGTGAATTCTTGTTCATTCGTAGCCCAATGATAGGAAATTTTATCATAAATTACATTACCACCAATCCATAAATTTTTAGTTTTTTCTAAAAGAAATAATTTTAATAAAATTTTTTTTAAAATATTTAAATTTATACTAAATTATTTACCATTAAGTTTCTTTAATAATTTTATTAAAACTTGATTTTTCTCGTGATCTTCAATTGCAACTAGTTGAGCATCATAACGAGCACATTCATTCCAGGCCTCATACCACTTAAACTTTAAAGGTTTAAGGAAAATTTAGTTTGCTATTTTTGAAGTTTTCTTATTAATTTTACCTTTTCTTCAGTATCTATTAGATATTTTTTACCATCACTGGCCTCATGCCAGGCCGGTTCCATTGTTATCATTTTCACTTGTATTAAAAATATCACCAATAATTTTATCCATAGTTTATAGTTCTTCATTATTATAAAAGCGCTTGAAATCAACTAAAACTTTTAGTAGTTATTCATTCATTTATATATGAGAGATATTCTGTTTTTAATTTTTTTTTGTATAGAAATCTCTTATTGTCAACAGTTTAATTTAATTCATTTGAAAATTTGTTCGTCAATAATTGTTTAAATTGAATTTTTTGTATGAACAAGTGGGTGGAATATGATCAGTTTGGTCTTTTTTATTATTTAGCACCCTACTTAAGGTATTATTTTTAATGATCTCTAATGAAATTTAAGAATTAAGGAAAACATTTTTACAGTTTTGGTCTCAAATCGATTTTTTTTTTTTTTGTAAACAATTTTATAACTTTTTAACTGTCAAAGATATCTAAATAAAATTTCGCATGGTCAGAGCTGAGGTGTTTTTGAGTTGATTTGGAGGATAGAGATTAGACCTCAAAAGTTTGGTATGTTATTTTTTTTAAAAATTCGCCAAAAACTTATTTTTGACTTGAATGTAAAAAGAAAAAAAATGCTTGTAAATCTCTATGCTTAAAATGCTTACATTTGTTTAAGAGGTATTTGGATTGAAGAAAATGTTACCCTCATTTTTGGCCTCGTTTTTTTAAATTTTTATTTTTTTTAAATTGGTAGCATTAATTTGGACCCTAAAATTTTTGGAAAATAATCACTAGATTTAAAAAAAGAATTCTAAATTTGAAACCAAATAAAATTTAAATAAGTAGAGGGTTTCCAATGAAATTTTGTCACAATGTAGACAAACTTATTCTAAAATCAGGGAATTAAAAAAACTTGTTTGTACCAAAATACCCACTATACCTTTCCGGGGAAAATTTGGTCATCCTGCCATTGTAAAAGGCAACGTATGGGGGTATATTGTCAATATATTTATTTTTTGATCTCGGCTTTGACATTTTTGAATTTAAGAAAACAAATTAAAAAACTTTTTTAAAATTTACAGTATTTGGATAGGGCTTGGGGGGAAACCGTTCCATTGAGCGCCTCCGGTTTGGTTTTACACGCATTTGCATTTAGATTTTTTTTTTTGAAATCATATCAAAAATTCTGTAGTCCCGAAAAAATATTTTAGAACTGAAAGATTATTACCACCTTTTTGGAAAATAACCCCAAAAAAGTAATTTTTTTTTTAAGTTTAAACTATAGATTATTAAAATTTTTTATTGGATAGATAAATTTATATAAGGAGTGAGATCGAAAATTTCTTAACATACATAATATTCAATAACTTGGAAACGGTTGATCTTAGAGTTTTCATTATTTTTTTAATTAATTGATAATTTAGCACAGATTACAGAAATATATAATTTTTATGGTTCTAACCACTAATTATAAAATTGTGGACCATTTTTGAAAACACTCTCTTTGGAGATTTGATAGTTGCTTCAGTCACTTTTTTGGAACAGTGTTCACATCTTCTGTTAAAATCTTCGTTATTTTGGGACACCTTTTTTGTGCCCTTGAATTCACTTTTCACAAGAGCTCAATATCTCTCCACTGGTCTAAGCTATGGACAATTTTGAAAATTGACCTCTCTTGGTACTAAAACTATGCTATTGATTTGGTACCACTCCAGAGCTTTCATACCGTAGTGACATGATACCAAATGGATCCAAAAATATGTGGACACGTTGTGCTTTCTTAAGAAAAGAAGAAGTCTTTTTTGCAAATATTCCTTTATGCGTATTCTGGTATTTATAGATACGAATGTATCATATGACTTTCCTGTTTTGCCGCAACTGCAAAAAGCTTGTCATACCATGAATTTTGTAAGAAATTTTTGCTGCTTTTGGGTCTTAAACTTATCTCCAACATTGCTTCGAGCATTAGCAATACAAATTTTTGAGACACAAGCTGCGAAGATTCTGCCAGCACCTACGTTTCTTCGTCAATTATACAGCTTGTGTATTTTTGTATGAAATTTGGTTTTAAATTCCGAGTCCTATTTTTGGCTTGTAATTTTTTTTTGCAGAATTCCAGTTTGGAATTTTTTGAACTTTATATGTTATCAACTTTCTCATTAGCTTTAAATTTGCGCACCAAATGGTCGAAGCACTGAGCTGACCGGACTGCTTTTCTACCAGATGTGTTTGGAGTTCCTTTCAATATGCCTTCAATTCTTCTGGCCTTCCCAATATCATGTGGTCCCTTTTTCTTACCGACCTAGGTTTCACATCAATAGTCAAATTCTCCTGATACTGTTTAATAACATTAGAAACGGTTTTACGGACGACATTTAATTCTGTGGCAAATTATTTGGATTTTTTGAAATTTTTTAATAACTTGTAGGACGTAAATCTTTTTCGTCACATATTTTGATGAAAATAAGGACAAACTAATATGGTTGTTATTAAAAATAATAACTGAAGTATTTTTCCATGATAACTAGATCAAAAAAAAAATTTTTGAATATTGATGCCGAAAAAAGTTATGAGGCAAAATGTGTGTTAAGATTTTTTCGATCTCACTCCTTAATTCTTGCAGAAATATTACTTAGAATTTTGTAAAAATTCTAGTGATTATTTTCAAATAGTTTTAGGGCCTACTTTAAGGCCCCCAAGTTAAAAAAAACGAGGCCAAAAATGAGGGTAAACTTTGCTTCGACTTAAACTAAAAAAGATAACCTATACATGTTAGCATGTTTTTTGTAGAGATTTACAATTACTACCTACTATTTAAAAACAAATTAAATACCCGAGGTGAATAACTTTGGAGGTCTACTCTTCATCCCTGTGACCCGCTAAGAGCCTGTACTCTTCAAAAATCTCTGACCATACGAAATTTTATTTAGATATCTCTAAAGGCTTACAAGTTACAGAATTACTTCAAAAAAATCGATTTGGGACCACAGATTTTTTTCGTGCAAAACTTTTCCTCAAACCCTTAATATTTTGAGTTGCGTAAAATGTTTAATATTTCATGTAATGCGAGTGTTTTATAATATTTTTTTTTTTTTTTTCTAGAAAATTGCAAACGTTTAAATCATTCTTAAAAAATCGACTGCAAGTAACCCAAACCACTACTGGCTCATCTTTTGTATTCTCAGAAATTACTAGTTTGTTGAAATATTAACTTTGGCTAACTTTATACAACATTTAAAAAGTTGTCGACCGAGAGTATTACGGCACTTTAATATAAAGGAACTCAGGCGCTAAAAAGATGCGGGTACATTGAGTTTGTAACAGTCGTTTGCAACATAACGAATATATATATATATATATATATATATATATATATATATATATATATATATATATATATATATATATATATATATATATTCCGGGCCTTCATGTAAGTCTTAGACGATATGACAATGTCCTTTCGTCTGTCTGTTAAAAAAATTTGAGTCAAATATTCTTCTATAAAGTTTATACAAAAAGTTATGGCCCATGGTGGGTGTCTATCATAATTACTGTTCATATTTTAGAAGGCTGAAGTTTGACACAACGATATAATAGAAGATAATAAAATATATATCCAATTCAAAAAAAAAAAAAATATTGGTAATAATCGATGTTCTCTGCGTATTTGTAGAGTATTACAAGCCAAAAAAAAAAACACTAAAGCTAAAAAAGTCAGCCAACATCAAAATAATTTCTTCAATTAAAAATAACATTTTCGGTTATAACAATTCCTCTGAATTGAAGCAAATAATAGAGAGATTTTGTTGCAAAAATACCACAATATCTCTAATATCTTAAAAACCTATTCGGTATTTCGATTTTTCCCTTAAAAGTTTTGTGGCACGAGTAACGATAAAGGAGAGCAAATAGAATAAAATTTTGTAAAAATTGAAAAATAATACCAAAGTTTTTGGGCAAGTGTATGAAACAGACCCCAAATAATACGAAAAAAAATTTCTATAAATTTAGTATATTTATTTGTGAAACACTGTAATCTCACTTTGATATTTTTATGAGATGATTTAATTACTATTAATTTAACTATACATGGCTAATGATATTGACAAATCAAATTTCTATTTGCTTCCATGTACAGTGTTCAACAAAAGCAGAATTTAATCTCTTCAATCTGAACTGCTTTGTATAATTACTAGGTGACGGATTTTGAAGAAAATGCATGTTTTTTCTGGAGCATTTATCCGAATCAGATATTTTAATAAAAAATTACTTTGATTTTTTAGTACATATTTAATCGAAAATGCTTATTTTTGCATGTTTTTTAATGTCTATAAATTTACATAAGGACTGCGCACGAAAAAATACGTGCATACAAATCTGCTTATAGTATCTAAACCAATGACAGATTTTTTCCTAAATTATATTTTTATTAATGACTGGTATGTTCAAGTTTTAATCATCTATATATATAAAAATTAATGTGTGTTTGTTTGTATGTATGTATATATGTATGTATGTTTGTTTGAAGTCTATAGCCGCCTAAACGGCTAAACCGATTTTCTAGAATTTTTCACAATATGTTCCTATATGCCTGGAAGGAAAAATAGGCTACTTTTTATTTTGAAATTCTATGTGGGCGAGGTGCCACGCCCACTTACTAAATAACTATTAAAAGTAGTATATCTCGGAAATTGGTAATACTGAGTCCTCAAATTTTGCACGAACAACTTTGACACCTATATGAACATTCTGGAAAAAAAATAGGCGAACTTGCAATAGGGAGTGTGGCACATCCCACTCCTAATATTGCTTGCCAATACCAAATGCCGTAAATTTAGGAAACTACAACAGTTACATATCCCAAATTTTGTACAATAAACTTAAGTGTCAATGTGAACATTTTGTGCAAAAATGGGCGGAAAAGAAATAGTGGGCGTGTCATCTCTCATATAAAGTTAATACCAAAATTTTTATATCTGGGAAACTATAAAAGTTAGAGAGCTCAAATTTTGTACGACTAGCATTAGCTTCAATATGAATATTTTGGACAAAAATTGGTACACTAGCAATAGTGGGCGTGGCACCTCCCATATAAAGAAAATATTTAATTATCATATCTGAGAAAATATAACAGTTAGAGTTCTAAAATTTTGTCGGAGCCACTTTGGTATCAATATTAATATTTAAGAAAAATATGGGCGGACTAGAAGTAGGGGGCATGGTACCTCCCATATGAATTAAATGCAAAAATTCGTATATCTTGGAAACTATTGGAGTTGGAATGCTCAAATTTTGCACAAAGAATTTTGACATCCATGAAAACATTTGTATAATAAATTAGCGGATTATGGGGGTATGGTCCCTCCCATAAAAACAAAATACAAAAATTAGTATATCTGGGAAACTATTAGAGCTTTAATTTTCAAATTATCTATCTAATTTTTAAGAAAAATGTTATATTTTAATTACTAAATAAATATATTTTTTCAATCCTTTAATTACTATGTATTTCATTTCGGGGGGTGGCGAAGCACACCGGGTATTAGCTAGTAAAATAATAAATAATTTCCTCTTGGTTTTTAAGGAAATATCTGATATTTTCCAGAATTCTTCCAATTAAAGGTTTTTTTTTTTGTGTTTCTGTCACTTTTTTGCTCGAATAAGTCCACTTATTTTTAAGCTCCGTTTCATTTTAAGCTGAACTGTTAATGTTCTTTAAATTGTTTTTTACTAGAGCCCAATATCTTTCAATTACATGGGGTTCCGGATGAATTAGCATATTTTGGTACAAACACTAACAATTTCTTTATTACCCCTCCATTGTTTTGTTGCTGTAATTAAAAGAAGCGAGAACGGGCAAGAGAAAAAGGGATTTTCTTAGGAAAGGGAGAATTTTTTTCCAAAGGCTCTCATTATAACCTACACTACCATAGGTGGTTGGGGTATTATGTGTTTATGCAGAATTGTAAATAAGTATACCGTTCGACTCAGAATCACTTTCTGAGTCGATTTAACGATGTCCGTCCGGTCGGCTGGCGGGCTGGCTGGCTGGCTGTCCATGTAAAGCTTGTGCGCAAAGTACGGATCGCAATTTTAAAGATAATTTTATGAAATTTGGTCCATATGCTTTCTTCAACAAAGACGAAGCCTATTGAATACAAATGTTCTCCCGGAATAGAGTTTTAACACTTATAGATGCTTTAAAAATAGTAATATTTTAATGAAATTTTGCACAAGTAAGTTTTATATAAGCACAAATCCGTTTGCCGAATGAAGATCGGTCCATAACTGAGCATATTGTATGTATTATTCAATATTTAACATAAGTAAGTTGTATACAAGTAAAAACAAAATTATGTGGATCGAAATGGTGTAGGGTATCATGTGGTCGGGCTTGACCGACTTGTCTTCTTCTGTCGTTTATTTCTGTGTTAATGGAACCATTTTATATGATTGAAGTGCTTCTTTATATGATTTCAAAAACTTTCTTGGAAATTTTGACTTCTTTGATACACGATATTTTTCTGACATACTCCCTCTAGCATATGCAACATAGAATTCCTGACCAGGAAGTTTAAAAAAGTCTGCCTGCACGAACGTTTCATCGTCTATTATAAACTAATCATAATTATGAAAATAAATCGTTATTTTTTTACCTCCAGATTCTTGCTTGCGTTTATATTAGGATTTTTTTATTTTTTTTTTATTTTTTTTTTTTTTGTACTTTATACGTCTTCAGGCTAGCTTTCCTTTCGACTTTTCTAATAAAGATTGAAAGCAAATAACTTTTTGTTACACTTTTCTTCCTGAAATAAGGAGATTTTCTCTCAAAATACTTTCTATTTTGTCTGAGTCCTACAGCCAGAAGATACTATTTTTATTTCACTACCAGGTTTCTATTCAGTGACCATGACATCTATGTATAATATTATAACCCAAGAAACAGTATTTTTTTTTTTTTTTTTGTTACAACTGCCTTCCTAGCAATTGTTTTATAGGACCGATGTAAGATTTCATGAAAAATTTGAATTATGTGTTTAGGTGTTTATTGTTAAATTTTTTAGGCGCATATTTTCAAAAAAATAAATGCATAATATTTACTGAATTCATCCAAAAGTATATAATAATTTCCGGCTTTCTAAGATCTAAATTAAAGTTGCTGGATTTTATTTAAAGCTGAGCATATAAGCTCATTGGGGAGGAACTGTTTTATAGTTCATTAATTTTCATAAACATTTTCATTTGAAACATATAAAATCGTCAATACAAATATTGGTTTTCTCTTACCAACACCTTAGTTTCCTAATACCAATATAACACAAAATATATTAAACAATGTCCATCCATCTGTCTTCAGATCTATGTATGTATTTGCTTATCCATCTATCCTTAGGTCTATGTAAAATTTTAAATAAAAATTTAGGTTGATTTTTTAAAAAGAACTGATGCAATTTGTTTGATCAAAAGGAGAATCTTTATTAGTTCCATTATATCACATAGCTTCTATATTACTATTATACCGAAATACGGTTTAAGCGTCCAAATATATCTGTATCTATCTGTCTATTTTTAAGTCCATGTAAAGTTTGAATTAAAATTAAGGATCGAATGATTAAAGATAGCGGATAAAATTTGGCACACGATCTTTTGTTTCCAAAGTTATTGAAAAGCTTAACAATGATCTAATGATTGACAGTAAACCTAATAAAAATTAAAAACCTATTACAAAATCTAATCCAAAGATAAGAAAAGTAGAGAAGTTTTTAAAAAATATACCAAACACTTTCAAAAATTGTTCAGCGTATGCAATATTTAGAATCCTATAAATATCAAAGCTAAAGCCAAAATTAAAATATTTAAAGTTAAACAATTTCTGATAGAAAAACATTGACAACTAGAAAGAGCTTCCACTGACAAAGCAACACTGTGGCTTATTATATTTATTTTTCTATTTGGATTCCAGGTAATTATTCTCGTAGTACCTACTTTTTTTTTCTTTTTTAAATAATTTCACAATTCTAAGAAGAGATCACATAAAAAAAATAAAAAATTAAATTAATATTTTTTTGCAAAAAAAATAAAAAATAAAAAATAATAATAAAGAAAATGATAATAATTTCCAAATACACTATATAAATTCAATTAGACATTAAATATCAACAGTTTAATGGAGAACATGGTACAATGAATACCTTAAAAATAAATCGCAAAG
Source organism: Protophormia terraenovae (assembly GCA_951394005.1). Lineage (NCBI taxonomy): Eukaryota > Metazoa > Arthropoda > Insecta > Diptera > Calliphoridae > Protophormia > Protophormia terraenovae. The sequence goes on along the minus strand of OX596076.1, from coordinate 74,284,327 downwards.
CATTTTTACTTTGCACCATTTTGCAAATGCAATTGATATTTAAAGTATTTGGCGCAGCAAAAGAATATGAAATAAATACTGGCAAAAAATATTTGATAGAAGACAACGAAGAGGTAATATATTTCCAGTCGAACAATTTATTTTGAATTATATTCATATAAGATTATAACTAGTATACTTGGGATCAAGCTTGGATATCATGTGCTTTCGAGGATGCTCATCTTGTGGTCCTGGATAGTGAAGAAAAAAATTTACTTTTGCAAACATTATTAGTTAGCGAATTTCGTGAGTATTTATTATTTAAATAAAATAAGTTGTTTTATACAACAGCAAATAAATTTATTTTAGCAAATATAACAAATTTTTGGACAAACGGCATAGCCTATGTTCCTTCAACTCATAAAAATATAAGTGAAACTAATGGAGAACAATTTTATTGGAACTCTTTTCAACAACCATTTTTATATACTTATTGGGATGAAAATTATACAAATGAAAATATAACAAAAGATCAGTGCGTGTATATATCAAAGAATTCTAAGCCAAAATATTCCTGGAAAACTGATAGTTGTTATTATGAAAAATATGCTTTTATATGTGAAAAAAATGAAGATTCAAATCAATCAACAATGATGGTATACCCTTCCTTGAAAGATCATGATAAAATGGTTTCTGATGAACTGAAATCAATTTCAAATTACACTTTGGCTTGGAGAGAACTTGTTCGAAAGATTATGCGAAAAGCAGAAATAAATATTGTTAGAAGTATTTTTAATTTAGAAAACTTTATTGCAAAATTACGAGGTAATAAAGAAAATAAAGATTAGATTTTATTGGATATATTAAATATAACTAAAATATGTTTATATACATAATTAAAAAATTTAAATAAAAATAAAAAAGCATTATTGAACCAGTTTAAAAATTAAATGCAAATAAGATTTTTTTTAAATATAATTTTGTTTATATTTAAGCTAAAATTTGCTCAGTAAAGAAATATCCCAGCAAAAACTTGGTAATGGCATGTAGTTACGGATGTTATAGTTACCTTTCAATGATAACAATATACCTTTGGCATTACATACGTAGATGTAGTTTAGTATCTACTTATTTATAACCCGGTATGAAATTACTTATTTGTGGCCAGATCTTTGAAAATTCATTAGTTTTTTTTTTACATAAATTAGAAATGAATATGAAAAGGAAAAATTTCAATATACATGTATGTATATTATGTTGATAATTACAAAAGAAATCTTCAAAAATATTTATCTCCAATATTAATATTATACATCAAACTATAGCTGAAGAAAAATTATTACACCTATATTTCGACAATGTGTTGTAGTTTATCCAAAATGTTACAAAATTTGGAACAATTTTTTTTTTTTAATTATGACTGTATCAATGTATGTATATAAAATAACATACCGAAATAAATCAAAAATAATATGAATTCAATGTCAAAAAATAAATAATAACGAGAAACAAGCGCGAATATATTCGGCCGGAATCTATATACCCACCATCAACTTTTTTAAATTTTACGTTATATGGAAGGGGGCGGTAAAGTGGACAGTAAAGTGGGTGATCCACGCCCATTTTTTGTTTCCGAGTTTACATTGGTCCTTGAACTATTTGAACACAATTTCGTTGATTTTCACCTTATATGGGAGGTGGGCGGTAAAGTGGGTGGACCACGCCCATTTTTGGTTTCCGAGTTTATATCGACCCCCGAATTATACGTACAAAATTTCGTTGGTGTATGTGCTTTTATTGAAGAAATATCAGCAGAAAAGTATTTCACGGACACCCTGTGTTTCTAGTTTTTAGCCCATAACTTTTTTATTAACCGATTTTGCCCATTTTCAATACCAAACAAACCTTATATAAGATAAATATTTGTGCCAAATTTCGTCTCCCTACGTTGCCCCTATCCTGCTTTCAACAGACAGAGAGACGGACATAGCTAGATCGACTCAGAATCTAACCAGGACCAGTGTTGCCAAGACTTGAGAAAAAAAGAAGCTAAATTGGACTTAAAAAAGTTCAGAAAAGGCTAAATTCCCCAAAAAATAAAGCCAGAAAAAAGCTAACAGCCAGTTTAGCCTTTTTAAGGCTAGATTTAGCCTTAAAAAGGCTAAACTGGCAACACTGACCAGGACCCAGAAAATATATACTTTGTGGGGTCTTAGATGATTCCTTCGACATGTTACACACGGAATGACAATATCAATATACCCCCCATCTTTTTGATGGTGGGTATAAAAAAGTATAGTCGGTCAAGACCAACCATATGATACCCTACACCCTTATGTATGACAGTAAAATTTCGGGAAGGGGACTAATATTAGACCACCACTTTTACATTAGGTAAAAAAATAATATATACAAATACAATAATGCGTTGATACGAGTGCCAACATCTACTTGATTTTATGAACTTTAGGGCTTTTCTCAGAAGTGATTTTATTAGGAGCCACGGTAAATTGTGGACCGATTCCAATAAAATTTGGCAATATTGTTTCCGCTTATATAAAACTTATTTGTGTCGAATATTAACTTGATACTAACATTCGTATGGGATTTATGCACATTAAAGTGATTTTCGGAAGAGGGGTTTATATGGGAGCTATTGTTAATCGTGGACCGATCTTCATAAAATTTGGTATAAAGATTGATACTTGTACTTCTTTGCACCGAATTTCATTAAAATATTCTTATTTTTAAGACATTTTTTAAGTGTTAAAACTTAATTCTGGGGGGACATTTGTATGGGGGCTAGGTGAAATAATGGACCGATCACAACCAATTTCAATAGGCGTCCTTGTGACACAAAAGCCACACGTGTAAAATTTCATTGAACTATCTTCAAAATTGCGAACTATACTTTGTGCAAAATGTTTACATGGACAGCCAGCCAGCCGTCCACAGTGCTTTGATCCCATACAACGATGGGACAAAAATAGAAGTAGTTGTCGTAGCAAATTGAAATTTGGTATACATATTACTTTGGACTTAGAATGAATAAATACGAAGTTTTGAAAAAATTGGTGCAAGGAATGCCTACCTCCCATATATCCTGAAGTTAAAAAACTAAATTTTTTCTAATTTTTTTTTTTTTTTTTTTTTATCGGAGCAAGGACACGCCCACCTTCCATATATCTTGAAAATTAAAAACTGATTTACTGCGTGAATACTGGTCAGAATTCCACAAAAATTTGATTTTAGTTAAATATAGATTATTTATGATTCTGCCAATTTTTATTTAAATCGGGACAAGAACAACCCTACCTCCCATATATAAAAATGTATTTCTGGGTAACACATGGTTTTTAATTAAAAAAAAAAAAAATAGAAGGAAGTGTTGCAGAAAATTGAAACTTGGCACATATATTACTTTAGACACAGAGTAAATATATACAAAGTTTTGAACACGCCCACCTTCCATGTATTCTGAAATGTAAAAAACGCATTTTCTTCCAAAATACTGGTCAAAACAGTATCAAAATTTACGATAGCCATTGGAAATGGTTTTTTTTATAGGTCAGACAATATTTTATTTAATAGGAACAAGGGCATACTTACCTCCCCCAAGTCCTATCGTTTTTAAATATTATTTTAATTTCTGCACCCACATTTTATGTTGAGTAAATCATTAATTTGCCTATTTTCGCCCGATTTCTGGTCCAACATTTTTAGTTTTTTTTTAGTTTTCAATATTGTATTCAATTTTAAAGCAATGTCGATTTAACAACACGAAATATTTCAACATAAAGAATTTTTTGACTTTTGTGTAATAAAAGGAAATTTATAAATTTTTTTAATTATTATTTTTTTAAGTTGTGGCAAAAAATAGGAAGTAATTCTTCTTTTATATATTAAAAAACAATACAAAATTTTAGAATCAAACAAAAAAATGTGTATAATTTTTTTTAATACTCCATCGAACTCATGTAATTTTTGTGTTAAAATTTAAAAATGCTCTATAATTAACGCCATCTGGAGGATTTTTAACGCAATATATTAAATTCAAAAAATATATTTTTCTATTCCTTAGTTGTTTTTTAAATTTTGGAATAATTTTTATAATTATTTTATTTTAATTTAGCAAAGTAAATTACGTCAACATTGAGAACTCTTTTTCAATTAAACTTTTTTAAAAGTTGTGACAAAAAATAGGCTCCAATTATTTTTTAATCTGTTAAATAACTGTAAAAACTTACATATATCGTAAAAAAAAGTTGTATAATTTTTTATAACTATTTTTATATCCTTCATCAAATTTAAGGAATTTTTAGGTTTTTTGTAAAAAATATGTGTAAATGTGAGCAATAATATATATATATATATATATATATATATATATATATATATATATATATTTGAAACACTATATTTAAAAGATAATAAAAGTCTTAATTTACTATTATTCTTAGGTATTGAAAAAACATAATTTCGACACATTTCATTAAAAAATGAATTTTTGGCAATTTTTTTCATAAAACAGTTTAAAACCAGCTGTTTGGTTCATTAATATTGGCTTTAAATCCTCTGACTTTAACGCCCTCTAGTAGCCACAAAAATAACTTTATCCAAAAACGTCTTTTTAAATTATATGATCTATATTGTTACCTTTCCAAAAACGTATATTTCAACTCAATTTGAAAAATGTTTTTATTTCGATTTTTGTCTATGGAACAAAGCACTGTGCGTCCAGCCAGCAAGACGGACAGACGGATATCGTTAGATTGATTTAAAAAGTGATTCTGAGTCGATTGGTATACTTTAAGGTGAGTTTTGGATAACTTTTTCTATGCTTTACAAACATCAGCACAAACACATAATACCCCAACCACCTATGGTGGTGTAGGGTATAAAAAAACTTCGCCCTAAATGGAAAATAACCACAAAAATCGGGAGTAATTTTCAAAAAAGTTTTTTTCTTTCTTTTTTTTTGACTTCACGGTTTTTAAAATTTTTATTCATCTAAATGGTTATATACTTATTAAAATTTGTAATTTCTTTTTTTGCTAATGCGTTTAAAAAGTTTGAATTGAATAACAAGTATTCGCGATAAAAATTTTTAAAACTACGAAGTCCGAAAAATGGGTTATTTGGAAATAACTACAGATTTTAACGTGTATTGAAAATCCAAAATATAGTGATCTACTCACCAATAACTACACAATGCACTCTGTTATATTTCAAGCGTTTCTTCGCTGTAGCATGGTTTATATTGTAAAAACCACCTGTATTTTAAAACCATTTCAATAACAATGCAGCCATCAACCCTTCGAAAGAAAATCGTTTCAAACATTATTTCTAATTAATAATACTTGAAATTCAATTGTCACATAATGTAGGGCAATATAACAATTGCTTGTTGCATTTAATGTGTGGAATTTAAATGAATGAGAAGCTATTTGTAAACAAACATTTATTTACTTTTTTTTTAATTTTAAGAGAACACTCTTAATAGCTAAATCCAAAAAAATGTCTCTTTACATTCGTTAAGTTTTTATAGGAAGTTTTAAAATTTTATTTTTTTAATGAAAGAGAATACTAACATGGGAAATTTTGCTATAAAAGTGCACTGTGCACACCAACATCTGCACAGACGTACACACAATCATGTGTAAAGAAACCGGAAGTAAATATTAGTAATTTTTTGTTTTGTTGTTTGTGTTCACTTGCTTTGTTTACTAGGAAAAAAAATATTTCGTTTGGTTTAAGTTAAGAGCGAGTATATGATATGAGAGTGGGATATATTGAAACAGAGAGCAAGGGAAATTGTTTGTTTGGTTTTTGTATTAAAGAGAGTATTTTGTGTGTGCACTTGTTTATTATCATTCGTTTGTTGTGATAACTTTTTTTTTTTTTTGTTATTTGTTTTGTTTGTGAGACAAGAGATTGTTTTATAGTTTCTCTTTATTAATGTGCAGGCAAATAAATAGAAAGAAATTTGTTTTATTTGGAATTTAAATAGAGTATATATATACGCACTTAGTTAGATGGATATATGTATTTATTATTACTTTTATTACTTTTTAAATAGTTTTTTAATTTTTAAAATAATTATTTTGTTTTTTCTTTTTTATTTAAGCGTATACAAAATAGTACTTTTCGTAGCTTTTATTTCTCTTTTATTTATAAATCTCTTATTTTTAAAACAATAAAAGGGGAGCACAAATAATTTCGTTAAATATATTTGTACTCATCGTTTTACTAGTTTGTTGTACTTTATATGTACTTCTTTATTAAAAAATACAATAACATTATCATCATCATAGTCAACATCATTATCGTCATCATTATTAACATCATTATCATCTTAAAATTGTACAGAGCAACTAGCAAAAGCAAAGTATAGAGAAGACAATCACGACTGTTCCCAAGAATGTGTTAATAATGATGATAATCATGTTGTTTCTCTTGTTGTTGTATATTGGGGTAATTGCATGTATATGTTTGTGTGTGTGTATTACAGAGTACTAGAGTAGAGCTCTGTATTGTGACAGACACCAACCAAAAGACCGACGAAATGAAATCCAATTTGAAAACTTCAGTTATAGTTGGAGCGTATAGCCAAACGGTACGTTTTAAAAGCGACGCTTGTCAATTTTGTTTTAACCCTATAACGTTTCTTCTTCTTGTTCGTGTTACCACTAAAAGTGTGTTGTTGTTTTTATTATTTTGTACAACAACAAAATAATTACGGACGGGTTTAATTTCAATATTTTTTTGTTTTGTGTTTTTCTATTACAATCAACCAAAAAAATTAAATGTTAAATCGGTCGTAGTGTTGAGAAAAGAAAAAAAAATTAAATTTTTTTTCTCTTAAAAAAAGTTATAAAAAATTAAATCATATTACAAAAATTAAAAGAAATCAAAAAAAAAAAAAAGTGTTTTTTCTTAAAGCTTAACTAAAAAAATCGTGATTTCCTCGTTTTTTTTTTTTTTTCTTCCTTCCTTTACTATTTTTACGACCACTTTTCATCTATTCCTCGCTTCTGGTTCAGTCCTGTGTCAAGAAGCAATTCGTTGTAAAAATTCGTGTTGTTTTTGTTATTTTTTTTTCTTCTTACGTTTACGTTTCCTTTGATTCGTTTTTGTGTATGATTTTTTCTTTTCCATCTCAATTTGTTATTATACCCACTCGAATCGTGAAAAAGTGTTTATAATCAAAAAATAAAACCATAAAGTAAAACATATTGTAAGTGTTATTCAATATATAAAAAAAATTATAACTAAAACAAAAATTAAAAGTTATAAGCCAAATTTCCAAAAAATATTTCAAAATTAAAAAGAAAAAAATGTTTAAATTTAAATAAAAGTAAAAGTGAAATTTTACTCTTTAATACCAATAAATAAATATAAAACATTTAAGTGTTATTTGTTTAATCTTTTATAAAAGTTGCGAAAAATCTCATCAATTTCAAATCACTTATTTCCTAAATATAACAAAAAATATTAAAGCAAAAAAAAAAAAAAAAACTTTCAATTTTATGTTTCCTCTTGGTTTAAATTAATAATTGTTGTGGCTGTTTGTCTATAATTACAACAATAATAATAAATTGAATTTGATTTTTTAATTCTTCTCCTTTCGCGCTGAATTTACTAGCTCCCTTCTCATTTACGGTTTTAAATTTTAAACATCTCCCCATTTAACATGTCTTTATGTAGCTGCTGCTGCTGTTGATGTTGTTGCTGCTTCTGCTTTTTCACTTTTTTTTTTTTTTTTGTTTATTTCATCTACACTTTCTTAATTGTTTAAATGATCAAGCAAGCAACAGTGGAAGAGGAAGATGAGTGGTAGACTTATCATTATTGGTCAACCTTTAGTACTAGTTAAGAGCTAAAAATCACCTTAAGCTATTAAGACGGACAGACAGACGGACAAACAGTCTTCAAAGTTAAGTGTATAAAGCAAACTAGTTTTGAAGAGCAAGTAACCTTTCAAAATTTTCTACTGGCTAGCTTTTAAAGTGATAATGCTACTTAAAGAACCGGTTACCGGTTAACAATATGATTTATTTGTTATTCATATTATTTGTGAAAGGAACTTAAAGATTATTTATTTGCTAATCCCAAAAATTATTTATTAATTAATTGAGAATTAAGAATAAAACTAATTAGTTTTAAAAATAACTGGTTATTAAATAGTTTTTATTAATAAAAGTAAATATATTTTATATATTTTTAATATTATTTTCAATGTATTTTAGTATCAAAAAAAAAATAAAAAATAATAATAACCAATTAGTCTTTTCTATTATCTGCAGCATAAATATTATGAAAAGGAGTTTTTCTAAATTTTATATAAAGTCCCCAACATGTACAAATTGTTAGGGAATGGTTTATTCTCAAAACCTTTAATTAGTTGTTAAAAAGTTGAAATATACTAAAAGTTACTAGTAAAATTTTTTAAGTAAATATATTGATAGAAAAACTTTGACTAGGTACTTGAGGGAATAATTTAAATAAGTAATAGACTAAAAGCTGATGCCAACATATTTCTATTCAATATATTTGTAGTAAAATTGCTTGATTTCAGAAAAAAATAATTTGATATTGTTTGATCTTGCAAGTATTTTGGAATGTGAAATATGTAATACGTAATTAAATGTTAGCATTGATATAAGCTAAACAGAATTTCCTTTTGTTATACCAAAAGGAATTAAAACATTTAAAATTTTTTGGCAGCAGTATTTTCTTCAATTATTTGCCTAGTCAGACCAAACTACTTATAACATTTGCGTATGTTTTGTCCAAATATTAAAAGTATATTTTTAAACAACATTAAAAAAATAATAAAATTTGTGCACAACTTTTCGAGTTTAATTACAATTTATTATAATTTTTTTCTATAAAAGCTTATTAAGTGTAGATACAGGTTTGAATTCTAAGCTTGAATTCAAATTGAGAATTATAAAAAAAAAGCTGAAAAATTGAACTTTCACAACTATATATTCATTTATGTCCTTCATGTAATCATAATCCCCATTTGGAAAAAAAGTTTCAGAATTATATTTAACAAAGATTTCATAATAATGACATTTCTTAATTTTAAAAGTAATTCCTTTTTTTTGTTGAGAAAGCTACTTTTTCTAGTTATTTTAAAATCGTTCTGAAACTATTGACATTTGAGAAAGAGCTTGATTTTATCTTTAGTTTGATATTAAGTCTTTGCATTTGTTATATTAAAATAAGTATATAAAGAATTTGTTAATGCAGATATTGCTGAAAAATTGTTTGAGTTTTTAATCGGTTTTAAATATTATTCTAAACAAAAAAACATTAAATATTTTTATACAAATATGTTTAATAGAGTGTCACGAGAAATGCATTTTTTGAGATATCGATGTAGGCAAACCCCTCAAACGATGCGTGAAAATGAGCTGAATACGAAAAAAATATAGAAAAAAATTTAAAAATTGGTCTTCAGTTCCCTACCAGTGATTGAATAATTATTCAAAATGGGACCTATGATTATAATCATAGGTCCCATTTTGGTAAAAAAATTTCGATATTTTAATTGAAATGGGTGTAAGAAAAAATCATAACTTTAAGCTGGTTATGGAAAAAATATTTTGAAAATTTGCACAATGGGATTTTGTTTCGCTAGAAGACTTTTTAAGTCATTTTGATAAACAATTTTTTGAAAAATTATCTATTATCAACAGTAGTTAGTAAAATGCTAATTTTTAATATTTTGGCCACAAAAAGGAACAGAATTAAAAAATGTTAATCCATTTTGCATGAAAAAAATTAAATATTTTTTCTCCTGTCTTAAAATTACGAATTTAATGATATCCATTTCAAGGCAAAACTCAATACTTTGTTTTTGGACGAAGATAAATTAAAAAATTTTTTTTTTTTAATATTTTTCCCATATTAAGCTAACTTTACACTTTACCTTAATGATTAGTGTTAAAGAAAAAAAATGTAAATCACTTTCATACATCTTCGAAATAAGTGTTAGATATAAAAAAAAAAAATATCAAAAAATTTAAAATTGCAAAATCTCAAACTTTTCAACTAAAAAGATATTCAACTTGTGCCAAACAGATACAAAGAAAGAGAAAAAAATTACAAATAGTACTGTAAAATAAAAAAATGTGTTGGTTACCAATTGAGTTCCTTAAGATTGATGCCGTATGAATCTAAATTTTCGAATTAAATTTAGAACGATTAAAGTTCATCTTACAAAATGATAAAACACAAAAAAGAAAATAAATAAATAAATAAATAAATAAAAAATAAGACTGAATTTGTACTCTTAACTACATAAGTGAGAACAGTGTTTCCAGGACTTCAGAAAAAAAAAAAAAGCTAAATTAGACTTTAAAAAAGGTCAGAAAAGACTAAATGTCCCAAAAAAATAAATCCAGAAAAAGCTAATATATTTTTTTTATATAAAAACGCATTTATTTTTTTGTTCTCATTAGTTTTTGGTATATTTTAAAGATATTTTAGTGAATTCATAAACAAAACATAAAATGGGGAATAAAGTTTGTAAAAAACTAATTATAATATTTTTGTTGAATGAAGCGCCGCAGGCGAAAATATTCGTTAACTATAAATAATTTTGATTTTTTGTGTGAATTACTACACAAAAATGCTTAAATTTATGATTCTTTGAAAATAAATTTAGTAAATTTTTAGCCTTTTAAAGGCTATGTTAAGAATAAAAAAAAAGGCTGGAAAAAAATCTGGAAAGTTTGAGGCTAAAAACAAAATAAAAAAGATAGATTTAGCCTTAAAAAGGCTAAACTGGCAACACTGCTAATGAAACAGCTTTGCTGGAATTAAAGTAAACACAAAATTTTTTCCTGTTTTGATTCTGACTTCAAATTGGATTTAGTGATCTTAAAAAAATCATCCAAAATCTTTATATTTTATAAACTTAAAGCAAATGTGACATACTTACTACTGATATATTTTTAGCTTCATAGATCTTATGGATTCCTTACGAAAGTTGATTTTATTTATTTGACATCACTACCCCCCACTCTGATAAATATGTAGTTTATAATTGACAACTACGATTTTCTTAAACTTTCACTAGGGCGAAGCAAAGGATTATTCAAATTTAAGTTTTTAAATCAGATCTTACAGACCTCTCTGAAGTAAAGCCATAGAATCTCAAAGTTTTATATTTTTTTAACTTTTATTAGTTTTTAATTCTATCTTAATGCTTTATATTTATCTATCGAGTTATTCGTATTTAAAAATTGGTTAAAATTTTGTATAGTTTTTTCCAAAATATGAGACACAATTTTAAACCGACATTGGTTTCTGTAAAAAGTTAAAAAATCATTAATCACAAAAAAGAATGTCAATAATATCATCATATCAGATAAAGATCGAAAAATTCAAATTTTAGAATTAAAATTTTAATGTTAAAAAGTGCTATATCAATCCCCATCAGAACTTAAAAATTGTGTATCAAAAAATTGTGTTTAATTCGTCATCTTTAAAAAATATTTAAATTTGTGTTTTAAAAATTTCAAAATTTCGTTTGAAATGGTGCAAAACAAATAAATAATAAAAGAATATTGTTTTTAACCAATTCGTGTTTTGGATAATTAACCCTCTAACGATCTGAGCAAAATTTTTTAAAATCAATTTACAGATTTTAATCCAATTCAAAATATATAGTAAGTGTAAAATTTTTAAAGAATTTAAGGTTTAAATATTTATTATGTCAACTCTTAACCTTTTTAGTGTCGAATTTGATTGGCTGAACCAAAATGTTTAATTTTATTATTTTTGGCTCTAGAAATGATAATCTATATTCAGTAAACACAAAAACGACACAATCTAGAACAAAGTTTATTAAACCTCCTTTTTCTTGGAAGCTAAACATTAAAATAAACTGTATTCTACACATTCAACTAAATTTTTATTAAAGCTTGCACACTTTTATCATCAGCTTAAACATAAAAGCAGAAAAGTCGATAAACAAGTTTGCAAATCGTAAATTGCCTTGTTGTCTCTGTTTGGCGGTACCAAAGCAGAGTTTGTGGAATATAATTAGACACCAGCAGAATGGAATACGTATTTTCTGTGCCGCTACACACTTCATCAGCATTTGTGGTGTCTTATCCATTTCGGTTTTGTTGAGCAGTCGATTTTAAACAAAAAAAAAAAAAAAAAAATTTTAAAAAAAATTTATTTTATTTTAAATTTTAAAATAAGCTTTTTAGTTTTTCTTGTATTAAAAGTTCATGTATAATTTGTTTTTATACTTTTTTGAGATTTCTTTTTGTTATTTCAATTCATTGAAAAATATTTTCAAATGTTTCAATGTATGAGTTCAAAAAAGCTTTTAAAATAGATTTTAAAATATTTCTTATGGTACGAAAAAAAAAACTTCCATTTTAAAATAGAGTTGACTTTAACAAAAATATAATTTTAAATTTCTTTTGTGGTTAGGCTGAATATTTTTTAGTTAAATTTAAGAAAAGTTAAAAAAGTTTTAACGTGATTAATAACACATTAGAAAGAATATAAGAATATAAAACAAAAATCGGCTTAGGTGGTGACAAATTACAAAAATTTGCATATGGTAACAATTTCGCTAAAGGTTTAAACCAAAAGATTAAAATAAGAAAATAACAAAGTAAATCTGATAATTCTTTTTTTTTAATTTTTCTTAAAGAAATTGTCGTTAAAGGGTTAAGTTTTATTAGAATTTCTATAAAAGTGGAAGCAGACAATCGTCTCTAAGTATTTTTTAAATTGAAAAAAAAATACATTTAAGGCTAAAAAACAGCTATGAAACTTGTTTTGAAATATATATTATAAAAATATTAAACAATAATTTTTTAAATTTATTATCAATATTTGTATTTAAAATCTGGTTATTTTTATTTTTTTGTTAATTTAAAGCTTCTTAAAATCACTGGCATTATAATTTATATCATACTGAATTATTAATTTAGTTTTAAAAGTAAACATCACGTGAAATACCGGTTAGAATAAAATTTAAATTATATCTTATACAAAAATTAATTACAGTCGGCCGTATGATTTAAACAAATTTGTTTAGAATTTTAACAGAATAAGACTTAAGCTTTCAAAAAATTGTTTGAAAAGTCAAAATTAAATTCAAATCTATGATGTTGAAGACCATAGATTATCGTAGATATGAAGCTACGTTATCAAAAACCTAAGTCGGTTGTCAACAAAAACCTAAGTCTGTGAATGTGTTAGTGAAAAATTTTATTAAAAAAAAAAAAAAAAAATCATATCTATATTAATAATTTATGGTGTAAACCATCTTAAAATATAATTTAATTGGATGAGCTTAAAAGTTTCTAATTTCTTACAGCCTTATTTATAATAAAAAGGTTCAACTTTATTTAAGCTTTATAGCACCATTTTCTATAAAAATTTTATTAATAAAATGTTTATAAATTTTAAAATTGTATTAATAACAAGGCAGTTCGTATTTGTTTTAGCAGTGCTCGTGTTTCGTAAAAAGATTTAATTTTTTTACGAAACACGAGCACTAATTTTGCTATTTATTTTTGCTAAATATTAAGAACTGCTATAGAATTTAAACATTACTTTCCCACTACATAACAGTTCTAAAGTATTAAATAATTAACATAAATATTATTTTTAAGTAAAAGTTTCCAGTAGTCGTCGACTTTCCAATTATTTAAATAAGTACGTATTTTTGCAATTCAACCTAAAAATCGTGATTAATGCATTAAATTGTATTAAAAAAAAATCTCTACCTATACTATATGAGGCAAATAACCATTAAAAAACAAATTAAGATAACTATGAATATACATTTACTGGGGATTTTGATGACTATAATTAGTTTTATATATGTAGTTAGTATTGGGTTAATTGACATATAAAATGATTATATTTTTAAAATTTTGTTTATAACGTTATGGAAATCGTTTTTTTTTTTAATTAATTACCAAAACATGAATTTATTGTAATTTTAAAAACAGATTTAATTAAGCTTTTAATTAAAAATTTAATTAAAGTATTTAAAAATAAGTGTTATTTAAATTATAGTTATCTGCTGATATTTTTTATAATCAGTTAGAAAATTTAATAGGTTTGATAAAAGTAAAATTTTTCTAGTAAAATCGATACATTTTAAAGAAAAGTGAATTAATTGGCTTCTAAATATTTATAGTACCTGCAAGTGAAATACTAATTTTGTTTCCAAATTAATTAAGAAATAAATTACATATAGTTGTTGCTTAAAAAAAGCAGAATTATTAAAAATTATTGTATTATTTTTAGCTTTCACTTCTATTATCATTATTTTTGCCTAGAAATATATTTGCTATGGAAAATTTATGAGAATATTTCCTTACTTACATTGTTGTGTTAAATAACCAGTTAACCCTTTTGTAAATTTTAAACCCATTAATATTTTTTAATTCATTTTACTGTTAATTTCATAAATGATTGTCTTATATCCTTAGCTATATTATCAAAATAATCAAAAATAATTAGCATACCTTAAGGGTGGTTAAACTATTGAAATGTGTAGCATATATTAAATTAAAAAGATAATTTGTTTGAGATAATTATTTTTTATATAGGCATTAATAAATTTAAATATACTAAGTGTTTCTTGTGCTAATATTTATTTTATTAATAAAAACCAATAAAATGTTTTTATTTTTTAATAGTTAACATTGTTTTAGAAAATATTAATCGGTCTTGAAAATACTACAAAATTTGCGTAAACTTTAAAAAATAAATTGTTATATAAAGGTATTCTAGAACTGTTTTTTCTTTTTTTTAAATAACAAATAAATTTAAATTTATGCTGATATTAAGCCTATTTTGTAAAATAGAAAACTTAAATTTTGTAAAAAATTTTCCAAACATTTTTATTATTAATATTTTTTTTTTTTATACCCTACACCACCATAGGTGGTTGGGGTATTATGCGTTTGTGATGATGTTTGTAACGCATAGAAAAAACCATCAGACCAACACCTTAAAGTATACCATTCGACTCAGAATCACTTCCTGAGTCGATTTAATGATGTCCGTCCGTCCGTCTGACCGTCTGTCTGTCCATGTAAACCTTTTAATCAAACTACAGGTCGCATTTTTAAAGATAAGTCAACGAATCTTCTATTAGGTCAAGGACAAACCCTATTGAAATTGGTTATGATCGGTTCATTATTTCACCTAGTCCCCATACAAATGTCCTCCCGGAAAAGAGTTTAACGATCATATATCCTTTAAATATAGCAATATTTTAATGAAATTTGGTACATATAAGTCCTATAAAAGTTTAAATATGTATGCCGAATTTCAGGAAGATCGGTTTAGAATTGACCATAGCTCCCATATAAACCCCTCTTCCGAAGATAACTTTAAAGGGCATAAATCCCATTAAAATGTTAGTATCAAGTTAATATTCGACACAAATAAGTTTTATAAAAATGTAAATGATAGTGCCAAATTTTACGAAGATCTGCCCATAATTTAACATAGCTCCCATTTAAGGCCTTTTTTCGGGAGTCACCCAAAAATTAATAAATTCTTATAAGTGTTAGTATGGAAGTTATATTAATTAATATAAGCAATTTCGTAATTGAAGTCCATTTTTACTTTTTTTTTATTATTTGATTTTGTCAGTTGCAAAAAAAAAAAAAAAAAAGAAACAAAAAAATATTTTTACTTATTTGTTTATCAAATATTTGACTAATCTGACTGTACTTATAGCATCTTCAGTTGACGAAAAAATTACTTTTCTTCAGTAGTTGTTTATTTCTTTTAAGAAATTTGAAAGTTACACTTAAGAACTTTTTTCAAAGTTCGTAGATAGATTCTTTTGGATATCTTGAAGTGATATGTCATGTGGTTTTTTCTGTTGAGTGTCATTAAGTCTGTATATACCATGAAAGTTTTTGGTGTATAGCAAACTTTATAATATTATTAATATATTATTATATATAATATTATACACTTTATAATATTGCATTGTTCCTCAGAGAGAATACATCTTTTGTGCTACAAAATATTTAAATTAGAAATAAAGTGCCCCTTTTGCTGCAGCTACAAACGATTTGGAAATTTTTGTTGAAAATATTCTTATTGATACCTTTTTAAACAAGTCTGCAATCGTAAACTGCCTTGTTGTCTCTGTTTGGCGTAACCAAAAAAGAGTTTGTGTACTATAATTAGACACCAGCAGAATGGAATACGTACTTTCTGTGCCGTTACACACTTCATCAGCATTCGTGGTGTCTTATCTATTTCGGTTTCGTTGAAAACTAAACATTACGCCTGCCTTGTACTAGTTGGAATTTTTGAGGGACTCAGCAGCACCAGTCGTTTGAGACAAGTAAAGGGAGGTAAAACCTAACGACGTAAATGCTGTTAAAGATGTGGTTACAAAGTGTCGTAAGCCGACATCCGGTTCGAAGGACCGGACTATAATTAGACACTAACTGAATGGAAAACGTATTTTTTGTGTCGCTATGCACTTCATCAGCATTCGTGGTGTCTTATCCATTTACTACCATTAATTTTAAAGCGCAAAATTTTTATTTAAAATTTTAATTAAAATAATTTGTTTCTTTAGAATTTCTTTTGTTTGCCAGAAAAACATAATTTCATATTATTGACTTTTAATTCGTATCTCAAACATTGACTTTACAAACAGTTGGGAATTTAGGAATTATTTAAATAAAAATATTTTTTTAATAAAGCAAA